>JACEEZ010021505.1:0-49486 GCA_016584305.1 Chionoecetes opilio | reverse complement strand
TATTATATATTAACAGTAAAACCCTTATAACTCGGCATGTATAACTCGGAATTTGATATAACTCGGCAAGGCAAAGACAAAGTTTTTTTTGTTTTTTCTTTTATATATCTATGCGTATAGCGCGTGTAGGCAGTGAGCTCCAGGGGTGGGATGGTAGGCCCTGGAGGCTTACTCGAGGGCTGTGATGGTTGGCCCTCGCCCGTGGTGGCGCAGGCAGGATTCTTATAGTGACGCCTGTAATTAGAGGCTCATGCCGCCCCCTGTGTCCTCCCATGCACTCGCAGTCGAAGGTAGAGTTAATGGACAGGGCATGTGGGTGTTCTTAGGCCACTCGACGGTGCAGAAAGATTTCAAGTGGATTTATGGGTCTCACTCGGGATCGAACTCGGGTCTTCGAGAACGCCACTCGGTGACGCTAACCACTCTGCTACCGCCTCCCCTAAACTGCATCTCTTGGTTTTCACTCGGCATATCATGCCCTCACAACCTCTTGTGTGAACATGTAAACAGAAAGTCGGCAAAAAATAATGTATCTCGGCATATTGATGTTATAACTGCATCTCTTTGCTTACACTCGGCATATCCTCAGTCGCATAAAGTCGTGTTTTTGTCCTTTTGACCTTTTCCTGCAGGCTCAGGCTCTTCAATTTCATTCCCTTCCTGCTGGAGACACCCTTGCGTGATGGAGCTGACATCTTGAAATACAGTACTGTATGATGTAATCCCAAAACACGTAAAATAGGTGGCAAAGTAAAGCAAAGGTCAGGAACCAGCGTGTAGGCTGTCAGCTGCTGAGCCGTGTTTATGTCGTCCAAGCACCGTCTTGGATACGAATTCCGTTTTTTGTCGAAATTGCAAAAAGGATTGGTTTCTGCTTCAAAAACACAACAAGCTTGGTAGGAGCCGAAATAATAATCAATGCAAAACATTGCAAACAATATCACAAAGTAGTATAACACACATTTCAGCAAGTGTTATTGGATTGGGATTCGTAATCCAAGACGGTGCTTGGACGACAAAAACACGGCTCAGCCTACGCGCTGGTACCCGACCTTTGCTTTACTTTGCCACCTATTTTACGTGTTTTGGGATTAATCATACAGTACTGTATATCAAGATGTCAGCTTCCATCACGCAAGGTGTCTCCAGCAGGAAGGGAATGAAATTGAAGAGCCTGAGCCTGCAGGAAAAGGTGAAAGTGCTGGCAAGGATGGATGAGGTGCGCCATGCGTGCTATTGTGCTGAGTTTGATATCAAATCCAGCACATTTCTACCCGTTCACTGGTAAGTGTAGTTTTATGCTTTTACAGTACGTATTTACATTATTTTTTTTTTTTTATTTTTTTTTTTTTAAACCCATATCAGAGGAGACATTGCATAACTCGGCACATGAATAACTCGCAAGGGCCAGAGCCCCTATCGTGCCGAGTTATAAGGGTTTTACTGTAATTATAATTATAAATATATATAATATACTATTATTATATATATAATCAATATATATTAACGGGGGCCGTTATACGAGCATTCGGTATAGAGAATCCGACTACGAGATGTGTAAATTAGGTCTATTTTCAATTCGAGATCGAAACTCCATTACACATTCAACTGGCTGAGGAGTAAAATTACAAGTCAAATGCGGCCCTACCACTCCCTGGTGGGACAAAGGGGGATTTGGTTGACCCCAGTGAGGTCACCCCTAGCAAGCCGTGACCTTGAAGGGTAATTAAGCTATTGACGCGGCCTGACATTTAGGGGTAATTAGCAGGTGTGCGGCCCCAAACCTTGGGACCGCAGTCAGGTTCTCACCCTATGCAAGGCGATGAACTGAGGGTTAATTAAGCATATGGCGCTGGCCGGCCTGACCTTTAGGGGTAATAGCAGTGTGTGCGGCCCCAACCTTGGACCGCTTACACTACCATTCTCTGTATCACGCTGCGTCCCCTACATTACAAACGTATTTTGGTTGTTAGCATGTTTATGTTTAATTAATGTGCAGTTATGTTATTTTGTGTGCTATTTTCTCTTTCAGAATGCTTTTCACAGAATAGGTAGTACAGTGTGGGTAATATAGACGCTGTGTGTTGGTTGTGTTTGCTATAGTTTCAATTTTAGCTTGAAAAACATTTTATTTTTATTTTTATTTTTTTATTATAGGGTGCTGGAAACCTAGAACCTATATTTTACCATTAGTTATGTTGTTTCGTTATTAGACGAGATTTCGCTTTACGAGTATGAGGTGGAACCTAACTGATCGTATCTTCGGGACTTCCCTAGTATACTAATATTATATATATATATATAATATATATTATAACAGATATATATATATATAATATATATATATATATATATATATATATATATATATATTATTATATAATATATCGATATAATATTATAACAATACCCGAAATAGAAATCGTACCTATCCCATAAGAAAACCACTGTCAGCGTTCCGAATTCTACTAGCGTTTATCCCGCCCTATGGTTGAGGTAGAGTTGTGGTGATATTAGAACTCTCCGGGCGGGTAGCTGTGGGAGGTGTGTGGAAACTCCGCTCAGTGCCGACCCAGACAGCAAGGGGAGACGTTAATGCTTTGGAATTCTCTGCCCGGTTTCCCAATTCTTTGACTTGAGCACTTTTTTGCCCTTTAATTAGTTATTTATAGTCACTAAATATTGGGGTCGTGCACACATGACTAAGGAGGAGGAAGGCTCGCATATTAGCCTGGAGGGCAAGAAAAAGGGCCTATTAAAGAAATTTGTAGGTGTACTCGCCGAGGGAAGTCAACCGTAATGTTGCGCTGGCTGCCGCTAGTGGGGCACCACCCAATGTTGTTACAACAAAAACTTATCCTGGACGCCCACGGAAGACTTCCAAAGTTACAGACGTCTTCTTGAAGAGAACTACGTTAAAAACCCTCATCTTACAGCTTCTCAGCTAAAAAAAATAATCCAACCCTGCTGAAAGACGATCCATCCGCTGCATCCAACACCGTCTCCAGAGGGACCTCAAGCTTCCCTGCCCGCCCGTGCTGCACGCAACCAAACTCTACTGATGGATCGGATGAGAAAGCTGATGGATTTTTGCCAAGAAATACATCCACTGGCAGCTGACGACTGGAGAAGGTCATGGGTCGTGAATGAATCCGACATTCAAGTGTATTCAGGGCCGTTTACCACAGTAAGACGAAACCACCTCCAGTCAGTAGATGCGACCCTGCCAACACAGTTCGCATGTGAAGCAACCCGAATCTGTCATGATTTCGGAATGTTTCAGTGGTTTAAGAGGGCATGGAGGTTTGTTCTTTCCTCCCAAAAAAGCTATCAACAAATATAAAAAAATATAAAATATCTAATATCGACTATGCCTGTAATTTATTTCCTTGATATTCATGTTATGCAACCAGTTGCAAAGCAGGTCTCTGATTTCTATTGCAGTGACTGTATATATACGCAAAATTCCAACATCCGACTCCAACATCCGACTTGTCCAAACAACCGATTTTCTAACACCACATTGTGTCTTGTTTGGCCATTTAGTTTACTTAGTTTTTAGTTTTTAGAAAACATTTATTTGTGGCTTTATTTATGCATTGAATTTTACTTTCGCGTTACCACTGGATGGGCCTTCAAGAGGCTGCATCTTTTATGTTCTATACCATTTTGTCCTTTACGGTTTATGGTACTGTGATATCCGAACATCCGACTATTCCAATTATCCGGACCTACCTTCCCCCCCCCGGTCCCCCCAAGGTCAGATAATTAATACTTAGCTGTAATATATTACAGGGCGGGCCCGAAGATAGGAGAGTTAGGGTACCACCTGGCATACTCGTAAAGCGAAATCTCGGATAACGAAAACCACATAAACTAATGGTAAAATATAGTTGGTCCAGGACCCCATCAATTACAAATTTTTTTTTTAAAAAAAGACATGTTTTTCAAGCTAAAATAAACTATAGCAAAAACACAACAAACACAACAGCATCTATATTACCCACACTGTACTACCTATCTGTAGAAAAGCATTCTGAACGAGAAAATAGCACACAAAAAATAAATAACTGCACATTAATTAAACAGAAAAACATGCATAACAAGCAAAAAAGACGTTGTTAATGTAGGGACGCCGCAGTGGATACAAGAGAAGTCGTGTTGGTGGTCCAAGGTTGGGGCCGCACACTGCTAATACCCTAAAAGGTTCAGGCCGCGCCTAATGCTTAATTACCCTTCAGGTCACGCATTGCTAGGGGTGACCAGACTGCGGTCCCAAGGTTGGGGCCGCACACCTGCTAATTACCCCTAAATGTCAGGACCGCGCCATAGCTTAATTTACCCTTCAGGTCACGGCTGCTATGGGGTGACCTCACTGGGTCAACCAAATCCCCCTTTGTGCAGCCTGGGAGTGGAAGGGTGCGCATTTGAATTGATAATTTTACCACCCTAGTTTGAATGTCTTATCATTGGATTTTCGATTCGGTCTATTGAAATGACCCTAATTTACACAATTCTCGTATCATCGGATTCCGTATACCGGGGGGGGAATGCTCGTATAACGGGACCTCCCTGTATATATATATATATATATATATATATATATAATATAATATATATATATATATATATATATATATATATATATATATATATATATATATGGATAGATATATATAATATATATATATACACGGTATCTATATATTAAGCTTGAAAAGAATGACAAAAATAAATGTGTTTCATTCTGTATAGACTACTAATCATTTAAACAAAATGTGATTTCTAGTAAGCCCAATCCCAAGTTATTTTTGTCTGGTACAAATACAATCATATATCAAGACAGTTAGTTACTTAGCTTAGTTCTGGAACGAGAAATTTAAACTGGTTTTTTGGGGGAAATCCTAGTTTAGGGCATTTCACCAGGTTTTTGTATATACAGTAACCGTATTTTACGCTATAAGACGCTGCATCTCTGGAATACGCACCCTGCTTTAGAAAAAAAAATTCTAAGATAAAAAAGAAAAAAAAACCAGACCACCGAAAACTGTTGTCCGATATACAGTCATTTTCACACAAAAACACCTCATATCATTACCTTCATCAGCACGTTTCATCAGCCATTTAATTCTAGCTTGTATGCGATAGTATAAGTAAATAGTCATGTTGGCTGGATTCTGAACATGACACACAGGTCTGACGGCGGAGTGAAAACAAACCCGACCGCTGAGTGCCTGCTGGCGTGCCGATCAAGCTGAGGTCTGGCTTTGTGTCCTGAGTGTAAAACCCTCTCACGTCCTCCCGTGCCTCACTACGCTGCCTGCCTCCTGTGCTTACCACGTATTGTTTGAATTTTCCTGTATGCGTGTAGTATTGTGATGGCGGACATGTACATAAGTATACAAACTTCATCTAATTAACAAAGTTCCTTATTACCGGAATGACTGTTGGCGCCAAATCTGCCGAGCAGAATGGCTCCGCAGTTACCGCAGTAAACATCACAGCTGTGAAGACAGATTAATTAGTTGCATGTCTTATGGTATTTGAAAATTGGAAAAACTTGTAACAGATAAGTACTGAGGTTACAGCATATAAGAGGCTGATTTGAATAGCTACTAAGCTAACCTCTACAAAAACATCGTCTTGGAGACACATGAGTATTTTCAGGGTATTTTTAGGGAAAACAATGTGTCTTATAAGCCGTATAAAATATGGTAACCCTCACTATAACAAATCAATTGGGGGAAATAGGGGTGTGACGGTATATCTGAGGGACCAAACTTTTTGAATATAACAAACTTTGTTCGTTATATGAAGTGAAAATTAGCTATATTCAGACCATTCCGTGTTATAACATTGAACATTATTTGTTACATTAGAAAAATTTTGTATACTAGTACATGCAGCCATCCACAAAATTACTACACAGAGATGGGTGGGCAGAAATTTTTGTGGGTACATCTAGTCTTAAAAAAGGCATTGATAAAGTACCACATAAGAGGCTACTTTGGAAATTGGAAAAATATAGGAGGAATCAAAGGATGATCAAAATCTGGATGGAGAGTTATATGAGAGGAAGATAAATGAGAACAGTAGTGAAGGATGAAAAATCTGAATGGAGAAAGGTATTTAGTGGGGACCACAAGGACCCAGTGTGGCACCCAATAATGTTCACGATTTACGTCAATCAACATGACTGAGGAAATAAAGTTATATTAGTTTGTTTGCGGATGATGCAAAACTATTAAGAGAAATAAAAAGCTATAAACTTTTGGAAAAAACTACAAAATGACTCTGAAACAAGATCTACGAATGGAGCAGAAGAGGGGAAATGGAATATAATGTGAATAAGTGTCATGTGATAGAAATTGGAAAAAGCAAGATATAAATGGCCAAAAAAATGGGAAATGAAGTTATTACAAAGGTTTATGAGGAAAAAGACCTAGGAGTGATAATACAGATAACCTACAACCAGAAAAAACATATAAATAAAATATTGGAGATACATACAGGGTGTTAAGAATATTAGAGTGGCATTTCTTACATGGACACAAATATGATGAGAAAGATAATTACTACAATAATCCGACCAAAATGGAATATGCTGCCATTTTGTGGTCCCCATATAAAAAGAAGCATGTGAAAAATGTTGGAGAGGATACAGAGAATTTGGGAACAAAGATGTAACCAGAGCTAGAAGAACTTTCTTATGAGGGAAAAGGTTGAAGGAAATAAAGTTACCAACACTCAAGCAGAGAAGAGAGAGCGGAGACTTAATAACAATTTAAACTGATAACTAAGATGGAAGAAACAGACAATGAGAGACTACTGACTCAGAAACAAGGAGAAGGTCGATACAAAAAGAGGACATACAAAAACCTAGGAAAAGGGAGATGCCCTGAACAAAAAAAGTACAGCTTCCCTTTATTTAAGTGTAGAAGTTTGAAATGGACTAAACGAGATGATTTTTGGGACATAATGTTCACCAATTGAAAGAAAGACTGGATAAATGTAGATACGGAGGCAGGACCACACGAGTGTAGCTCAAGGCCCTGTAAAACAAACTAGGTAAATACACAAAAGTGAATTAAAACAATACGTGGTGAAACACGGGAGGCACGCAAGTAGTGAGGCATGGGAGGACGTGAGGGGGAGGCGTTTAACACTCGGGCCGACAAAGCCAGACTGACCGGTATGCAGCCACGCAAAACCGGTCGGCATTTTTTATACTGCCACCGTTTAAACCTGCGTGTACATTTCGGCCGCCACACCACCGAACCAAATCCCGCATTTACCAAATTTATTCGGTAAATCCCCACACATATTGGACTGGCAGAAAAAGTTTGTTAAAGTCAAAATTTTGTTATATCGAGGTCCATAAAAGGCGATGGTTTACTGTACTGATTTTGATGTTTTGGGGGGAGTCATAAATCAGTTGTATTTGCTTTCCTCCCCCCAAAAACCACAGTTTCCCCTAAGTTCCCTGAGTTTGTTATGTATAGGGGGAAGAAAAAAACGGGGGTAAATTGTTGCTTTCAACCAGAAATTGAATACGAGGTCAAAAGTACTCTTTTCCTATGTATTTTGATGTGTTAAGAATGATGGGCACACTAAAAATAGTCTGAAATGCCTCATTTTGCTATTATACCCTATCCTCCATAACAAACCTGAGGACCCATCGGGTTTTGGGCGGGGAAAGTGGTAAAGAGTTTTGGCGGGTATGTCGTACCAGTCAATAGGAATTAAATATATGATGGAAGCAGAAAGCAGGATGAAGACAAATAAGGAATGGAGAAAGGTATGGAAAATATGTCATTTAGTAAACAGGGTAAACAGGGCCTGCAGATAAAACATCATTGACCACCCAGCAAAGGGAAAAAAGGAAATCAGATAAAAAGTATGGCTTTCAAATAGAAGGTCAAAATTTAAATACTTCGGCACAGTGGGAATGTATACGTAATCATTTTCCTCTGCATTATCTGCATGTAGCTACTGAAGTGTTCCATCTGTAACTCTGCTTTTCACAAGAGAAGTGTTTATAATCTTTACAGAATGCTGAGTCACTGCATCATTACATTGGCTAGGACAGGGTTAATATTGGTATAGATTCCAAGGGAAGACAGTTGCCACTTTCAATATCTAGCACAGGGGTTCCCAAAGTGGTCGATATCGACTCCCAGGGGTCGATGGGACCATCCAAGGGGTCAATGAATTTCCAGGGGGTCGAAAGGGGGTCAAAAAATGGTAGGGGAAAGTTTCAGCACACAACAGCTGCCAACAAAATGTTATGCGAGTGGTACCAAAGCCGCCTCGGTGTTCACCCTGACATAGAAACGGCTTTGACTTGACTTGCTGCTAGTCTGTGACGTCACGTCGGATCTGTACCCCCCCAGGCCCCCCTCCACACACAACACCCCTCTCTCTCCCCCCCTCTGTCCCAAGATCGTACCCTACATGGGAAATATTCCTGTCCACTTCCCGTACTGAGCGAGCGAGCGTATTCCCCCCTCTCGTTGATGAGTGGACAGCCTGTAGTCCAGTACATTCTCAGCACGCTACTACTACTACCTATAAGTACTACTATAATTCCCCATTTCATTTAATCATAAACATGTATGTACAGTAGGGTGGGAGCGTTTTTGGGGGTATTTCCATTTTTTTGTTAAAATGTTTGCGACTAGTGCGGCAAAGTTGCGAAATCACACCAGTATAACGATGTTAAAATATTAGAACATACAAATAATTTCTTAGGGCGGCCCAACGCGATCGAAGTTTGATTTTTTTCAAAATTTTCAAAATTTATACGTTTTTGCACTTTTTTGGCAAATAACCAACCTTCTTTACTATTTATAAATTGCAACTAGTGTATGAAATATGTGCAACGTATTCACGTAAACGTGGGTAAATTTGAAGCAGAAATTCAATATCTTCAGGTGGCCCAACTCAATTATGTGTAGAAAAATATGCTAAAACTCGATATTTTCATTTATTTCATCAAGCAGGACCAGTATGAGTGATACAACTGACACATATATCCAGTATGAAATAGGCCAGAACTCACAACGGAGAGGTGGCTGTCACCAATCAGCGCCGCGCTTTTCTCACCAATTAGCGCCGCTCTTATTCTATTTTCTCACCAATCAGTGCCGCGCTTATTCTAACCAAACAGCGGCAGTTACCGCGGACACCACCACCAATAGCTTACGTACTGCTCTGCCATGCGCTGGGTTTATAAGCAAGAGCTCACGGCTGAGAGATTACTTTGCCCGCAGCCAGCGCAGTGTCAACATCTCCACTCTCCAGATCGACTCACTGCAACTCGGTTCTTGACTTCCACTGTTACGACGTACGTGAAGGCTGTGTTGCGCTCACGCTATCATGGCAGGCTTGGCGTCGGCAGCTTCTGCTGCGGTACGCACTAGACTAGAACTTTCGTCTCCGATCTTTGGCAGTGCTTGGGATTTCACAGGAGATCAACTCCCAAGTTACAGGGATGTCATGAATGTTTTCTTCTGCAAAGGTACGACTGCAAGATACAGGTTCAAATAAAGATCCTGCAGTGAGAACAATTTCTACTATTGTCGAGGAAAATTGAGGGAAATATACGCCAGAGCATCAATCCCAACACTATCCAAGCCACGCATCGTGACCATGATTGAGGCTTATCAATCTAAGTATAAACATTTATTTAAATGTTTCAAAGACCGTAAAGATGTGCAAAGTTACAAGAAGAAAATTGAAGCATTTGCGGAGAATTCGCAGAAACTTTTCGACATAGCAGCTTGTAAATGCGCGTTTCGTCCACTGTGTCACTGTCCTCGCGATTCGAAAGTACCTGTATTAGAGGAAGTATTTCTTACTGATCAGAGGACACAGCGGAAGATGTATATCGGAAGACTAGATAAAAAACAAGCAATGTTCTTGCGAAACGTAGTGCAAGAAAGTCAGAGATGAAACAGGATTCAGGATCAGGAGCCACCACATCGGTAAATGATCAGCAATTTCATGAATCACCGAGTAAATCCTCCATGAATATATCATCTGATGAGGATTATGTTCCTTCAAAAAAAATTTCAGATATTGATGCGACAACAATCATCAGAAGATAAAGAGGCAATAAAGAAACACAAAACAAAATTACTCTGTCTTCTTTTGCTGAAGCCTGTGATAGAACCGGTGTGTCAGATCGTGCTGCAGCTCTTTTATCGAGCTCCTTAATGGAAGACGTTGGTCTATTCACAGAGGAAGATTCATCGAAAGTTATTGACCGCAGCAAAGTAAGAAGAAACAGACAGCGCCACAGAAACGTTCTATCAACTGAACACAGGGAAATGCACGAGATGTTGGCAGTATTTACTTTGATGGTAGGAAGGATGTGACAATGATCACAGAAAAGATTGAGACAGACATCACAGAAAAAAGTCACAGAAGAACATATCTCGGTACTCTCAGAACCAAATTCAACTATCTTGGTCATTTTACTCCTGGAAGTGGTTCTGCTCGTAGCATTACAAATTGCCTGTTCAATTTTGCAGAAATAATGACTTTATCTTTCGATATCTAGTAGCTCTCGGCTGTGATGGAACAGATGTAAATACTGGCTGTAAAGGAGGTGCTATCAGGATCATTGAAGAACGTCTCGGTAAACCTGCTACATGGTTTGTTTGCATGTTGCACGGTAACGAACTTCCTCTCCGCCATCTCATTGAAAACTCGATGGGAAAACAAGTGGACCTCGAGCTTTACTGGCGCAATTGGAAAGCAGCTGGCAGACTGCGAGAAACTCCCAATAAAGGAATTTGCTCACGTGCAATCGGACCTCAGTCTTCTTTCTTCTGATTCGTTGAGCACAGACCAGAAATACCTCTATGAAACTTCATCAGTCAATTTCAACTGGTGTAGTCTCTGAAGAACTGGCAGCTCATCAACCAGGTAAGATGAATCATGCCAGGTGGCTCACGACAGCAAACCGAATACTTCGCCTGTATGTAGGAACGGACGATCCTACGGATGTGTTGAACACATTGGTCACTTTCATCATGAAAGTTTATGCACCAATGTGGTTCCGCATTAAATCACAACCACACGTACGAGATGGTGCCAAACATGTCCACAGGACGTTTAAACTCCTCCAAGGATTAGATGACAGTATCGTCAGTGTGGTTCAGCCAGTCATACAGCGAAATGCATTCTTTGCTGCTCCGGAAAATATCCTGCTCAGCATGATTCAGGATGAACGAATAGATGTTCGAGAACTGGGATGGCGTCGAATTAAGAGAGCCCGCACTTACAAAGAAGACCGTCCGCGTCCACGCCAGCTCACGATTCCAGCTTTACTATTCGATAGCGAGGATTACATCAATATGATTGATTGGCAATCTTGTGACTTACAGGAGCCTCCCCTGACGATGACTCTCTCGGACGAAGAGATCAACCAAAACATATCCGCAAAAACGTCCTTCGTTCACGAACCTTTCCCGTGTCACACACAAGCAGTAGAGCGAGTTATAAAACTCGTAACAGACGCTCAGCTGCTGTGTGTCGACACAATTCAATTCATCCGTGAAGGGCTCGCATCTAGAGCAAGAATACCGTCGTTTGAGTAAAAAAGGCAGTCCAAACGAAGTGAAGCTAACACTATTAGTAAGTACCGTGGTACGGGCAATGTCGGGCATACATATAGACTTATTAAATATTCAGTCATGATGGATATCAATCTATGCCCTTGATTTGGTGGTTGGAGGGTAGGGCGTGGGTGGAACTCGAAGTACAGCCACCTCCCTGTGGTGAGTTCTGGGTTAATTGAACCTTACTTCTGTAAGGAAAAATAAGCAAAGAGCTGTACTATGTGACATGTATTGTATAGTGTATACTTTGATCGATGTTTGACGACTCATACTGGATAATGTGGGTATATGTGCCCAGCATGATGAAATAAATGAAAATATCGAGTTTTAACATATTTTTCTACACATAATTGAGTTGGGCCATCTGAAGATATTTGAATTTCTGCTTCAAATTTTACCCACGTTTACGTGAATACGTTGCACATATTTCATACACTAGTTGCAATTTATAAATAATAAAGAAGGTTGGTTATTTGCCAAAAAAGTGCAAAAACGTATATATTTTGAAAATTTTGAAAAAATCAAACTTCGATCGCGTTGGGCCGCCTTAAGAAATTATTTGTATGTTCTAATATTTTAACATCGTTATACTGGTGTGATTTCGCAGCTTTCCCGCACTAGTCAATCCAAAAAAAAAAAAAAAAAGGAAATCGCTCCACCCTAATGTACAGGGAAGTCCCGTTATACGAGCATTCGGTATACGAGAAATCAATGATACGAGCTGAGTAAATTAGGGTCTATTTTCAATATACGAAATCGAAAATCCAATGCTACGACATTCAAACTGGGGTGAGTAAAATTACCAAGTTAAAAATGCGCGCCCTACCATGTATGCATCTGGGCTGTATGATGATGTTGTGGTGGCCCCAGGCTTGGGGCCACACACCTGGCTAATTACCCCTAAAGGTCAAGCCAACACCTGGCGTGGACCTGACTCGCTCGTGACCCAAATTCCTCCCCCACCTCCGTTACTGGGTTCCCGCCCTGGCTTCCTAGACCAGCTTCTGGCAGTGACCTACCTACCACCACAGTGAGAGGACACCACTCCTCCTCTCTCTGTTCCTCGTGGCATTCCTCCGCTGTAGCTACATATTCCTGCCGAAATAAACCTGTGTGTGAACTCTGTGTTTGGTGTAACCCGTGTCTAGCAAAGTGTACACAACAATGTACAATGATTCAGATGTGCAGAGACGAGTTTGTGGGCATTGGAAGAGGTCTGTGCACCCCTCCCTTGTCCCTTACCTACCTACCCTCTCTTGATCTTGTATCACGCGGCGTCCCTACAGTACAACGTCTTGTACAAACCCGTCCTCTACAGTACAGTGGTACCTTGACTTACGAGTTTAATTCGTTCATTGATCGAGCTCGTAACTCAATTTGCTCGTATATCAAATCAGTTTTCCCCATTGAAATTAATTGAAATACCATTAATCCGTTCCAGCCCCAAAAGACACCCCAATTTTTTTACTGTACCTATATGACTGGACTGCACTCACCCTCCGCCATTAGCATTCGTCAGTGTTTACACTCTGTGTATCAGCTGTTGGAAACAGCTGTGGGTGGAAACTGCCGCTAAACGTACTGCACTCACCCTCCGCCATTTGCATTCGCCTGTGTGAGCACAACACAACAGAGATGCTTCCACGGTGAGGTAACCACGTGAAGTGAACGAGTGAGATGCGGGATGCTGGGTGGATGTTGTGGCGTTTGCTGCGCCAACTAGCGGTGGCGTATCTGAAGCGAGCTCGTATAAAAAAAAAAAAAAAAATTTTTTTTTTTTAAATAGCTCGTAACTCTGATTTTGGCTCGCAACTCAAAGCAAAAATCAACCGAGCGACTGCTCGTAACTCGGAAAACTCATAAGTTGAGGCTCTCGTAAGTCAAGGTACCACTGTACAACCTTGTGTGTGCCATTTTCTCTTTCAGAATGCTTTTTCTACAGAATAGGCAGTACAGGGAGGTCCGAAGATACAAGCAGTTAGGTTTCCACCTGCATACTCGTAAAGCGAAATCTCGTTAACGAAACGCATAACTAATGGTAAAATATAGGTTTGGTTCCAGGACCATCAATTTAAAAAACAAAAAAAAAAAAAAAAAAAAAAAAAAAAGACATGTTTTTCAAGCTAAAATAAACTATAGCAAACACAACAAACACACAGCGTCTATATTACCCACACTGTACTACCTATTCTGTAGAAAAGCATTCTGAAAGAGAAAATAGCACAACAAAATAACATAACTGCACATTAATTAAACATAAAACATGCATAACAAGCAAAAAGACGTTGTACTGTTGGGGACGCCGCGTGATACAAGATAAGGTAGTGTAGATACAAGAGAAGGTAGTGTCCCAAGGTTGGTGCCGCACACCTGCTAATTACCACTGGGGTCAACAAATCCCCCTTTGTCCAGCCGGGGAGTGGTAGGGCGGGCATTTTGAACTTGATAATTTTACTCACCCCAGTTTGAATGTCGTAGCATTGGATTTTCGATCTCGTATATTGAAAATAGACCCTAATTTACACATCTCGTATCATCGGATTCTCGTATACAGGGAGGTCCCAAAGATACGAGCAGTTAGGTTCCAACTGCATACTCGTAAAGCGAATCTCGTATAACGAACACATAACTAATGGTAAATATAGGTTTGGTTCCAGGACCATCAATTTAAAAAAAAAAAAAAAAAAACGTGTTTTTCAAGCTAAAATAAACTATAGCAACACAACAAACACACAGCGTCTATATTACCCACACTGTACTACCTATTCTGTAGAAAGAGCATTCTGAAAGAGAAATAGCACACAAAATAACATAACTGCACATTAATTAAACATAAAACATGCATAACAAGCAAGAAAGACGTTGTACTGTAGGGGACGCCGCGTGATACAAAAGAGGGTAGTGTAAGGTTTCTAAGATTGGGGCAGCACACCGGGCTATTACCCCTAAGGATCAGGCCACGCCATATGGTTAATTACCCTTCAGGTCATTGATTGCGGTCCCAAGGTTGGAGCCGCACACCTGGCTAATTACCCCTAAGGATCAGGCCGCGCCATATGCTTAATTACCCTTCAGGTCACTGGCTGGGGTCCCAAGGTTGGAGCCGCACACCTGGCTAATTACCACTAAATGTCAGGCCGCGCCATATGCTTAATTACCCTTCAGGTCACGGCTTGCTAGGGGTGACCTGACTGGGGTCAACCAAATCCCCCTTTGTCCAGACTGGGAGTGGTAGGGCGAGTATTTTGAACTTGATAATTTTACTCACCCCAGTTTGAATGTCGTAGCATTGGATTTTCGATCTCCTATATTGAAAATAGACCCTAATTTACACATCTCGTATCATCGGATTCTCGTATACCGAATGCTCGTATAACGGGACCTCCCTGTACCGAATGCTCGTATAACGGGACCTCCCTGTACCGAATGCTCGTATAATGGGACCTCCCTGTACAGTGTGGGTAATATAGACGCTGTGTGTTTGTTGTGTTTGGTAGAGTTTATTTTAGCTTGAAAAACATGTCTTTGATGGGGTCCTGGAACCAAACCTATATTTTACCATTAGTTATGTATTTCGCTATACGAGATTTCGCTTTACGAGTATGCCAGGTGGAACCTAACTGCTCGTATCTTCGGGACTTCCCTGTATTACGCTTTTTTTTTATAACATATACTATTTTCATTTAAATGTGTGGGGGTCGATGAAAAATTTGAAACTTTATTAGGGGGTCGATGAGCTGAAGAGTTTGGGAACCCCTGATCTAGCATATCCTTATGTACCAGCAACTTCTCATAGGCATCAGAAAACTGTCTAACTGTGGGATTATTATTGCATCCTCCATAAGTCTGGTGAATGGTCAGGTCAGGGCTGGGCAAAGGAGCGGCTGCGTCACCTGCTTTCTGTGGATGCCAGTATAGCCGCCGGCCGACCAGAATGACCTCACTTTTTCCGCACCTCGGCCACTCCTCTCATCCTACCTCCATGGTTAAAACAGATTAGGTTAGGTTAGGTAAGAGGTGCGCTTTGGTTTAGTAACAGAAGATATCAAGAAAATAAGAAAATCATCTATACTATGGTAATGTGAAGCATAGCAAGGTTAGCGGGACAGGCCGGGAGGGGCAAGGTGGGCACCTTCCTCCAAAAATCCTCTATATCTTCGAAACTGTTGATTTGCGACGGAAAACTCAGACAGAGAAAGTCTCTTAAAATTCAATAAGGTAAACAAAAACCATGCTCCCAATAGTACAGGGAATTCTGGTCCTAGTGTAAAATAATACCCAGATATCAAGAAAATAAGATAAAAAATCAATACTATGGCAGTGCGAAGCATAGCAAGGTTTGTGGGATGGGCCGTTGTAGCGATCTGACTAGCTAACCCGCCCGGATAGCTTCCCTGCCGCTTATTTAACCTAAATAACGGTTGTAACTCTACAAAACTTAACCCTAACCTAACCTAAAGCAAATCTAAATCAAGCCTTAACTTATCCTAAATTTAACCTAAATGTAACCTAACCTCGCTATCATCATATAAAAATAAGTAGCTACATTTAGGTTAAGTTAAGGTTTGGTTTAGGATTTGGTTTGGCTAAGGATCCGAAACGGTAAATTTCTACTGTTTGCCCAATGCCCATACTCTCTCCCTTCCCTCTAACAAGCTTGGGGGCCTGTGGGAATGCAGATTTTTTGGGTGGGGAGCAAATAATGCGTCAGAAACACGTAGTTATGGAGTTAAGTAGGAGAGCAAAAATTTCCTAAATCTAGGGAAATTAATCTAACTTCCTAGGGGGTTCAAGGCCTCCTAGAACTTCTAGGTGTTCTAGGAGGCCTCGACTCCGTCCCCCTCGACCTCCCGGTAATCTAACTTAACCTAGCAGGGGCTCAGCCCCACTCGACCCCCCGATAATTTTACCTAACCTAACCTCCTAGCAATAATCCCCCGATAATCTAACCTAACCTTCTAACGGGCGGGCTCCTTCGACCCCCTGGTAACCTAACAAAATTTTGCCTGACCTCTAAGTGGGAGGGGGTGGCTAGACACTTCGGTTATCATTCTGTTTGTGAGGATCATCAGGTTTATAAGTCTTTTCCTGTGACCTTGGCCAGTCCATTGTAAAACAAATAATAATGTAGGAAGTTGAGGTAGAATATTACCCCGTCTTCTAATACTATCTTATATTTGTCTTTATAACTATGAACGTGTGTATGTTTGTGTTCTAACTAATGTTAACCGGTTTACGGTCATTTCGCCCACAAGACTTTTCGCCCACACGTCAATTCGCCCACAAGACTTTTCGCCCACATGTAAGAGTCAATTCGCCTATTCTGAAGTTAATTCGCTCACACGTTCCATGTCACGTCCACTAAGCAGTTAACAAGTGAGAGGTAAATGAACCACCAGTAATCTTGGGCGAAATGACTCCATAGTGTGGGCGAATTGACCTGTGGGCGAAATGACTCCATGGTGTGGCGAAATGACCGGATACCATATAGGAGGCATAAGTCAGAGAAGCCGGGGCGGTGCAATGAACTTAGCTGTCATGACTTTTAAACGGCACGTACTGACATTATGGATCCCACACAGTCATGAAATAGTGTCAGATACAACACCACGCTACATAAGGATATGCTCAGATTCCAGCATGCTAGGACACACCTATGCTCCACATTTGTTTTCAGCCAGCGGAGAAGCGACACACCTTCACCTCAACACTGTCATGTACACACTAATTTCTATTTTCTAGGGATGTGCGTTTCGGTTCGAGAAGTATTCGGTTACTACTCGGTTCTTTTAGATCCCAGGACGAATCCCCGACGTGTTTTTTTTAAATGTCAGTCAATTACAATACAAATGGTATTAATTAATCTACTCTAGGTAGGTACCGTAAAAGAAAATCATTTTTCACAAGCCGAGAGAAAAGAAACGGAAACATTCAGGGGGGGCATTTTCGAACACTACTAAGACCATCTTAGGGGACTAAGACCATCTTAGGCGTACCGTAGAATAACAGTGAAGTCGCCACCTTGCAGTGAAGTCGCCAGGCGCCAAATATACGAATTATAGCATCACTACTGATTTTTATGTGCCACTGAAGATGTTACACAGTAGTTTATATCATGATTGTATAATCTACCCTGTTTCAGCGTTGTTTATGCTTGGTATCTGCAAAATAACTGTTGCGCACTTTGCTTCTCACGTTTTTCTTCGCGCGATGACAGACAGTAAACAGTAGCCTTTCGGGCGACAGGACACAAGACTTGCCAGATCTTTCAAACTTTAATAGAATATATTTCAAGTTGGCAGAGGAATTTTTATATATCCAAGCATCTTCCGTACTAATATATATAGAGACTTGTTTACTTTACCTCTATTTCCTGAATTCCCCATAATGGCGACTCAACTGTGGGTTAAATACTAGCTGGCGACTTTACTGTAGTAGTATAGTGAGGTCGCCACTCAGTTTATTTTTGTACTTTAGTTCATTTATAGCCCTAATATGACACAGATGAAGACACAAAATGAACAGACTTTCCAGATAGACCCTTCTAACTTTCTGAAATCATGGATGTACAATGTAAGTATCAACGCCACCACACGTCTGTAAATAACAAAGAAGACGTAGAACTGGCGACTTCACTGTTATCTACGTAGATAATGGTTATGTATAATAGGAAAGGAAGGAGAGAGAGAGAGAGAGAGAGAGAAGGAAGGAGAATATATAATAGTTATATATATATTATATATATATAGAGAGAGAGAGAGGAGACGAGAGAGAGAGAGAAGAGAAAGGAAGGAGATATATGTATAATATATATATATAGTATATATTATATGAGAGAGAGAGAGAGAGAGAGAGAGAGAGAGAGAGAGAGAGAGAGAGAGAGAGAGAGAGAGAGAGAGAGAGAGAGGAGAGAGAGAGAGGAGAGAGAGAGAAGAGAGAGCGAGAGCGAAGAGCGAGAGCGAGAGCGAGAGCGAGAGCGAGAGCGAGAGCGAGAGAGAGAGAGAGAGAGAGAGAGAGAGAGAGAGAGAGAGAGAGACACACTCCATCCAAGAAATCCATCCCCCCTACACACCCTGGAATTATGCCAACCCACCGACCTTCACAAGAGAAACTGACTCTTGTTTCCGCTAATGTCAGAGGACTCCAAACCAACATAGGAGATCTCGCTCACTCTTTCATCATCCCACACAACCCACACATCATTGCTACGGTCGAGACCTTCCTGAACCCTATTATCCCTACCAACTTCGGACACATCCAGGGATATTCAAGATGGCTCCGAAGAGACCGTGCCCACGGCACCTTCGGGGGCATCGCCGTCTGCTTCCGCGAGGGTCTCGCTGTAGAGGCCCGCGAGGTTGAAATGGATAGGCACCTTGAGATGATGTTCTTCAGACTGTGGACGAGTCGCCACGAAACCATCCTACTATGCGTCTGCTACCGCCCACAGTGGCAGGGAAATGACCCCATCCACTTTCTCTACTGCAACATTGACACCCTACTTCTCCAGCACAACAGCAACCATCTCATTGTTGTAGGGGACATGAACCAGCATCTGGTTGCAAGGCAGTTCGAGAATTTGCTAACTGAGTACGGCCTTAACAACCACGTAAACTTCCCAACCCACATCTCTGGCTCCTCCCTCGACCCCGTCATCACAGATTTGCCAGAAGAAGTGATCACCTGCCTCCCCCTGGGTAAGGTTGGATCATCGGACCACTCTGCCGTACTCACCACCATCAGCAGCACTGTGGTACGCGACGAGGCTACTGCCCGGGTCAACTGGCTTTGGTCTCGTGGAGATTGGGACAGCCTAAAAGAAAACTTGGACTCCATTGTGTGGACGGAGCTTCTCCACGGCGATGTAAACACACAAGTGGAGACCTTCACCAACCTCCTCCTATCCCTCCAGAAAAACCATATACCCAGCCAAACCTACAATCCAAGCCCATGATCAGCCCTGATTTGGTTTTCAGTGTAGGAGAGCCGCTGACAACAAGAGCAGGGCCTGGCTTGCGGTACAAGTCCCACCCCTCCCAACTCAACAAACATCGGCACAAAGAAACCTGCAAGACCATGTGTCAGGTCCAAAAGCAGGCCATACAACGCTGGAGAGAGGACTTAAAGGCCAAGTACAGCGGCCAGTCAGTGAGCAGTAAGGAGTGGTGGTGTGGAGTGAAGCGGCAGCAAGGCCTCTTTGCTGACAACACCATTCCGCCGCTCACCAGACCAAACGGGTCAGTGGCTGTCCGCGACAAGGACAAGGCTGAGCTGTTGGCAGCTCATTTTTCTTTTAAAATGTCGGTGCCAGACCCCTCACGCGAGCCCCCAGAGATAACATCCCTCACCAGGGCCTCTCTGGAGAGTCTCGCAGTTAACAATAAGGAAGTAGTACATCAGCTGCGGCAAATAGATCCCAAGAAGGCGCTAGGGCCCGACAACATCAGCCCTCACCTACTAAAGGGATGTGCTGCCCAGCTCGCTCCACCACTCACCATCATCTTCAACAACATTCTTTCCTCGTGCAAGTGGCCCACGCAATGGAAAGAGGCAAGAGTGGTGGCCATCCACAAAAAAAACAGCAAACGGGACCCAAAGAACTACCGCCCAATTTCCCTTCTCAACACTGTTGGGAAAATCCTGGAGTCCCTCATCACCGCCAAGATCAACACCTTCTTGGACGCCCACTATCTCCTCAACTCCAAGCAGTTTGGTTTCAGGCAGGGAAGGTCAGCTGCAGACCTGCTCCTCCTTCAGTCTGCTTCCTGGAACCACTCGCTGGATAGAGGAATGGACACCTTTGTCGTGGCTTTGGACATCGCTGGAGCCTTTGACAGGGTGTGGCACCGAGGTCTCGCTGCCAAGCTGAGGAGCCTGGGAGTGCGCGGCGCCCTACTGCAGCTCATCCAGGACTACCTCCAAGACAGGACCTTACGGGTGGTGATCAACGGCCACACTTCCAGCCAGCAACCCATCCACGCCAGCGTCCCGCAGGGCAGCGTACTCGGGCCTCTTCTGTGGAATGTCTATTTCAATGACATTCTCCAGCTCATTCCTGAGACCCAGGCCTACGCTGATGACTGCCCCCCTTGCCTTCCCCTGCGACAAACGTGACTGGCAGGACACGGTGTGCCGCATCAACCTGGCATTGGACAAAAATCGTCACCTGGAGTAGTCGATGGCAGTCAGCCTGGCCACCTGACAAAACCCAGGCTCTGCTTATCTCCCGCAGGCAAGAATCACCAACCTGCCTGCACCGGACATACGGCTTGAGGGCAGATCACTCCCCCTTCAGAGATCCATCTCCATCCTTGGGGTGGAGTTTGAAGCGCGGACGACCTTCACCAGTCATGCCAGGAGAGTAGCTAAGAGCTCGGCCTGGAGACTCAGCTGTGTCCGGCGCATCTCCCACCTTCTAGATGCCAAGGGGGTTGAGGTTCTGTACAAGGCTCAGGTACGTCCCCTAATGGAATACTCCCCCCTAGCATGGTCTTCCTGCCCGCCCTCTTACTTGGCCCACACTAGACCGCGTCCAGAGAAGAGCCCAGCGACTGGTTAGCGATAAACGTCCCCACCACGCGCCTGACTCTTCCAACCCCTCCAGAAGGCGCAGGGATGTGGCAGGTTTATGTTTGTCATGCACAAGGCCCTAAAACCTCCACACGCCCCACCTGGCAGCCATCAAGCCCCCAGGCCCCCGCCGCCCTTCACTCACCGTGTCGCCCCACACAGACAGGAGCAGGACTGTGCCCTCTCCAGGACAGAGCACAACCTCCCTTCTACCCCCGCTACGGCCGTACTGGGAGCCAGTTAGTCCCCCAAACGACCACCACACGCTCACTACAAGACTTTAAGCGGCGGGCTGTGAACAGGCTGGTTGACCCCTACGTAATTTACTTATTAATATAAAATGGCTTTGACTATTATATGTAGCTATAGAGACTCTAGTGTAAACCTAGAGCTTTAGCTAATAACACCAAATGTCTAACAGTTTAATTAAAAAATAAATAAAAGAGAAGAGAGAGGAGAGAGAGAGGAGAGAGAAGAGCTTAGAAAAAGGAAAGATGACTAGACAGAAATAGGACAGAGAGGAGAAGAAGAGAGAGAGAGAGAGAGAGAGAGAGGAGAGAGAGAGAGAGAGAGGAGAGAGAGATGAGAGAGAGAGCGAGCAGAGAGGAGAGAGAAGAGAGAGAGAGAGAGAGAGGAGAGAGAGAGAGAGAGAGAGAGAGAGAGAGAGAGCGAGATGAGGAGAGGAGAGAGAGAGAGAGAGAGAGATGAGACGAGAGAGAGAGGAGAGAGGAGAGAGAGAGAGAGAGAGAGAGAGAGCAGAGAGAGAGAGAGAGAGAGAGAGGAAGAGAGAGAGAGAGAGAGGAGAGAGAGAGAGAGAGAGAGGAGAGAGAGAGAGAGAGAGAGAGAGAGAGAGAGAGAGAGAGAGAGAGAGGGGGGGGGGGGGGGGGGGGAAGGACACAACTGTCTTGCTGCACCCATAAAGGATGCATGCATGTGGCATATCGCAAAAAAAATCTATCAGAAACACCCAAAAATCTTCAAGTACTATATTTATCTCTTGTGTTAACGTGCTTCTGATCAGCGCGGGAAGACGAGCCTTCCACTTGTGACGTCACCGAGCCGTGGCGCATCGTCTGCTTGTCGTGAGGGGCGTTTTGGAAGCTCGGGGAATTTGCAGATTTTGATTGCGGATTATTTAAAAACGGCTGACTGGATGCAAAAAGTGACGACATATTGTTGATATACTCGTTAATGGCTATAATTTGATTGCATTAAATCAGGAATGATGAAATGGTCTGGACGATTACTTTAACAGTAGTGGGAGCTTTCATTTTAGACACAGCTTCCACATTTTTCAGATCTGGCTTACTTCCTTCTGCTGAGATTCGGTGGCCTGGGAATGTGACTTCTCTTAGCCCGAAAGTGCATTTACTGAGGTTTAATTTCACACCATTAGTTGTAAGTAGCTCAAAAAGTTGTGTAAGGCGTTCTAGAAGGAGAGGGAAGCTTGGAGCCCATAGAATTAAATCATCCAGGTTGTTTTTGACCCAACCCTTCTGGAGGAGGGGGGTTAATACTGAAGCCATTCGCCTGGAAAATATGGCCGGTGAACAATTTAGTCCGAACGGTAGACGCCGAAAACGATATAAGGTGACCCCATCACTGAAGGTGGTGAGATCACGACTCTCATCATATAGTAAGACCTGGAAGTATGCTTCTCGCATGTCGAGGGTGACATTGTATTGCTGATCCGCAGCTTGTTCAACAAGTTCCTCTAACCTTGGTAGGGGGTAGATGTCAGTGGCGAGGTGTTTATTGATGTGTCCAAGTCCAAGCACATTCTTTTACTACCATCCGGCTTATTGACTAAGACAATTGGCGACAACCGTGCAGTAGACCGTTCTATGATATTTCGGTCTTCCATGTCTTGAAGCATATGTGAAATTAACTCCTTCGCTTTTTCGGGGTAGCGCTATGTAGGTTTTCGGCTGGGTTGAGGATCAGCTACTTTAATGTGAACCGGGGGACCGCTGATAAGTCCTAGTTCATTCTCGTCTAAGATGAAAAGAGGGTCAAGTTCGAGGATTACCTGTTGTAACTCTGTTTGTTCTGAACTAGTGGGGTGTTGCCACCTTTGACCCTTAATTAACTCCTTCAACTTAAAGTGATGCTAAAATTCGTAATATATTGTGCCTGGCGACATTAGTGCAGTGGCAAGTGACTGGCGACTATAGTACGTGTTATCTACGTACGGTAGGTACTGATGAGAATTATATAAATATCTAGTCAACTACCAACCAACTCTCCGTCTAGCGGATGATAAAGGCGAATTTCGCAATTGGACTACCCTCTCCTAACTCCCCTTCCTCCCATGGCCACCTGCTTCTCCCCTCCACTAATCCTTAAACTTCTCACATTCATGCCAGGTCACAGAAGAGATAATCCGGAAATACCGAGACTGGACCTGGGCCGGCCTCACCACAGTGACCACATCCATAGCATAAATGGCAGTTTTTGCGTTTAACCAGGGCGCTAGGAAAAATGCGCTAGAACATGCACCAGATTGAATAAAAATGCACTGAAAAACGCGCTATGCGCAAAACACAAAATGTACGCGCTGTTTGTGATGCCAATGCGTCAGAACTAGCGCGTTTCGCGCTGGTTTGGCAACACTGGACTGTACACCTACTACGTCACAACCAATCACAGCGAGTTCAGCCGTGTTGTGATATTTTGGCCCCAAAAAAGCCATATATTTAATTTATGGTGCATTTCTCAGCAAAAAGAATATGAGTACAGTGATATGTAGCCTATATTGCATCCAAAGCTTCATAATACTCCGTGTTTTAGGTGTGAGCAAAGACACTCTACAACAAGATACCTCACTCGCGGTCCCTCCAATGCAACTTCTGTTATCCGCCGACGGTGGCGGCGCCGTGCGGCAGGTGTCGTACCAGCCTGTTGGCCCATTCACTTGCTGCATATGACCAAAGAATATTTACTTCAACTCTTCGCCATTTAAAACTTTGCCAGCCAACATTTACCATGAAATATATCAATAGAAGCGCAATTTTATTAGCTTTCCATTGATATATTTCGTTTTCTGATAAATGAATTACAACCATGCATCATTACCGTTAACTAAATAAATAACATCATCAATCGGGTAGTTTTCCCGATTGATGATGTTATTTATTCACTTATATATTTCGTTTTCTGATAAATGAGTTAGCACCATGCATAAATTAGCGTTAACTAAATAAATAGCATCATCAATCGGGAAAATTACCCGATTGATGATGTTATTTATTTAGTTAACGGTAATGTATGCATGGTTCTAATTCATTTATCAGAAAACGAAATATATCAATGGAAAGTTAATACAATTGCGCTTCTATTGATATGTTTCATGGTAAATGTTGACTCGCAAAGTTTTAAATGGCGAAGAGTTGAAGTGAATAATAGGTTCATGCATATTTCTTCAGAGTCTCGTAATGGCATTTCTTTAGCGTGTTTTACTGTTTTTTATTTGATAATATTATAGAACAAACATTTACGAAGATAACAGTATATCATATATAGGGTAAGATAGGGGTGTAACGTACTATTAGTGGGAGAATATTAACTAAAAATCAGGTTAACAATTATATTGAACATTATTGGCAGCAAAATATATCCCAGGTACAGAGTTACCTTGGTGATTATTTTGAATCAGGTACGAAATCGTGGACGGCCACAATTCACTATTTTCCAAAGGGGTACGATCTGTACAAGGCATGGGGGTGATCCATACAGCATATCTGTCATAACAAAAATGTGTACTTACACAATAAAAAAGATTATTCCGTAATCAATTGATTCAAGAAAAATATACAGACTTACATACACAGACTTGTTTACCTTTTGACTTGCAAATAAGCACATATTTATAACTTAAATTGTTTCCATAACTTGTCCATACCGAAAAAACTACAGTGGATTTGCAAGAAACTCACAAAGTCCCAAATTTATAATCAAACTGAAAGACACACATTGAATTTCTTGAGACACTTATTGAATTTCACAAATCTAGCCTCTTAGTTTGAGCTCTCACAGGTTCACCCAGGACCCCTTTCACCATGTCCCTATTAGCCTTGGTGACATCTTTAATTTCAGGAAAGTAGAATGTGTCATAAAAACCTACTTTGGAGCTCATTCTCAGGAAGGAAATATTGTATTCAGAATTGTCCTCAAGATTTAATACTTTACTGTTATAATGAGCCTTGCCTCCCACATTCCTGCCTGCCTCCAGTTGTAGCTCAACTAAAACGAAGTCACCTTCCGCCGGAGCCTTATCCTGGAAAAGGTTTGGCTCTGTAAATTTTTCTCGTCTTCTTTTTTTTTTTTTTTTTCTCATCAGTCGCACGCAGATCAATCGTTGAAAGTAAGTTTTCAGTCCTGCCCTCGTCCAGAGCTCTCTTCAACTTGAATTTTATTTCCTTTTGCAACGCTGTATCTTCTTTTCTGTCATTCTTTTAGTTGAGTGCACCTATGGAAGGCATTTCAATAGCCTCAAGTGTAATATTGACAGTCTTCCATAAATATAATGTATATTTATATAATGAAAAATCCTCATAATCACACACAGCTATTTATTCCTATGTTTCTACTGAATGTACACTCGGCCACAAGTTCATGTACCTAGGTTGCTTAGCAGTAAACTGCTTGTCGCAACCAAGCATTTTTGTTGTTTGTATGTTGGCGTATTTTGTGACTACATTACAAAGCAGAATTATACTATTTAAGCTCGCCCTGTGATGCATGTTTTTGTAAGTCTTCTGGACACCTGTGTGGTGGAATGAAATTTATTGAGCTAATTCTCCATTGGACGAATAAATTTCTCCTCGTCACAACTGAATTGTATGGAACCTCGTTTTTAAAGTAGGCATAAGATTTTTATCTTAAATGTAGCAATAAACACCAACTCATCCACATTCATACGTCAGTGGCTATTAGTTATAGGTAAAAGAAGAAAATATAAAATAAACTATACAGAATTATGTAACAAATTAACACTTTTTTGTGTTGGTGCATGTATTGTTATCTGATGGCATGGGGTATCATTATGGGGCGGGCGGCATTGCTGCCACCATCCAGCGAGTAGTTCCTATGGTCTACTCCCTGAACACGATTTACCTCATATGAGGATTTTTGGCTAGTCGTGGGGACTTTTGTTATACACCGTGAGTAAGTCTGAAACTCTTTTTGAGACGTGGGGAAATATTTTCAATAACAAGGGAATAGTCACCTGTGTTTTGCAAGAAATACAAGAGCCATACTTTAAACGTCATCTGGTTTATTTACCACGAAAAGTTATTCCTGGTTTGACTAATTAAGTACATGTATATCCTCTAATTTGGCTAAGGAAAGCTCTAAAGAGCATAACCTACCTCACTGATTATATTCTTAGAACTACCATCTACGTATACCACAAACTGAACACCATAGGTATACATGGAAGATATAGGGGAGGGAAAATGTAAGAGTAATGGAATTGTTTGTGTTCCGATACCATGTGGCTTGGTTTCATCTCCCCGACGGAGACACTCGCCGGAACCTTGAGGGAGTGCAGGAGATACTACTATAATAACACTTGTAAGGCATGACATGCTACCTTGCGTTTAATGAACATTAAACAACGGTAATATATATATATATATATATATATATATATATATATCTATATATATATATATATATATATATATATATATATATAATATTATATATATATAGAGAGAGAGAGTAGAGAGAGAGAGAGAGGAGAGAGGAGAGAGAGAGAGAGAGAGAGAGTGAGAGAGAGAGAGAGAGAGAGAGAGAGAGAGAGAGAGGAGAGAACAAGGGAGAGAGCGAGAGAGAAAGAGAGAGAGAGAAGAGAGAGCGAGGAGAGAGAGAGAGAAGAGAGAGAGGAGAGAGAGAAGAGAGAGAGAGCGAGAGTAGAAGAGAGATAGAGCGAGAAAGAGGAGAGAGCGCGAGATAGAGAGAGATAGAGAGAGAGTAGAGAGAGAAGAGACGAGAGAGAAGAGAGATAAGAGAGAGAGAGAGAGATATACTATAACAAGGGGGAAGATAGAGGTGATTACTGTATGTCTTACCTGAGGGGAGTGAGGAGAGACTGAGTCGCGTGGTCCCACAGAGGGAGAGTTGGAAGATCAGCGGGAAAAAGGGAAATGTTCGGATACTATGAGAGGCTTCCCCTGAAGGGATATAAGACTTCGAATGACTCTTTAGCTAAGAAGTAAGTAACGTATGAAATGACTGGACCCCCCGCCTAATGACTCAGTTCTTTTAATTTGATATAAAGAATTAATACATTTATTCTAATATCCGGGAACATTTTTTTGCTCCCATCGGTCAAGCCTACGAGCATGTTTTTAAGAGTGGACGATGTATTGGGAGTCGCAAAAGGTGATTTGGTCGACTTTTATTTCAGCGAATGACTCGACTAAACTATACATTTAATATGCGTAAACCCGCTCTATTTTGTCTGTTTTTAAGGACACTCAGAATCTAAAGTGTTCTTCGATCTGTCGGAGGACAAGGGGAGGATAAAAGTTTTGACTCTACAAGGTTATTGGCGATCGCGAAGTAAATGTCGCACACATTGTGACTCGTGCTCCGGGTGTATGGTGGGGGGGGGGGAGAATGGAGTGGGAAAGATAGAAATGGAAGAGAAGAGAGAAAGCATACAATGAAAGGATAAATAATGCGAGAACAGAACTTATTTGAATGCCTTAATATAATAAAATAACCTGTTCCCCATAACTGGATCCTAGGCGACAATTTGTCCCGACAAACCTATGGTTGTTGAACCTTCTCCTGCTTTCATATACATACACGGGAATCGTATGATTGGGAATTTCCAGCCATTTCTCTCGGACTTTCCGGCAATTACACACGTTTATTCTCGGGAGAATTAAAATTTTTCAATATCCAACTAGCTACTTACTGACCTTCCGTTTCCCTTTCTAAATCTTTGTCAAAGAATGTGTGTGAATGTGACGCATTTATGGTTCATTTACTGATATCCTACTATTCTTTTGAACGGGTCTCTGAATGTGTTTAGATTACACATATTTCAATGAGAAGGAAGTATCGCCAATCAACCTCCGACCGGGCAAGTAACGTGGTCGTCAAAACCTGATCAATACCTAATTCCGTTGCTAGGATGTCCAGAGGCGCACGCTGGCTAGACTCATGGTACGACAAGCGCCTAACAAGTCTTGAAAATTTCGCTACACCTCAAGCTGGCTGACTGTAGTTGAAGTAGCCGTACGACTATCTCGACTTGAAAATAGCTCCTCGTCCCGGGCTAAAGCAGCTGATCCGTGAAAGCAGATACTCCGAATTCTAGAAATGGAGCAATTTCCTAGACCAAATTTTTTCAATCTAGTCCGACACAACACTCACCTCCTTGACTCATTAATCTACATTTAACACTTTTCGCTTAATCTGTCACATGAATCCTCCACAATCCGGGTTGACTGTAACTGAATTAAAATACCTTTGAAGACTCTCACCGAACCAGACTGAGTCCGTTAATGAATTCAATGAAAGACTGGTATCCATCAACCTCCTACCTGGATATCTTAAAGACATACTGACACCTCAGTTTGTTAATTCCTGGTCAATATTTACATTTTAACACTTTTCGATTTGATTTCCACACGAGTAATAACAGGGTGACGCTACAATTACTCTAAACCCGAGTAGGTATTTCATCCCTACACGACAAGCCGGTTGACGTAACTTGAATTAAAATACCTTTAGACTCTCACCGAACCAGAATGAGTCCCGTTAATAAATTCGAATGAAAGAATGGTATCCCAATCAACTCCTCCTGGGTATACAACTCTCCCAGAAACCGAGTAGGTATTAAACTTTCAAGTTCAAAAGACAAAAAAAAAAAAAAAAAAAAAAAAAAAAAAAAAAAAAAAGAAAAAAAAAAAAAAAAAAAAAAAAAAAAAAGAAAAAAACAAAAAAAAAAAAAAAAAAATAAAAAAAAAAAAAAAAAAAAAAAAAAACAAGTTAAAATCATGTCACGTTCACAAATATGTTCTTCTTGATTTTCTAACTTTAACTAATGCTTTAACTAACCTGCACTGGAAACACTCTCGATTAGTCTTCTAGGAGGTCTCCGTGTCGGGTTCTGTAGCTTTGAGAGTGCGGAAGCAGATGTCGTCGAGCTTCTTGTTATCGATGGCCGCAATATCGCCGGCTTCCTCGTCAGATATTGGGTGTATAGTGTGGCGTTGTACTGCTGGACCATCGAGTCGGATACCTTAGGCGATGGAACACCAGAAGGTAACCATTTTCTTGTCTGGGAATCCTCTAGGATCTTGGAAACTAAGAGTGTGTCCTGCCTGAGCCTGTTTCGCCCTTCTGACGGTGCATCCCGATGTCGTTCACAGCTGGCGATTATGTACATGTTCTTTAGGCACGTGGATTATTAACGTAACGCATGAACGACGTCCGCGGAAGGCTGAGAGAGATCCAGGACTTCCCTCTGTGACAGGCTCCACGTCCTTTTTTCGACATGTTGGTGTGGCTAGGCGCGGCTGCTGTGGCGGTGAAGCGCGGCATAGCTGAGGCGAGCGTGGCGCTAGGCGCGCGGGGGATGGGCTGGCTGAGTGGCGTGATGGTGGCGATGACGGCTGTGATGCTGAGGTGCGGCTGCTGTGGCTGAGATGGCGGGGATAGCTGTGAATGCGGCCCTTCTTACAGCTCATTGCCACATGGTCATATGGTTCATGTGTGTAGAGTGTTCCCAGCTAACCATCCCGACGGGCCGACGTTGGCATGTAAGAGCGGCGAACGGCGGCCGCCGGCGGCAAATTTACCTCCGGGCCCTCGGAGGCCCGCTGCTGTATTTTCAGAACGGATAATTTACTAATGTTAAAATTAATGTACGATTAAAGATTGAATATTTCTATGTGTAAACATTTTGAAACCAACAGTTATATTATTAATCTTGATGTAGTAATTACATCAGTAGTGACAAGCAGTGGCAACTTGAACGTCATCCTCCGGAGGCCCGGTGGCGCTGGTACGTATTTGTAAGGGGAAATATTCATTTCATATTATATATCTTAACTCAGTAATATACATAGTATCTCAATATTGGTACCATCACTATTATTAGTGCCTGTTCAAGCTATTAAACTTTTTATAAAAGTTTTTATAATAGTTTATTAGAAATTTCATATATCAGTTTATTTCAATATTTCCAGCTTTATCAGGAACACCCAGAGATACATAGATAGAAGATGAGAATACGTATAAAAACATAGGAAGAGTTTACAAACATGGAAAAAGGTTATCATTTAGTCCTGTGTGTGTAGCTAATTTGGTTTTATGGGGGAAAGATCTAATGAACCTACTATAATGATCTAACACAAAAGGAAGCGACTACTGTATGAAATTGCCGAATTTTGACTTTATCTACTATTTATCCAAGTGAGATTCCCGGTGCTGTTATTTGAATAGGAAATAATAAGATCTCACCGCTTAGTCACCAGTGTGATGCCGGGTTTTTTAAAATTCTCTGGACCCTGTGTGGTTGGAATGAAATTTAATTTGAGATAATTTCTCCATTGACGATAAATCTCTCGTCACAACCTGAATTGGTGATGAACTTAGGTTTTTAGTAGGGGAATTGCTGAAAATACCAGTCGCAAGCGAGTTCCTCTGGGTCTCCTCCCTGAACACAGATTTACTATATGAGGATTTTTTGGTAGTCGTGGGACTTTGTTAGTATACGAGGTAAGTCTGAAACTCTTTTTGAGGGACGTGGGGAAATATTTTCAATAAAAGGGAATATTCCACCTGGGGTTTTTTGCAAGAAATACAAGAAGCTATACTTTAACGTCATCTGGTTTATTTACCACGAAAGTTATTCCTGCTGTTTTGAAAACTTAAGTACATGTATTCTCTAATTTGGCGAAAGGAAAAGCTCTAAAGAGCATAACCTACGCTCACTGAATTATATTCTTAGAACTACCATCTACGTATACACCAACTGAACACCATAGGTATACATGGAAGATATAGGGGAGGGAAAATGTAAAGTAATGGAATTGTTTGTGTTCACGATAACCATGGGCTTGGTTTCTCTCCCACAGGAGACACTCCCGAACCTTGAAGGGAATGAAGGAGAGACTTCTATTAATAACACTTGTAAGGGCATGACATGCTACTATGGGCGTTAATGAACATTAACCAACGGTAATATATTATATATATATATATATAATATATTATATATATATATATATATATATAATTAATATATATATATATATATATATATATATATATATATATATATAATATAAAAAAAAAATTGTTATATATAAGTATATATATATTATTAATATAGATTATACATATAACCAAGGGGGAAGATAGCGGTGAGTTACTGTATGTTCTTACCTTAGGGAGTGAAGGAGAGACTGATGGTCGCGTGGTCCGCACAGAGGGAAGTTTGGAAGTCAGCGGGAAAAGGGAAATGTCGGATACTTATGAGAGGCTTCCCCTGAAGGGGAATATAAGCTTCGAATGACTCTTATTAGCTAAAGAAGTACGTATACGTATGACATGACTGCCTATGCACTCAGTTCTTTTAATTTTGATATAGAAGAAATTTAATACATTTTTATTGCTAATATCACGGGAAGAGTTTTTCTTCCCATCGGCAAGCCTACGAACATGTTTTTTAAGAGTGACGAGGTATTGGGAGTCGCAAAGGGATTTGGTCGACTTTGTATCAGTCGAATGACTCGACTAGAAACAACTATACATTTATATGCGTAATCCCGACTCTATTTTGTCTGTTTTTAAGGACACTCAGAATCTAATAGTGTTCTTCGATCTGTCAGGAGGACAAGGGGAGGATAAGAAGTTTTTGAACTCTACAAGTTATTGGCGATCGCGAATTAAATGTATCCACACATTGTGACTCGTGACGGGTGTATGTGGGGGGGGGGGGAGACTGGAAGGGGGAAAGATAGAAAGGAAAGAGAGAGATAAGACTACGAATGAAAGATAAATAATGCGAGAACAGAAATTATTTGAATGGCCTTAATATAAATAAATAACCTTTTCCCCCATATACTGGCTCTAGGCGAAAACAATTTGTCCGCAGACCAAATGTAGTGTTGGTTGAAAACCTTTTTCCCCTTTTTCCTTCTTTCATATACATAACCGGAATCGTTGATGGGAATTTCCAGCATTTCTCTCGGAATTTCCGGCATACACCCACTTATTTTGACTCTTTTGCGTGCCCTGAAAAGGAACCAATACACTCTCTCCGAGTAAATTATCTTTTCTTGGGAAAATATACTCTTTTTGGTGTGGGTGGTCCTTTCAGACCGGGCCAAATCCAGATTGCGCGCATGAGAAAATCTTATCAGAACTCCTCCCGTAAATGTTCTGTTTTCCTTTAATTCTCATCCAATTCATTACATAAACAGTACATTCATTACAATGCGCACGACATGCAAAGGATACGTATTTAAATTAGGAGTAGTAAGGAGAGTAAGGAGTGAGTAGGTGATTCTTAACAGGTAAGAAGTCACAAATATGAAACTTCTCCAGCGACATCTGGGACAATTTTTCCAATCCCGCGAATCTTCAATGGCGTCCGAATCTTTGTTAAGACTTGTGACTACGCGCGATAAAACTTTTGTATTTTGGCCATAATACACTAAAACAATAAACAATCTCTTTTTAATAGTTATAATTACTTAAAAAATGGCAATGTAACTGCCAGCAACCAAAGACAGAGGGCCTCCGGGAGGCCCTCCGTAATGTCTTATCGGCGGCCCGACGGAAGTTACGACGTGGGCCACTGGAAATTTGCTCGAGGCTCACCGGCGGGCCGCTTCCAGCGGCCCGCCGTAGGGCATATGACCATTTGCCGCTGTTATATTAACTGATTGAGGATATTTATGGTTATCCTTTCTAAGTATATTGCAGATATAGTAATGTTTTAAGGGGTGTTGCACAACCCATAGCCGATTAATAGACTAATGGGCTGTTCAACACTTATAAAAACATTACTATATAATCGCAAATATGCTTAGAAATTTTAACCAGAAAATATTCCTGCGTCGTTATCCAGGTAATACGATGAAAGGAGATGCTAGGATCATTTGCATACGAACATTGTTTATTTCATAAGTACACAAACATTTTCGTTATTGAGTTTTACATGCTGGTGTACGTGGAACACTGAACGGCGTGACAGCCATGTAGAAGATATAGGTTCCGGCGAACAACATAACAAGCAAAGAAAAAAAAAAAAAAAAAAAACATTCTAACCACCACTCGTGCGTTTTCAACTAACTGATTATTTTCACTCAGCACAGCGCCAGGCGCCGTCCAGGACTTCCTAACAAAACGTGTCGTACTGCATTATTTAGATTATTCAGTCTATTTCGATATAATGAAGGAGCGAAAACATGTTATAACTAAGTTCTCATTATGTTATCGACTGGTTAAGGGTGACACTTTAGGCCTTTTGTGGGTTTTTAACCCTTTGTAATGGCTATCGTACGTCTGGCAGTTTAGTGCATTGATAGCGGGGAAAAAGATTTCAAATAATATTCTATCTAAATCATGATATTATTCAAATGTTAACTCCATCATCTACATATTCCATATTAGGTGTACCGTTGAGTATTGATATGTGTTGATAATATGTTGGAAGTTATTGAAATAAAGGAAAATATGACCTTGTGTTATTCCGTAATAATCTTCGCCGCGGTTAATCAAGTGCTATTTTTATATGATACTAGCTACACACACAGACAAACTGATAACCTTTTTCCATGTAAACTCCTTCCTATGTACGTATCTCATCTTTATTTCTATGTATCTCTGGGTGTTCCTGATTAAGCTGGAAATATTTGAAATAAACTGAAATATGATAATTTCTATAGACTATTATAAAAACTTTTATAACAATTTTTAATAGCTTGAACAGGCCTAATAATAGTGATGGTACCGATATTGAGATACTATGTATATTACTGAGTTAATATATATAATATGAAATGAATATTTCCCACTTACAAATACGTACCAGCGCCCAGCGGGCCTCCGGAGGATTGACGTCAAGTTGCCGCTGCTTGTCACTACTGATGTAATACTACATCAAGATAATCATATAACTGTTGTTTCAAAATGTTTACACATAGAAATATTCAATTCTTGAAATTCTGTACATTAATTTTCAACATAGTAAATTATCCCGTCTGAAAATACACCAGCGGGCCTTCGGAGGGCTGACGGAGGTAAATTTGCCGCCGGCGGCCGCCGTTCGCCGCTCTACGGCCTACGTCGGCCCGCCGGTGATGGTTAGCTGGGAAGGATAGTCCGTATATAAGATACAGTGAGTAACACATTTGTCAGTCTTTTTGACGAAGGCTTTGACTAACTTACGTTTTGTGTGAATGTTTACACATAAAAGGAATACATTTTTCAAATTCTGTACATTGATTTACAGATAATAAATTTTCCTCTCTGAAAATACACCAGCGGCACTACGGAGGGCCTCGGGAGGCAAAGTTGCCGCTGGTGGCCGCCGTTCGCCGCTCTAATGCCTACGTAGGCCCGCCGGTGGTGGTTAGCTGGGCTGCTTTGTAATGTCGTCACAAAATACGCCTCTGATGTTTTATGGAGGAGGTCTTTAAATGGGATTTAAATAGGGGGCGAGCCGTACAGTACGATACAACCCCGTACGTTCAGCCCCCGATGTCATTAAATTTTTGTATCGCATTCATGATGCCGACTGAAACGTCTGGATGGAGACCTTATAGTCATCAGATATCTTTGAAATAATGTTGTTTTCACTATTAAACATCAACCATCAGAATCAGCACATATTCAGTCAGGAAACACTATATCAGGAGTGCGAAATATTAAGGCGTTTTCTGCGGGGATCCTGATTGCAACCGAAAAAATTTCGGTTGCTCAAATTTCGATCCCTTTTAAAACCTCCAGGAAAGGGGATTGGGCCCGACCCGAAAACATTTTTTTGTTGTTGGCCCTTTTGCAACCGAAAATTTTCCGTTGAAACCCAAAAAATCCCGCGGGAAAAGCCTTTAATGACACAAAAAAAAAACAAAAATATTCCCTGATGCCCCGTCTCGCGTTTTTAAACGAGCTCTCTCGCCTATACGATGATTTCCTTTTTTTTCTTTTAATTCAATGGCAAAAAATTTATTTTTCAATGTATAAAAATTATGCCAGTTGTACACCCCCCTGTACGATTATACCCATTCCCCCAAATGAAAACTATATTTTATATAGTTTTTTTGATTTTCATGAAGTCATATCAGCAAGTAAATGGGCCAGCAGACTGGTTAATCCTGCCAAAAAGGGCGGAGGTCGATTTCACGCGACCAAACAGGGCAGACATTCAAGAAATTTAAAAGGGGCACGGTGTTTACTTAACTAATTTCCTCGTTTTGAAAACCCGGAAAGTCGGGGGGATAGGGCAGGGGCCCTACTGTCACTAGGGGCTTCGATAGCGTTTGGGCTGGCGGTACAATTACGTCACGCCCCCCAGCGATCACATATATTTTTTAAAAAAGTTCAAATCACCGGTTTCCCACGCTTCAGCTGTTTTTATAAACAATTTATCCCCCACACCAAAATGCTCCCCCTTTTTCCTCCTCCTCCTCCCCTCCACCTCCTACCTCCTTCCCTTTCCTCCTCCTAACCTTTTTTATAGCATTTGGGTAGTAGTTGTGTGTAGCAGCAGAATAGTAGTATAGTAGGCAGTAAAAAAATATAACCCGTTTTTTTGTTGTCCAAGATCGTTTTAGTACGAAGACCCTCCAAAAACATGTGAAATTTGTTACACGGTTATATTTTATTACTGCTGACTATTACTACTCTTTTACTGTCCCTATAAAACAACTACTCCAACTGCTATAAGAAAAGGTTGGAGGAGGAAGGGGAGGGGGAGAAGGGAAAAGGGAAAAAGAAGGAAAAAGGAATAAATTATGTACTTGTCTGTGCGCGGCCGTGTGGTGGTGTATGGGGGTGAGTCGGGTGAGATGCCCCCTTTCCCACTGGGCCCCATCACCCCAAACAAACCACACGAGCGGGCATTGAAATTTGGGCCCAAATTTTCTTTTTGTATACGTAAAAAGATTTTTCAAAGGAACGATGAGGAGAAACTCAAAGATTTTGTGATAACTGGGAAATGGTGGAGGGGGGTATGAAAAAATAAAAACTTTTAAATCGCCAGGACCAGAAAGTGTATCCCGGGGGTTTAAAGGAATGCAAGGATTTGTTATGAGTCGTTAGTGCACTTTTTTTAGGAATGGTTGAGATAGGCGATGTGCATTATTTGGGGGAAAAGGAAATTTTGTTCCCATATTAAAAAGGGGAGACAGGGACAAAAAGTCAAATACGACCCGAATCAAACATCCCCGGGGGGGGTAAATTGGGGGAATCTTTATTGCAAAAAACATTAGGAGCACTTAGATAAAAATTTTGATCAATGTTCAAACATGGATTCCCCAAAGGGTAGGTCATTTCCCAAATTTTTGATTTTTTAAAGAAATTTTATGGACGCAGATAATGATAAGGTTTATGATAAATATATCGGGGCTTTAGTAAGGCATTTGAAAAATCCCACACGAGCGACTCTTAAAAAAGGGTTGGGCTCATGGTATAGATGGAATTTTCTTCATTGGTCAGAGTTTGGCAAAGTTAGGCAACAAAGGGTTTACAATTAATGGTTCCAAATCTATTGGGGAGGGTGAAAAGTGGAGTCCACAAGGTTGTTTTGGGCCCATTACATTTTGTTTTTACATAAAGACGGAATGGTTTAGCAGTGATACAGAAATTTTGAAGTTATAGGATTATTGGTCACAGTCGACGTAAAAATTTGCAGGAGACTTAGATAAACTTAACGAGTGGGCATCAGATGGGAGATGGAATTTAATATTTATAAATTAGCGTTTGAAGTTGTAAAAAAAACCCCGGTAATAGATACACCATAAGCAATGATCGCTGAAAGATCAGAAGGGAAAAAAAATTTGGAGTGAGGGTGAGCCAAAACCCCCACCTAGGAAAAAAATGTATTTAGGCCAGAATAGAGCTAATAGAGTATTTGGGTTCATTTCCCGAAGTGTTAAAAGTAGAAATGCGGAATTATTTTAAGCTTTACTGCTTAGTCAGGCCCACCAGATACTTTTAGGTTTTTGGGCTCCTATTACAGGGTGGGTATAGTTTTTAGAAAAAAAATGCAGAGAAGGAGACCCAAAAAGATACAAGGGGTGGTAACTTTAGTTATGAGGGGATTTAATTATTAAAATTACCCCTCACCCCGAGGACGCAGAGTAAAGGGGGGATTATAGAAGTTTTTAGTGGATAAAGGGATTTTAATAAAGGAAGGGGAAAAGTTCTTCCGTTTTTAACCCGGGTAGAACAAGAAGTAAGGATTTAAACTGGAAAAAAACTAGATTTGAAAGGAAATAGGGAAAAAAGGTTCACAAATAGGGTGGTGAAAGAGTGGAATGGCTCAGTAGAAGGGATTAGGCGGAGTCATTAGGGGGCTTAAAGGGGGGGGATAGGTTTATGGATGGGAGAAAATGGATGTAGTAGTGTTAGGGACGGAACTACCACGTGGGCCCGCGGCCTCTTGTAGCTTTCCCTTTTTTTCTTATGTTTTATATACTTGCCTGTTCAGTTTTTGAGTCGAAAAAAAATATATATACTCATTTATGGGGTTTTTAGTATTGGTGCTCTCCACCCTACCCGGGGAGTTTTGACATTGTCTTTTAAATACGCATCAATTTCCCGCAGAAGGCCCAAAAATGCCCAAACACGGTGGAAGTCGCTAGGTCGTGAAGAAGAAATTTGCCCTCGAATGTGCCCCGGGGACCCCGGGGTGAGGTATCTGTTGAAAAATGTCTTTGGTGGAGAAAGGGTCCATTTCCGCAGTTTTTTCTTAACTTTTTTTTTTAACTCTTCGTACAAAAACTTAATCCCTTTTTGGTTTTTCCGCAGTTTTTTTTCTCATGAAAAATTCGGCATTAATGTTATGATGAAAGAAGTTTCAAACAGACCACTCCAACGTTGATTGGGGAAAGGGAAAACAAGCATATTTTGTTCACTCCAAGATTTTCACATAATAGATATTTTTTAAAATTTTAGCTCCAAAAAGTTTCTTTTTTTTTTTTTAAAAATTCTAAAGCAAAAAATTGTGTCCATAATGATACATCGAAACTATGGAGAAGAACCCTTGACCCCCTCGGCGAAAACAAAAAAAATCGGGTCGGGAGTCAGAGGGAGAAACAAATTTTTAATAAATTTTATAGCAAAAAAAACCTTTAGACTTTTAAATTTTAAAATAATTACTATAATATTCACTATGTTAAATTTTTTTCATGAAAAATCAGAAAAAAAGGGTGGCACGACGTCCCAAACAAGGGAAGCCAGAAGCGGGCCTCAGCGGCTCAGTTGAGAATTACCAAAGGTGGGTAAAGTCATCACAGTTGTAGTCTTAAACTTTAACGCAAGTTACTGTGATATTCAAGGTTGCAGGTACCAATGTGGTTGAAGTTCATGTAAGTTGATTAATCCCACCCACCAGACGGTTTCAGTCAATCAGGCCCTACGTAGTCGTTCCGGTGTAGCTCGCCTACTAGCTACCCCGCCCGGAGCTACCTACCCTGCCACGACTACGCAAGCGCGGCAGATTTGTATTATCGGTAATAATGGACGAGGACTTCGCAGTCATATTCAGAGACACTAAGCTAATTTTCGTAAATTTCTAGTGTTTGCCCATACTCTCCCACTTCCCCCAAACAAGTTTGTGGACCTGTGAGAATGCGGGGTTTTCCGGGTGGGGAACAAATGATGCGTCGGAAACACGTAATTTACGAGTTGTGTAGGGGGTGTAAAATTCCCTAGATCTAGGTTAATTTAATTATCTAGAGAAATTTGCCTAACCTAGCGGGGGGCTTGACCCACCGATAACCTAATCTAACCAAATCTAACCTAAGCTAACCTAACCAAATCTAACCTAACCAAATCTAACCTAAACTAACCAAATCTAGCCTAACCTACCCTAACCTAACCTCCTAGCGGGGGGTTGGGGGGGTTCTCGACACTTCGGTCATCATTCTGTGAGGATCGTCAGGTTCACACGTCTCTGGACTCAGAAGAAGGCACTCGTGGAGAATGTGGGGTATTATTTTACGATAGGACCAAACTTCCCTACACAATTGGGAGAATGGTTTTTGTTTACCTTATTGTATTTTAAGAGACATTTTGTCCTAGAGCTTTCCATCGTAAATCAATAGTTTCGGAGATATAGAACATTTTAGGTGGGGGGAAGAATATGTCTCCTTGTATACAAAATGCCTCCCTCTTCCTCTTCTTGTGACCTGCATCGCTTTTGTTTGGTATTTTATTAAACTTTTTTATTATTGGACCCAGTTAGGAGGTTAAAGGTTAGGTAAGGTTAGGTTAGGTTAGGTTAGGTTAGGTTAGGTTAGATTAGGTAAGGTAAAGTAAGGTAAGGTTCAGGTTAGGTTAGGTAAGGTTCAGGTTAGGTTAGGTAAGGTAAGGTAGCCACGGGTGCGCCTCCGAAACAAAAGCGATGCAGGTCACAAGAAGAGGAAGAGGGAGGCATTTTGTAAACAAAGGAGACGTATTCTTCCTCCCACCTAAAATGTTCATATCTCCGAAACTATTGATTTGCGACGGAAAACTCAGAGAAAATGTCTCTTAGAATATAATAAGGTAAATAAAAACCATGCTCCCTATTGTGTAGGGAAGTTTGGTGCTGTCGTAAAAATTTACCTATTCTAAGAGACATTTTCTCTGAGCTTTCCGTCGCAAATCAATAGTTTCGGAGATATATAACATTTTAGGTGGGAGGAGGAATACGTCTCCTTGTTTACAAAATGTCTCCCTCTTCTTCTTGTGACCTGCATCGCTTTTGTTTGGTATTTTATTAAGCTTTTATTATTGGACCCAGTTAGGAGGTTAAAGGTTAGGTTAGGTTAGGTATGGTTCATGTTAGGTTAGGTTAGGTTAGGTAAGGTTAGGTAAGGTAAGGTAGCCACGGGTGCGCCTCCGAAACAAAAGCGATGCAGGTCACAAGAAGAGGAAGAGGGAGGCATTTTGTAAACAAGGAGACGTATTCCTCCTCCCACCAAAAATGTTATATATCAACGAAACTATTGATTTGCGACGGAAAGTTCAAAGAGAAAATGTCTCTTAGAATACAATAAGGTAAACAAAAACCATGCTCCCAATTGTGTAGGGAAGTTTGGTCCTTTCGTAAAAAATTACCGAATGTGGGTCCCGGTGTTGCGCTAAATATTGTCAGCGCGAAAACCTGTAGACCCCTCCATTCATCTCTCTTATTTCACTGGTTTTACAACTTAACTGCTGCCCTGATACATGCTACAAGCAACATAGAGGCACTAGCTTTCCATGAGAACACTTACAAGCAGGGTTTGAAAACTAAATTATTTTTCAAACGGCTCGTTCCGATCAGAAACAGTATTATTAACGTTTCGTTTTTCGTTCCTCCTCCAAACATAACGTTCCTGAACCGGTTAGAAAGAAATGAAAACCGGTTAGAACGTATTCTCAAACCATGCTATTAGCCCTAATAAATAATAAGGCCCTGACTATACATGACTACATTATTATAAATGGTATTAAAGCCATAAAAGTTTTCATGGTCCACAGTATCCAACAAAATCAAAATCTTAGATGTCGTAAGAACTATATTATTATACGACTTAAAATAAGCCAACACATTTACATATACCATACAGGAAGCGTAGTGTAGGAGTATGCAATCTCAGTTGCCGTAAAGATATGAATCACTAATTATTTAAAAATATTATATATGGCACAAAATATATTAATTCGTAATATCACCAACCCACTAATTAAATAAACCTAATCAATGACTACATGTGGTACTCCAATGACTCGAACTTAGGACACTCACACCAAAATTTGGCGCACCAAGCATTAGGCTATGAACACAGTTAAAAGTTTAAGCACATACTCACGATATATTATCCATCTTCGAATACTGGATATTTATCTAAGCATGTTCTTAAACCCAGCTGCAGTATCATAGCTCAATGATTGAACGAATGGAAGGTGTAATTGATGGACCTTAAGCACAAGGGAAGATCTCGCTAAGAATTACTCCTGAACTTGTATTAATTCGTATATCACCAACCCACTAATTAAAGAAACCTAGGGTAATCAATAAAATGTAATGACTGCAATGTGGTTACTCCAAGGACTCAACCTAGGACACTCACACCGAAATTCGGCGCGCCAAGCATTAGGCTATGAACACAGTAAAAAGTTTAAGCCATACTCACATAGGTGGGCGCGATAACATTTTTTTTATCACGATAACCGATACAATCGATAAGATAACCTTATCGGCGATAATCGATAATCGATAACTGGCGATAAATTTATCGCCCGATAACGATAACCGATAAATCGATAAATCCAAAATTCGATACAGGGAGGTCCCGTATACGAGCATTCGATATACGAGAATCCGATGATACGAGATGTGTAAATTAGGGTCTATTTTCAATTACGAGATCGAAAATCCAATGTTACGACATTAAAACTGGGGTGAGTAAAATTACAAGTTATTTACCAAGTAAATACAAGTTATTTACTAAAATTATAAAGTCATTTACTGACTATATGATTTTACCTAAGGTTGTACAATAATCAATCTGAAAATATGATAATTCTGGTGGCTCAGTAGGACAATGTGGCCTACAAAAATTCACAACCCTGGGCGAGAAGCCAGGAACGGAGGTAGTATGGCCAGCAACAACCTGCTCTCGCACTACCTAGATACTACTTTCCCTAATGACGAAAGCTACAAAGCTCCCTCGATAGGTCGTAAACGAGTAGGAAGGTTGTGACTGGCTAAGGCGTCATCTGTCACCAGCCAATGACAAAGTTTTTAAAACTTCTCGACCAATTACAAGCCAGCGAGACATATTTCCGGGCAAGAATAGCATACCAGACTGCCTCTCCGCCTTTTGTCCCCGTCATCTAAAACTAATTCTTGTTTTATTTTGAATGCTTGCGTTTTAAGTAGTTTTAATGTATCAGATAGTAAGATATATAAGTAAGGAGCCTGTGTTGCTAGTGTTTTGGTGGTAGAAGGTGTGTATGTGTGTTAAAATGGTGAATATTGTGATATGGGGCGGCCCGCGGCAAGTATTTCTCGTCACTCACTGCCCCAGCCAGCTCGGCAGCAGTCACCTCATCATAACATCTTTAAATCACCCTTATTTAAGGTGACACACGGTGCTACATTGATTTAGATAATGACACGTGCATATAAGATCTCACCATAATCACTAAGTTGTATAATAACGAGTGATAAGACGTTTAACCCTGCCCAAACCTACCGTGGCGGAGGAGGCCCGCCTGCCCGTCCGCCGCCTCTCTCAAAAACCGCCGTCATCCGCCTCACTTGTGCCTTCCTGAAGAAGACAGCCAGCTCCTACGCCTGTGATAGCACCATAGGATATCACCAGTGATCATAGGATTCCTCAAAGGGTCCTCGCTTTCCTACTAAATAATTACCAAGGAGATCTCCGCTGGCGGCGGACATCGGCCGCCGCCCGCACAACACAACACCCCGTTATCAGCTGTATAATATGTGCCTTCCTGAAGAAGTCAGGTCAGCTCCCACGCATGTGATAGCACCATAGGATATCATCAGGGATCATAGGATTCCTCAAGGGGGTCTTGCACCCCAACTAAATATTACCAAATTTTATTATAGCTTGAAAAACATGTCTTTTTTTTTATTTTTTTTTTTTATAATTGTTGGGGTCCTGGAACCAAACCTATATTTTACCATTAGTTATGTGTTTCGTTATACGAGATTTCGCTTTACGAGTATGCCAGGTGGAACCTAACTGCTCGTATCTTCGGGACCTCCCTGTACTAGCGATAACGATATTGATATTTTAAATAAAAAATCTTAAATGCTATTAGTAAACTGTTAGAAAACCCTTCATTTACCTTTTGCACACTACTATCTTTTAAATTCAATGTTTATCCTGTCTCTTCACTAATGAAAAGTACTGTTTTTAAGTAAAATAACTACATTTGAAAGTTTAAACTACTAAAAATGTCTTTTGCACAGCCACAGCCTAAACCAGGTTCTGCAGCATGTTCCCCTTCATAAACATGAGCATGTTGAAGTTTTCATCAGACAGGGAGCTCCTCTTGGCCCTGTTGATGTCCTTGCCAAGGGAGAACAAGCGCTCCACCGCGGCGCTGGACGGCATCGCCGTGTTGTACCTCAAGAAGAGGTCAATGAGCACCTTCTCACTGTTGAAGGCTGGCTCTGCCAGACTGTCTGTCCATTTGGCCTGCAGCCACACCTTCACAATGTGAGCAGCCTTGAACTTGGTTGACCTGTGATGACCCCCAGTGTCATCCTCCTCATCACAGATGCTGGAGTAGTAGTCCTCCGTCTCCATGTCCTCGCTGCTGCTGCTGTTGCTGGCGGTCTCCAGGTCAGCACGCCGCAAGAACTCTGAACAAGAACGTTTTGAGAAGACGTCAAGACGGTTAGCTGGGTTTAGACCGTTGTTCGGTTCCCAGCTGGGACCTACCTATTTCTGCCTTCGAGGCACGCGCGGCTCGCCCCTGTGCTAAACTGGAACCAAAAAATAAAATTATCGATTATCGCTAGTTTGGAACCATAAGTATCGGCGATACCGATGAATCGATAATGCGGGGAAAAAAATTATCGGATAACCGATAACCCGATATCGTTATTGCGATAATTTATCGCGATAATGCCCACCTATGCATACTCACGATATATTATTATCTATTATTCAATACTGGATATTAATCCAAGCATGTTCTTAAACTCAACTGCAGGCAGTATCATTGTTCAATGATTGTACAAATGGAAGGTGTAACAAAATAAGGGAACGTGATGCATATCACGAGGACAAAAAATCATAACTATAAAAGGTAAAAATATTTAAATTTCACAAAAAAAATAAAAAGTGGTGCATATGATATATTTGAAACAAAACCACTCTTCAATTGCCAAGGAAAAAAATACAGTGATTTAAATTTAAATGTATGTTTTTAATCAGATGTTTTCAAAAATTAAATCTTTTGGGTACTGGAAGTGACCAGGGATATGACCAAATATGGCATGATGAAAAAAAAAACCCGGTTACAGGGATTTTAAAAATACGTTTTGCCCCGGAACAGTAAATATGAAACGTTCTCTTTTCAGTTTTTTTCCCCGGCAAAATTTCGTTTGTTTCGGTTTTATTTTCGTTCCCCTTAAAAAAACCAAAGCCCTCCCCTTACAAGTAATATTAGTTACCAAAATTTTAAAATATTCACGCAAAAAGTAAACCCTTTTTCAGGAGTAGTTATTACCCTTTGTCGGGAACCCAGTCATTTAACTATCTCAAAAAATAATAGATCTCAGAGTAGCTTTTTTTTTTTTTTTTTTTTTTTTTTTTTTTTTTTTTTTATTAATCGAGCTGACCCAAGGGAAACAAAAAGGGGGAAAAAAAGGGAACAGAAGAGAGTTCAGAGGTTTTTCCGTGAAAGGGATGAAAGAGAAAAATACTGATTAACCCTTGCATTAGGAAGATGGAAAGAATAGGGATGAGAATGGTAGAAAGCTTGTGCAGCGAGGCGCGGAGGGGGGGAGGGGGATGCAGTTGCAAGTTCAGAAGGCGTGAGCATGAAAAACGGGAGAAGAGAGAAGAGAAAACATTTGGGTGGGTGATTTAAAGATTTAAGACAGTCATGAGGGAGGAGTTTATGAGCGAAAAGCTTTTGACTAAACCCCGTTTAGGAGACTGTATGAGTGGACCCCCCAAAAATGTGGGAAAATTCCATACATGGGCGGATAAGGCCCCTGTAGAGGCAAAAGGAATTGGGAGGGAGAAAAAAAGAGAGACGCCACAGGACACCTAATTCTTAGAAGCTGTTTTAGAAAGAGAAGGAGATTTCCAGTTAGATTTTTGTAAAAGGATAGCAAATGTCATTTGGAAAGAGAATAGGCCAAAAGAGGGGGAAATTTTGAGGTTTTTTTTAAGATATGAAAATTGGGTTTTTGAGGGGCCTTTGAACAAAACAAGGTTGCTTTGCCCCCCAACAAAATTTTAAAAGATCAGAATTACGGCCTCGGGGGCATCCCTGGAAACACTTTGTTCCTGTTGAGTTTGGGGTTTTAATAAGACGTGAAAAAGCGGGGAGAGTCTCAGCGAGGAGGGGGAAGGGGTTTAGTTAGACTTTGACAAGACCACTGATCCCCGGACTGCCACGGAATATCGGCCCGTCGACAAGGGCTTTTTAATCGGAGGGCCGCTCGGGTTCATAAAATATATATATACGGGTCATATAGCTGGTTTTCAAATATATATGATATCTTTTAATCTTCGTAAATGGGTTTTTTCTATAAAATTTCAAATAAAAAAGTTTAAAAACCTAAAGAAAAGCCATTTCGAGATATGAAAAAATATGCTGAACTTTTAAAATTTACTTAACCCCTTCCCCCATTTAAAAATTTGGCATTCCAAATTTTTTTCATGCAAAAGGGAAAAATAGAAGCGCAATTTTTTTTAGCTTCCCTTGGGTAATTTTGTTATCTGAAAATGAATTAGAACCAGCATAAATTAGGTTAACTAAAAAAATAAAATCATAAATCGGGTAATTTTCCCATTGTGAGGTTTTTTTTTACTTATATATTTCGTTTTCTGAAAATGAATTATACATGTATAAAATTAGCATTGACCTAAATAAAATTTTTTTATTTGAAAATTTTTATAGAAAAAACTTTATAAAGATTCATATATCATATATATGAAAACCGTCTATATGATAGTCCTAGACCACTATATCTCTTTGTCGGGCGCCCCGCGGCCCCATGCAGCCCGCAATTCAAACATTGTCCGGCGCAGCCCAGGTATACAGTGGCTATACTTAGAAGATCTTTAATGAAAAATAAAAAGAGAGTGGGTGATGGGACAGCCCCGGGGGAACCCCATTTTTGATAGTTTTAGGAGAAAACAATGCCCGTCTACGTACTGCATAGAACGTTTAAAGGGAAAATTTAAAAATTAAGGTACAGAAGAAGGACAGGTACAGTCCCTGAAACATGCTTAGGGCAGCAGAAATGCTGTAAAGCATGCAAATCAAAGAATATACGGGGAGGTCCAAGATACGAGCAGTTAGGTTCCACCTGGCATACCGAAAGCAAATCTCATAAACGAAAACATAACTAAGGGTAAAATAAAAGGTTTTGGGTTTCCCAGGGCCCAATTAGAGTTTGGATTCCTTAGACCGCCGAGTTTAAATATGGGGCCGGCTCCTAAAATAATTTTTGAGCCATCAAAATTTTGCAAGATGTTCTAATTTGGGTTTTGGCTAGGACAGGGTGGGGAGGTTCCCTAGCGAAAAGGGGCCCGGGGTAAATGGGCCCAAAAGGGAAAACATGGAGTGTCCCCACTCCTGAAATTTTTCAACAGGAAGATGTACTGGACGAATTGTGATTCAAAAAATAATCAAGCGATACCGCTGGCCCGAGAAGGGATTATATATGTAAAGACTAGGGGAGATGAAATATAAAGCAACACGAAAAAAATCGGCGATCAGTGCATGACAACACGATTTGTTATTTTTCCCCTTTTTGAGGTAATTTTTCCCCCTGCCTTGATATCAGTATCTGTACGATGGAAAGGCATCCCCACCAAACTGTTGAGAGAAGGTATCATTTTGAGAATAAAAGCTTTTAAGTGGGGTCACTATAAAAAAAAATGAAAAAAATTGAAAAAGTGTGTAAGCCAGGGAAACAAATCCATTAATCTATTTCTTTTCCCCCGCCGTACTTGAAAATTTTTTTATTTGTTTTTGATATCATCGTTAATTCCAAACCCCCCCCTCAAACCCCTAATTAACATTTTTTTGGTTGAAAGAACTAATTTGGGTAGTATATGTATCAGCATTTTATTCAATTGCGCCATGGGAAATTTGGGTTTAAAAGACTCAAAAAGAAAAAAATCTATCTATGAAAAGGTTAAATTTGTCGGGCTCGAGGATGCCCAAAACCAAACGGAAAATATCTGCAGATTTGGCGGTGCCAACCACCCGGACAATTGGCCCATCAAAATTAGTTTTTTTTAACCTAAATAACTACATAATTTAACCCAAATCTCCAAGCTTAAAATAACCCAAACCAAAAACCCTTTAAATAAACCCAAAACTAACCAACCTAAATAAAGTAACCCAACTCAGCAATTTGGGAAAAATGGACGATGACTTCCGGGGTTTTCGAGACACGCTATTTTTTCTGGGCTTCCAAAAGGGATTTTTTTAATGGGGATAGTTTTTTTTTGCGCAAAAACCCAAGTTTAAAAAAAAAAAAAAAAACACCCAATTTTATGGTAACCCCTTTCCATTAAAAACTGTATCTCCATCAGAAAAAACATTAAAAATTGGCCGGGGGAAATTTGTCAGGGTCTTATAGGGTTTTAATGAAACCAACCCAACCCTTTTGGTTTTAATGAAAACCCAAAATAACCTGGAAAAAACTTAAAAAAAAAGGTCTCCACCCAAGCTGACACAAATGTTGGTTAGTATTATTTATGTCTTTAAGACATCTGTTTATATTTTTAAAGGTGCCACCTTTGTTTGCCTAAATGACAGGGCCCATATTTAAAATTTTTAGGGTCCTAATGTTATATATTTAGTTTTGGTTGCGGGGTCCCGGGAAAATGCCAGTAGAAAATGCCGAGCCGAAAAGCCCTGTGACGAACGCGAATTTTTTCCACCACTACGGCATCTTTTTGGGAGCAAAAATACCAAAAAATGCCGGAAAAAAATGTCGTGGACACGGCCTTTAGGGTTTGGGGAGGGCAGGTCGGTTTGGTTTGGTTAGGTTAGTTAGTGCACCCAAGGGGCCAAAGGGGGTAGGGTTTGGTCGTAAGTTTTTCATTTTTTGAATAAGGCTCAATCTCCTATCTTTTCTTATGGCCCAAAAAGCTTGGGGACATGGGGAAAATGGGGTTTTTTTGGGGGGGAGCACACACATAAAGGGAAAAAATGGCCCCCCCAAAAAAAAAATCCTTAAACTAGGGGGAAATTTTTTAGTTCAGGACTTTATCGGGGAAAAATTTCCCTTTTTGTGTGCTCCCCCAAAAAGGAGCCACTCATAAGGGGAAAATGATCCCCACAAAAACCCTAAACTAGGGAAATTTTCCCTAGACATAGACTTTAACGAGGAATATTTTCCTCGATAAAATTCAGAATGGGGGTATCCCTATTTTGGGGTTTTTTTGGGGGGGGCCCTATTTCCCCTTTGTGTTGCTCCCCCCCCCAAAAAAACCCCGGTTCCCCCCAGTCCCCAAGTTATTTGGTATAAAAGAAGAAGATAGAGGGGGGAGCCTTTTTTCTTAAAATTTCCCCCAAAAATTAACCACAAAGTTATTAACCCCAACATTATAGGTTTCATTAAAACCATCAGTACAAATCTTTCCCCGGCCAAAAAATTTAGGCTTTTTCGAGGGGGATGTGTTTTTTAAGGAAATGGGCCATAATTTTTGGTGATTTAAAAAAAAAGAATTTAAAATATGGGGTTTTGGGAAAATAAAAAATATTCCGGAAAATGGCGAGGTTTTGCGGGCTTTCAGAGACACCGATATTTTTCTTGGGCCCACAAAAGGTGCTTGCTTAATGGGATGTTTTATTTTGCGCAAAAAAAAAAAAAAAAAAAAAAATAAAAAAAATGAAAAACCAAAACCAACCTTATAGGTTTTAATGAACCACCAATTTTAAGGGTTTTCATGAAAACCCAACCTAACCCTATAGGTTTTAAACCCCTCGGGGGCTGGGCCAATTTTTGACATAGACCCCGGCCATGTGGCCCTTTTTGATTTTTTTTTTTTTTTTATTTGTGGTCTAATGGTTAAATTAAACAATATAAAAACAAAAAAACCCTTTAAAAATTTTTTTTTCATGTCAAAATTGCTATGAACTTTTGCTATATTTTGGTTTTTTTATCCCAAAGTTTATTTTACGTGTGATGAAAAACTAATTTTCAATCCTTGAAGTATCAGACTCAAAAACATTTTCAAAATCTAATAATAATTTTCAATTAGTAAAAGTATTACAGTTTTTTAAATGTATTGACTTTTTTTTTCACACTCGACATCATCTACCCCCTTTTCAAATGGATCATGTATATATTCTTTGAAAGGGCCCCGGGGCCCCCGCAA
>JACEEZ010021504.1:40000-105502 GCA_016584305.1 Chionoecetes opilio | reverse complement strand
TAGTTTCTTATTCTCCTCCCCCCGTTTTTTTCTTTTTCTTCTGTCTTAATCAATTGGTATGCCCTTTTTTTTTTTAAGGTTTATGTATTTGTTTTTTTTTCTTTTTTCTTTTTTCCCTTTTTTTTCCCTTCCTCCTTTTTTCTTTTTTTTTTCCCTTCTCCCTTTTTTTTTTTTTTGCCCCCGGTTTTTTGGGTTTTTTTTGGGAAATTTTTCATTTTTTAGTATTTTTTTTGTTTTTTTTAATTTCGTCTTTTTTATTTTTTATTGTCAATATTAAACATTATTGTTTTTCCCATATTTTTTTTTTTATTTTTTTTATTTTGTCGCTTGATTTAAGTCTTTTAAGCTTTCTTTCTTATTTTTGTTCTTTATGTTTTTTTTTTTTTTTTGGGGTTTTTTTTTTTGGAAAGTATTATTTTTTTTGTTAATTTTTTCATTTTTTTTTGTTAATCCCTTTCCCCAATGTCTTTTTGTTTAATGTCTTCCCCAATTTCATCCTGTCCCCTTCTATGTTTTCCCCCATGGACGCTTCCAATTTTTTGGGGCCCTCTCCCGGGGGCAACTTAAATAAAGGGAAAGGGCGGGGGAAAGAAAAAAAAAAAGGTTTCCAAGAGGCGGTTTTTTGGTTGTGGTTTTTTGTGTGTGTGTTGTGTGTGTGTGTGGGGGGTGTGTGGGTTGTTGTGTGTGTGTTGGTGGTTTTAGGGTTGTTTTGGTGGTGTGTTTGGTGGGGTCCTGGTGGATATGGTGGTTGTGATAGCGGCGAGGTACATGGATGTATGTATAAAGTGGATGATGGGTTTTAAAAAAATTGGAAGGGAAAAAAAAGTATTTTAGAAAAAAAATTGTTAAAAAGGGGGTAAGAAGGGGAAAAACGATAGAAAATTTTTTATTTATTTTTTATTTATTATTCATTTTTTAATATATATATTGGTTTAAGGGTTAAAGGGCATTAATAAAAAGTTGGAGGGAAAAAAAAGGAAAAATAAAAAAAGAAAAAGGGAAAAAAAAAGGGAATTGGGTTTTTTGGGGTTTTTTGGGCTTTTTTTTTTTTATTTTGGGGAAAAATTTTTAAAAAAACAAAAAAAAAAGAAAAAAAAGGGGGGAAAAATTGGGGTTTTTTTTTTTTTGGGGGGTAAAGTGGGGGGGAAAAAGGGGGAAATTTTTAGGAAAGGGAGGGGAAAAAAAAAAGGGGAAAGGAAAACCTTTTGGGAAACCCATTAGGGGGGAAAAGGGGGGGGTTTTGGGGAAAGGTTGGGGGGGGAAGGGGGGGGGGGGTGGGGGAAAATTTTAAAGGGGGATTGGAGGGAAAGGGGTTTTTTGGGGGGGGAAAAGGGGAAAATTTTTTTTTTGGGGGGGGGGAAAAAAAAAAGGGGGGGCCTTTTTTTTTTTTTTTTTTTTCCCCCCCTTAAACCCTTTTTTCCCGGGGGTTTTTTTTTTTTTTTTTTTTTTTGCCTTTTTTTTGGGGAAATTAGGGGAAAAAAATTTTTTCACTTTTGGGGGTTTTTGGGGGGATTTAATTGTTTTTTTTTTTTTTTTTTTTGTTTTTTTTGTTTAATTTTTTTGGGTTTGAAAGGGGTTTTGGGGAGGGGGAATTGGGAATGTTTGGGGGGGTTTTTTTTTTTATTTAAAAATTTTTTTTTTTTAAAAATTTAAAATTAAAAATTTTTTTTTTTTTTTTTTTTTTTTTGTTTTATTTTTGGGGATATTTTTTTTTTTTTTTTAATGGGGAAATTGCCCGGAAAAAGGGTAGTCCCCTTTACCCTTTTTTTCCCCCTCCCCCCTTTTTCCCCCCCCCTTTCTTCCCCCCTCCTTTTTCCCCCTTTTTCCCCCCCTTTCCTCTCCTCTCTCTCTCTCTCTCCCTTTCTCTCCTCCTCACCCCCTTCTCTTCCTTTTTTTTTCTTTTTTTTCCTCCCTCTCCTCTCTCTTCTCTCTCCCCCCTGCTCTCTGTCTCATTCCCTCCGCCAACGAATTTGGAGGGGTTATGTTTTCACCCCGACTGTCTGTCTGTCTGTCTTTTTGTTATGTACGGATTTCCCAAAAAGTTAGATTAAATTTGGCCAAATTTGGGTTCCCAAGTTTTTGGGGTATAAGGAAAAACTGATTTAATTTTGGATGAAATCTTTTGACAACTTTTGCCAGGCAACCAATGAAAACCCCTACCTTCCTCGAGGAAAATTATTTAAATTATTTTTAATATATATAAAATTATATATATATAAAATTTTAATTTATATATAAAATATATAATATATATATATAAAATATATATTATATATAATATAAAAAATATATATATTTTATATATAATATATATATATATATAAAATAAAATTTTAATTTTAAAATATTATAAAATTAATTTTATATTTTCCCTTTTTTTTAAAAAATCAGCAAAACTGTTCCATGGAAACCAATTGATAAAAATTTTTCGGGGGGAGGTATGCGCTTACTGAGTCCCCCCCCCCCTAGTTCCTCTTTTTCTTCGTGTCTTGTGTTCCTGGCAGCCCTCTCTCGGAAATCATCTCTCTCTTTTTCTCTCTCTCTCTTCCTTTTCTCTCTCCCCCTCTCTCTCCTCTCTCTCTCTCCGCTCTCATCTCTCTCTCTCTCTCTCTTTTTTTCTCTCCTTCTCTCTCTCTCCTCTCTCTCTTTCTCTCTTTCTTTTCCTCTCCCCTTTTTCTCTCCCTCGTAAAATTTAAATACAGCCCTCCTTCAGTGTGTGTATTTTAAGAAGAGAGGGGAGAGAGAGGGGAGAGAGAGAGAGAGAGAGAGAGAGAGAGAGACGAGAAGAGAGAGGAGAGAGAGAGAGAGAGAGGATGAGAGAGAGAGAGAGAGAGAGAGAGAAAGAGAAGAGAGAGAGAGAGAGAGGGGAGAGAAGACGATAGAGAGAGAGAGAGAGAGAGAGATTTTTTTTTTTTTATCAATTTATTACGCTCAAGAGCGACAGCCGAGTACATGAAATATTGCCAAACATGTATAATTAATTAATTCGGGACACACAGGGCACACCGTCATACATACAGAGATGCTGGACATCAAATTATTAGTGCATTCGTGTCTCGCAGGCACGCAGTTGTATGGCAAGGAAAGGATTAGCACCCACCAAAGTGTGGGTGACGTACTAATACGACATCCAAATTACTATCCGTTAGGAGGAAGTCGCACACAGCGAGTAAGGGCTGTCCCTGAGGCAGCATGTCCCTGACAGAGGGACACTCGAGGCAGTAGTGCTGAAGACTGTTGGCTCTGGGGGCGATCACACAGCTTGCAGGAGGAGAAGTGAGGAATGTCCCCCGCCTCAGAGACCTGCCACACAGGGTCGGTATCCCAGCCGAAGTCGGGCAGACACAATGTTGTGTCTGCGAGCCATGAGTCCGCGTCGGCGATACTGGGAGGGGTTAGCCGGAAGTTGGTCATAATGCTGTATAGACACACTCTGAGCCCGCTCAGCGTTCGTGCGGTGGAGTGTGGGGAGAGAGCGGCCGAGTGTATCAACTGTTTGAAGCAGAGGAGGGAGGTGTAGCACCATCAGGCAGAGGCAGGCTGCAGGCAGTTTTGGCGAGGAGATCCACCTTGTCGTTGGCTGCTATTCCAACATGGGAAGGAATCCACAAAAACCTTATAGTTAGAGAATTGTCACGAGCTGCGACTAACTGAAGCAAGATCTGATGAACAAGGCAACGGTTTGTGTGGTTGTGGAGATGAGATGGCCTGAAGGGCAGACTGAGAGTCACACATGACCACACCATTCAGACGCCTTTGACAGAGGAGACTGACAGCCAGCAAGAGTCCCTGTAACTCGCAGTAGGTAGAGCTGGACAAGTTGGGTAGTCTGCGGCCAACCCAGCCTCCTCCGGTGGCGCCACGTCGAGTGAGTAGACAGCGCACCCCGCGCTCCCATCTGGCTGCAGGGAGCCGTCGACGTAGAGATGGGGAGCGGCAGGGACGGAGGAGGACACTGCGGCAATGTGCTCCAGAGCCAGTTGCTTCTGGGAGGAGTGGTGGGGCTGCCTTGGAAGTGGGAGTGAAGGAGACTTGAGGCGAGGAATCCTCCATGGAGGAGGACCATGATCCACTTCAGCCACGGGAACATTAAGATCAAGTCGCAGCAGGTGGAGCAGACTGTGTTGACGAGGGTGCGGACGCCGGGACGAAGCGGAGGTCGGGGTGCGGCAGGGTCAAGCGAGGTTCTCAGGACACGTGTGAATAATGTGGAGTAAGATGGGGAGAGTGGAGGCACTTGACGCTGAAGGATGAGACATTGGCGTGAATTCTCTCAACAAGAGGGGGGAGATCGAGCTCAGCCAACATGTTGACTATTCTGGTGGAGGCAGGACACCCAAGAATGTACCTCATCACTCTGTTCTGAAATTTTTCTAAAGGGTCTAAAAGAGGTCTTGGAGAGCTGACAGAGGGCAGGGGAGAGGTTAGTCTATAACTGATCGTATGAAGGCAATGTAGAGGGTCCTAGCCACAGGAATAGAGACTCCGGCAGCATTGTTGTGAGCCATTTGAAAGGGATGAAGCGCTGCTGTAGCCGGTGTAGGAGATCGTCGACGATGGGATGAACGCGCTGCCGCGCAGGTATGGCTGGGGTGATCCGCACAGGCGCTCCCAGGTATAAGTACTGCGTGCACAGCGGGATAACAATATTTCCAACAGTGAAAACAGGAAGTGTTCTGGGGTTCCGGGGAGAAAATATTCTACTTTTCTCAGGGGAGAGAATGAGGCCACAAGCGGAAGACGACTCGTAGAATGACTGAAGGAAGAGGCGAAGATCTGCAGGAGAGTTGGAATGAACACATATGTCATCAGCGCTAGCAGGTAACAGTCGTCCCAGGAATGTCGGGAAGAAGAGTGAGTAAGCGGTGCACGAGGACATTAAAAAGGAATGGACTTAAAACACCACCTTGCGGAGTACCAAGCTCGAATTCCTTGGAGGAGCTGCACGCCCCTTGAAAAGCACACGCGAGGTTCTGTTACGGAGGTAACACGGATCCACCTCAGGAGATTCCCTTTGACACCAAAATTCCACCAGCTGATCGAGGATAACCTCTCTGTTGGCAACATCAAATGCACTCTTGAGGTCAAGAAAAGCTAACACACTGGTGGGGGAGAGGCGGGTATACAGATCCATCAGACAATGGTGCGTACTTCTCTGTGGCAGGAAACCATACAGACTGGGAGATAACTTGTCCTCCAGCCGAAACATGAGACGGGTGAGGAAGATACGCTCGAGCACCTTACAGAAGCAGGAAGTGAGTGAAATTGGTCTGAACTTATCAGTGCCAGGTTTGGGGATCGGCACAATTGTGCTGGAGGTCCAGGCATGAGGCACGTGTCCCAAGCGGAAGCAAAGATTGTAAAGCTGCAGCAAGGGATTGTCAGGGACCTTCAGGAGTAAGCGAAGGACCGGGTAAGTAAGACCATCATCCCCGGGGGCTGATGCCTTACACCTGGTGAGAGCTCGTCGCAGTTCATCCTCAGTGATCAGCACGGCGTCATCCTCATCCGTCCGCAATAACGCAGCCATCAAACGGAGAGTGCGAACATTTCTGTGAGAAGAGAGAGCCTCAGAGAGAGAGAGAGAGAGAGAGAGAGAGAGAGAGAGAGAGAGAGAGAGAGAGAGAGAGAGAGACGAGAGAGAGAGAGAGAGAGAGAGAGTGAGAGAGAAGGAGAGAGAGAGAGAGGAGAGAGAGAGAGAGAGAGAGGGAGAGGAAGAGGGGAGAGAGAGAGAGAGAGAGAGAGAGAGAGAGAGAGAGAGAGAGAGAGAGAGAGAGAGAGAGAGAGAGAGAATCAAGTTTGGGAAAGGTACTACCACGTTCAAAGACAAAAAATGGATTGATTGGCAAATTACTAATACATATAGGAAGAGAAGGGCGAGAGGATGGATAAATAGTACGTGAGAGAGACGCTGTGAGAAAAAAGAAGAGAAAGAAAATAGTTGTGATAGGAAAAAGTAGAAACGAAAAAATAAGCCGAGGAGGGAAAAGGAAGAAGAGTGAGTAATTCAAAGGACAGGACCATATCTCTCTCTCTCTCTCTCTCTCTCTCTCTCTCTCTCTCTCTCTCTCTCTCTCTCTCTCTCTCTCTCTCTCTCTCTCTCTCTCTCTCTCTCTCTCTCTCTCTTTTTACGACGCTCACCACTTCATCGCTGTCTGTGTCATTTATGTTCCTAATTTTTCACTTTAACTCACCGTCCATGTTCGTTTATTTTTTGTTTTTTATTATAATTTTTTTTTTATAGCAGTTACTTTGCCCACTATATTCTCGGGACGCGGTGATAAGGCGCAGAGCCTTGTTCACACTACACAGGCAGGGAGTGACGTCACTGTTACGTCACTGATGACAAGACGCACGTAGACTACGGACAGCAAAAACGTGAAGTGTGAACCAGGCCTTACTCTCTAATTCAAACGAGAACGAAATGAAAGATATAATTGCGAATAAGGAGGAAGAGAAGGAAAAATGGAGAAAGAAGTATTTAGCAATAGCCTTGTAAGCATGGAATGTAATTAAATGTAAAGAGAAGGAGAGTGATTGGAATGGACTCGTCGTCGTCAGGTAGTTAGTGCGGAGTCGTAGAAGGAGTTTTAAAAGGAGGCTAGACCATTTCATGGATGGAGAGTGCAGGTGACATAGGTAGCGTTTAGATAACAGGAACTACCACGTGTTGATATCCCAGCCCCTTGTAGCTTCCTTATTGTCTGTAGTGTTCTTATGTTCTTATTGAGAGAGAGGGAGGCAGGGTTCAGAGCGAAGGGAGAGTATAAGAGTAGGCAAAGCTTAGAAATATCTGTATAAGCCAGGAAAACATGGTTAGTGTTTGTTTGATTTATCCCTTGTTTTTGCTTCCATGTCCCTTAATTAACCAAGTCCTTGTCATGCCTGGATCGCTTTACAATACTGTAGTGTCTTTGCCCTTCTCTTTCCTTTCTTCCTTTGTCACTGCCATCGTCCTCATTACTCTTCTTCCTCTCCTTTCTTCCTTTTCACTGCCATCGTCACATTTACTCTTCTTCCTCCGTCCTTTGATTCCTTGTCATACTGCCTATCGTATCATTACTCTTTTCTCCTCCTCCTTATTCCTTTTTCACTGCCATCGGGCGTCATCCTTACTCCTTCTTCCTCCTCATTATTCCTTTTTCACTGCCATCGGGTCATCCATTACTCTTCCTTCTCCTCCTTTATTCCTTTTTTCACACTGCCATCGCGTCATCATTACTCTTCTTCCTCCTCCTTTATTCCTTTGTCACTGCCATCGTCATCATTACTCTTCTTTCCTCCTCCTTTATTCCTTGGTCACTGCCATCGTCTCATTACTCTCTTCCTCCTCCTTTATTTCCTTGCAATACTTTGAGTGAAAATGTTGAACGGTAGGGGGGTGCCTGATGATAAGGAACCAATAGTTACGGTAAAAAGAAAACTCTCCTCTCCTCCTCTCCTCTTCTTCTCATCTCTCTCCTCTCATCATCTCCCGCGGGTCTCTCTCTCTCCATCTCTCTCTCCTCTCTCTGTCTCTCTCTGCTCGGTCTCTCATCTCTCTCTTCTCTTCTCTCTCTCTCTCTCTTCTCTCTCCTCTTTATCTATTTTTTGCATACATTTCTCTTAAACCTTCTGAAACACTTGTGAGCATAGCAAATTATACTAACATGACTGTGACCGTAATTCTTGTGGTCAAACAATTAAGCTATACATGATATCTGGCACGTTTACAGTCATCAAATACAACCTTAAAAGCTCACGAAGGACATAGTTAAAGCAAGTCCAGTAACAAGAATCCATGAGAAAAACGAAAATTAAATAAAAGTGTCGAGGCTTCGCGAGTCGTTTGGTACTTTGCCCTCGTGCAACTTCAGCGGGAGGCAGAGGGCTAGCTGGAGGCTTGGCGCCATGTAGCGGCGGTGGGCGGGGGACGAGTGGTCCGGGCCATTTACCCTCTATTTCTAAACCGCATTTAGCGGGTTCGTGTATCTAACTATGCGTTACTGTTTTGGTTGTGAGTGTTAAAGGGACCCTGGCTGCCTGCAAGCTTCGAAGCAGGTCGGGTGAAGGCAGGAAACAGGCCGATGAGGTTGAACTGAAGGTGGCGCGTTTCCGTGAGTAGCCAGCCATCTTGTGGTCATCATCATGTTGCCTTGGTGATATTTTACTATGTGTGTGTTTTGCCCTTTAAAAAAAAAAAAAGGATTTATAGATCAGTTATAAGGTTATGTGTGTTATGTTTGGGTTTATAATCATTTTTTTAAGGTATTTGGATACCTCGATATGATGGAGGGAAGTGTTATAAGGCCGAAGTGAGTGACTTCTTGCTGCCATAACCCCCCAGCCCCCTCCCCTCTTGGTTCGTGAGCTGAACCCCACCCTTTCCCTCCCCCTTCCGCCCTTCTCGCCACCCCCTCCTCCCCTCTAATCCCCCTCCTCCCCCTCCTCCCCCTCCTTCTCCTCTCTCCCCCTCCACTCCTCCTCCCACCGCCCTCCCCTTTCCACCCTTCCCTCCTCGATGACGGCGTCCCATACATTCAGTTTGGGATGATTAGGACGCAAATATAAAAAATACCCACCGCTGATAGTGACTTAGTAAATAGTAAGTCCAGGTATTGAAGTGGACTTATACGTCACAAAAAGAAAGTTAAAGATTTTAGATGTAGCGTATAACTGCAACTACCAAACAGTCGCGATAGAAACAAGAGTTCTGCCGCTTCATTAACAATTTATTATCCCGTCGTATATCTGTAACAAGGCGTCACGTCAGGGAGGATAAAGGGAGTATGAGAGGGAGGCTACAGGGAGTATGTTAGGGAGGATAATGGGAGTATGAGAGGGAGGCTACAGGGAGTATGTTAGGGAGGATAATGGGAGTATGAGAGGGAGGATAATGGGAGTATGAGAGGGTGGATAAAGGGAGGATAAAGGGAGTATGAAAGGGAAGATAATGGGAACTAGGACTAGGTACTGGCGTGGTGACAATAATATGACTGACTATATGGTGACTATAATAGTACTGAGATAATGTAAGTACTATATAATGGTGACTATAAAAGTACTGAGGTAATGTAAGTACTAAGTACTATATAATGGTGACTATAAAAGTACTGAGGTAATGTAAGTACTATATAATGGTGACTATAAAAGTACTGAGGTAATGTAAGTACTATATAATGGTGACTATAAAAGTACTGAGGTAATGTAAGTACTATATAATGGTGACTATAAAAGTACTGAGGTAATGTAAGTACTATATAATGGTGACTATAAAAGTATTGAGGGTATGTAAGTATATATCTGGTGACTATAAAAGTACTGAGGTAATGTAAGTACTATATAATGGTGACTATAAAAGTACTTACAGGTGCTGACGTGGTTTGTATCGTCAATAACCTCGTCGTTGGTGCATACAGATTGTCTACATGGGATCAAGTACTCTTATCTTAACATTGACCGTGGGATTTATGAGATGATCTCAATATTTTACAGTTGCTTAATTACTAAGCTATACCGTCAACAACCCAATTTGCCACTGCACTAAAAATTCGCCAGCGCCATATATTACAATTTTAGTGCTCCTACTGATTTGTAATGTGCCCCTGAAGAGGTATGCACAGTATTTTTAATATTTATGTACCTGTCGTCAGTGTCACATACGAATAAGTTGTGATGCTTAAATTCGTAATTCATGAGCACTTGGCAACATAGTGCAGTGGCGACTGATAGTGTTTGTTGCGGTAGTGGGTTGTGGGGGGTGAGGGGATAAAAGTTTTTCCTGTTGCGGTACGTGTGTTGTGTGTGTGGGTGTATTGGTATGTGCCCTCCCGAAATGGTTGAGTAGGTTAATGAATGACTAGAATTTTAGAGCAGTCTAGTCGCAAGAGTAATTTTCGTTTGTAATCTGTTGATATTGAACAATTTATGCCACCTTATTGGAGATGTACTGAAAGTCTCCTCGCTTCCTGGCGTTGCTGGCCTTATGAGGAGCCTTGGAGGACTTAGGTTGCTGGCGTTGTTTAAGAAAATCATGGCGAAATACTTCAAATAAAAATAGTGCGAAACTGGGGGGGGGGGGTTCACAAAGAGGGTAGTAGATTGATGTGGAATGGACCTCAGTCATCATAGTTAGTGTTGGGCAATAAGGAGTTTTTAAAAGGAGGCTAGACATTTCATGGATGGGGATGCAAGGTGGATGTAGGTAGTGTTAATTAAGCAGGAACCACGTGTAGGTCTCTTGTAGACTGCTGCCATATTTATCTTGTATTGAGGTTTCTTATGATAATTATAAATGAAGTAGAGTGATAACTTGACAGGTTTTAACTATCATCATTCATAATTCTGCAAAGGAACTTTTTTTATTTATACAATTTAATTTTTTCACGTGTAGCCTATAGCGCCATGTAGCTTCTTTTCTTACCATATGTTATGGTCAAAATGTCTTGAGCATTTATGAGTCCTTTAAAGTTTATTCCTAGCTCTTCATGTTGGATCTCAAATACGTCTATTTTTGCCAGATTCCTTTCATCGAAAATTTGGTGGTGCCTTCAGGTGTCTTGATTTTTTTGAGGCCTGAAACTCATTGTTCATATTTGTTTGCTTTTTTGGTCTGAATAGCCTCACTGGGCCTAATTAAAGCCTTTGTCGTGAACTCGAACAGTGATGGACGTCATGATCGTTCACAACGTATTCATTGGCTCATTCACTGGTTTCTTCTCTGTAGCCCTCCGACATTAAGTAACACTCCTGTAATTGTATCATTAATGTATCACGAAACTCAATCAGGGACTGGCATTAGGGACATTTAGGTAATGGGCAACTAAGCAGGCTTTTTGTTACGTCCGTTTTCTGTCCTTGGCCCCGTCCTTTGTGATGGAAAAAAATAGATAATGGAAATAAATATTATGTAATTGTGTGAGTTTAAATGGGAAAAAAAAAAAAAAAAAGCCCCGCACGGTCAAAACTATCACCATCGGGGGGGCATAGTTTAGGGACCACACATATGTCCCGTAAGCATATCCCGGGGGGGGTGCCCAACTCCTATGGCGAGTATGGGGTGTGGGTTTGCCTGAGTGAAGTACGCCTTTGCTGTAGATCCGAAACTAACCAGTAGAATTTTTCGTCGGGGAAAATGACCCTTCATGTGCAAAGAGGTTGACGCTCAAAACAGCAGGAAATGTACCTAAACCTAACCGTCACCTAACGTAACCTCACCTGAGTGTTTCAAGAGTAAACGCGCATACCTGTTCCAGGGAAAACGGAATAAGGTGGCGACCCGTTGAGCTATAACATAAAGGCCAAAGATTGAAAAGTCTCCCCCGTCCCATCCACTGTCACTGGAGGTCCCTTGGGAAATCAGGTTTTGGTGCGGGGGTTGAATGTAAACCCACGAACCTTTGGTATAACGGCACGTACGCTGTATGGTAACAAGCACAGTCAAGATCTTTTGAACTAATTAAGTACTCTCTTACAGCCTAAGCGGGGACCTTCGAGGCACTTCTATTTTATTTTTATTTTTACTTTAGAGTCCCCATAGCCTGTTAGGCTTTTTTATTTTCCTTCCTTAAGGCTTGAAAAAATGTTAATAGAGAGTTTCCTATGACAGTAAGGATGCTATACTTTTCAAAGAGCCTGCACCTCACTTTGTGTTTGCAGGGCCATATTTTTTGGGCGGTTAATTGGCAAAAAAAAATGTAATGTAATGTGGTGTATCCTAATCTCCATAACTACCAAAAAGAACTCATAGAAAATAGTTTACTTGAGCGTATCTGATAATTTCAAACAAATAAGTGGTTATGGAGTGTGTATCTAATCTCCATAACTCCCCAAAAGGACTCATAGGAAAATAGTTCTTTGAGCGTATCTGATAACTAAACAATAAGTGTATGGAAGTGTGTATCTAATCTCCATAACTACACAAAGGACTCATAGGAAATAGTTCCTTAACGCATCTGATAACTGCATCAAGTCAGGTTTGCAACTTCGTCTCAAAAAACACAAACAAATAGTATGTGAGTAATTGGACGGGCTCGCCTCTGCTCTCTCTCTCTCTCTCTCTCTCTCTCCTTCTTCTCTCCTCTCTCTCTCTCTCTTCTGTATGTGTGGTGTGGTGGTAGCAAAACCTTCATTTTCATCATTCATGACACTGGAGCCACGTGCAGTCTTAGCTCGCTGTAACACTCCATTCCCCTCTTGACCTCCTACATTACTTTTACTACTTTTTACATTATTTCAATCTAACCCTACCTACATTACATTCAAACTGGAAAGCGTAGATTTTAAAAAAGAAATAGGAAAAACTGGTTCACAATATAGGGTGGGTAAATGATTTGGATTGAACTACCCAGTTGTCAGGTATTTTAGTGCGGAGTCAATAGGGAGCTTAAATGAACTAGACAATTTCATGGATTGGGGATGAAAGGTGGATTGAGGTAGTTTTAAGTAACCAGGAAACTAACCACGTGTAGGTCTCGCCGCCTCTTGTCATTTCCATTTTTGCATTTGTGTGTTTGTTATTATTTTCCAGCTTTAGGTTTATAAGCCGAGATAGCTCAGTTGGAGAGCGTTAGACTGAGATCTAAAGGTCCCCCTGGTTTTCGATCCCTTCTGGTCAATGTAGATTTTTGGGAAGATGTAATGAAAAGTGTCGTTACGCTATAAGTTCTTTATTTTAGTAATTTAGTATTTAGTAATCGTATTTAGCTTTTTTTATAGTAATCAGGTAGAACAAGAATTAACGGATTCAAACGGGAAAAACGTATAATTCTTAAAGACATAGGAGAAACTGGCTCCAAATAGGTGGTAAAAGGTAATTGGAATGGACTCGGTCATCAGGTATTTATTGCGGAGTCAATAGGGAGCTTTAAAATGAAGACTAGAACAATTTCAATGATGGGGATATGAAAGGTGGATGTAAGTATATTAAGTAACATGAACTTACCACTATAGGTCCTCACGGTCCTCTTGTGCTTCCTTATTTTCTTATGTTCTTATTACCTTCTTTCACCTCTTTCTTATCTCCTTCTACCATCCTCCTTGCGCGTGGATTTGCGATCGTAAGGCCTCCAGAAGGTCCCACGCTCCTTCCCGACATCCATCCTCGTGTCCAAAGCTACTGAGTCTTGCCACGCCCTAAGTGGTGCGGCTTGCCCCACTATTACCCGCTCCGAGGCCCCGCGGGTGACTACGCGGGGAGCGGCGGGCGTGGGGCGGGAATGAGTGGTTCGGGGACAAACCGGTTCTAATGGAATTCAATAATGCTTTCCCCCATTTGGTGATTTTATGTTTATTTGTCCTTGCCTTAGAGTGACATTAATTATTATCATGGTATGTTTTGAGACGACGAAACGCGTAGCGGGGGAAGTTCGGAGTGGTTCAGTAATGATTCGGTGACTTGGAAAAACGTAGATTTAATTAAGAATAGGGAGAAACTGGTTCCGAACAGGTGGTAGATGATTAGAATGGACTCGTCATCAGGGTAGTTAGTGCGGAGTCATTAGAAGAGTTTTAAAAGGAGGCTAGACAATTTTCTGGATGGGGATTAAGGTTGGATGTGAGGTAGTGTTTAGTCACGGAATTACCACGTGTAAGGTATCATCACGGCCTCTTGTAGCTCTTCCTTGTTTTCTTATGTTTCTTATGTTCTCTTTAATTTTCTTCACTACATGTCCGTCGTGAGATATACGTTTTCTAGACCGTAACTGCATAGTGTGCGTTGTGTGTGTGGGGGGGGGGGGTGGGGGGGGGGGGGGGGGGGAGGGGGGGCGGGGGCGGGGGGGGGGGGGGGGGGGGGGGGGGGGGGGGGGGGGGGGGGGAGGGGGGGGGGGGGGGGGGGGGGAGGGGGGGGGGGGGGGGGGGGGGGGGGGGGGGGGGGGGGGGGGGGGGTGGGGGGTGGGGGGGGGGGGTGGGGGGGGGGGGGTTATTGCATTAATGATAGTAATAATAATGGTGATAGTTAACGATAAAATGATTCGTAAGATAAAAATATACACGTCACTACAAGCAAGATTTTAACCTCAAAAAATCACCATCTCCACCACCACCACCACCACCACCACCACCACCACCACTACCACTACTATTACTATACTACCTCCTATTTTCTACTATACTACTATAATTCTATACTATACTACTACTATACAACTAAACTACCACAATATCTGCTACTTATACCAGAGCTCCCATAAACAAACTATCACCAGTATGAACACCGTTACCATTGTCGTTAACATTATCACTGTATTCGCTGCACAGTTTCCCACACACCGCCGCCACATCCGTTACTCCCCCGTCTGTCGCCGCCACTCAGACCACTATTTGTTTTTCTCTCTAGACAACTGGAGACAGCTAAATAAGGACAGGAAGAGAGTCCATTATGTAAGGAGGGAAAGATTGAGGTACCGGCTGGCGTTGTGTTTAAAATAATGACTTCAAAATGTACTGTACATCTCTACAATGTCATATCACTGGTGGCTGATATTTTATACATCACAACAGAAGAAAGAAGAAGAAGAAAAGAATATAGAAGAAAGAGAGAAGAGAAGTAGAAGAGAAAAAGAAGATATAAAAAGAAAAAGAAAGAAAAAGAAAAGAAGATAGGTATATAAGAAGAAAAAGTATACTCTAAACCAGGGGTTTTCAACCTTTTTTTCCCCACGTACCCTTTTGGGTATTGTTTATGTCAGCCATGTACCCCTTTCCCTTTGTGATAAGTGGAAAAAAACCACACAGAAAACATTCCCTTGTGTATATTTGTAAATACTTAAGTGAATTACTAAATAACCGTCATGCCATAACATTTACCAGTTTAAGGAAAGGCGTGAAAAAAAACACTACGACTACGTTATCGATTACAGGCTGCTGTAAAGGGAATTAATGAGATGGCTGGAAACTGCTTTTTCCTCACTAGTCTAGTCAGGCCCGAGGACCGTTGTTAGCTAAAGCACATCCGAATGTCGGCTCCACATTCAGTCGAGATCTTAGTTTTGATTTTATGCGCATACTGGAAAACCCAGTTTCACACATATATGTTGATGGGAAAAGTAACAGAGACGGAGTAGGCGCCCTCTGCGACATGTGGGATATGACTTGCTTATTTCACCACCAGAACCTAACTAAAGATTTTTTCTGCAAAGAGATCACAAGCACTGGAGTCCATTCACGAAGTTCAATAACTCTTCCTGAATGACATCATTAACAGAAGCAACAATCTGTAGGGAAAGGTCGTCTAATTAGTCTCTAATACATCTGTCTCTATTAGCTTCCAATTAACTTCAGACACATCTGGAAAGTATCTCTTTAATTCATTTTGCAGTGAGGAAAGATCTCCACTATACATTTGCCATCTGATCTATCAGTAGAGGTGGTCCTGTCATGTCAGCATGTTTTTTCAAACATGTCAAAATTTCTTTTCTTACTTTTGTCTCCCACATTTTTCTAATGAAACTAGTTCATTAGAAAACTCTTCAATTTGTCAACCAAGCGTTCAGTGACAACAGCATCAGCTCCTTTGTCAAAGACTTGTTTATAATATTTAGGCGTGTAAATTATGTCAACAAATATAGGCAAAGGTTAAGTAACCCACTTTGGATCTTTCAGCTTTGGGGCATGATAAATCCTGAGATTCCTTCCTTTTATTACGGCTAATAGCTCTTTCAGTTCGTGCTGCAGCTGCAAAACTCTCATGACAACATGTCACGAGATAACCATCGAACCTCTGTGTGGTACAAAGTGTTTCAATGACCGGAACCTGTAGCTGAACAGAGAAGTCTAAATATCTAGTATTCAGCAGCACTTGACTTTACGAGTTGACCATCATTTACTGTGGTATCAAGCACCTCCTTTCAGCTAGTAGTCAGTGTCTTGGATGCTAAAGCTTGCCCTGTGTTATCATGCAGTGCATGTGTTTTGCCTTACTGTAACATGCTGTAATTCTTGTCTTAAATCCTGACTGACTACTGCCTAGCAATGGGCAGAGCTCCATCTGTTTGTGCGCCACATAAATTTTTCACAACTCTAGGTCCCTGAGATTCAAAGAAAGAATTGACAGTTCAATATTCTGCTCCCTAGTTGAAGCTTCAAGAGGATGACAAAAAAGAAATTCTTCCTTAAAATTGTTATCTTTGTGTACCCCTCGTGAATGCCAGCAACTGGCCAGTTTTGCCACTTCTGTCGTTTCATCCAACGGAGAGAAAATCTTCCTAAGGGGCTTATTTTTCATCTCAGAAACCACCCCTTTTGGGTCTTTGATATCTGTGACATGTCAGAGAACGTCGCTGGACAGTGTTATCTGACAACGGCAGGGTGTCAAGCTTTTTAGCATATTGTTCCCCCACATAATCTTTACTATTTTGGTTCTTTGTACATGGCAGGATCAGCCGTCTTCCCAATGAATGAGGTTTTTTTTCTGCTGAGCAATTTTCATGCAACTACATACGGAGCATGGAAGAAGAGCGGCTCTATTTGAACTGGATGAAAGCTCCCTGAGTGATCCAGTTTTGAGCGGTTAGCATGTTTTCTCTGCGCTAAATTGTAGTCCACATCTTTTTCCTTTCACTCTGTGGTTACAACCGTGCAAATGTCGCCTGGAGGCAGCTTGGTTTCATGGCACCAGGGAGACAGTACTTTTGCACAGCTGACACACTGATGCATTTCAGTTCCACTTTTGATGACTGTGAACCCTAAACTTCATGTACGCCTCACTGTAACGTCCTCTTTTTCTTCTGAGCCCCATTTCAACTGCGCTGCCTATAGTCGGCAAACACAAATTATACGTATTCTAAGGAGTTTTCGCATATAATAAAATTGCAATATATTATTAGGGTAACATTTTGAAAAAACATTTTAAGCAGTTAATGGAAAAAAGTACCCAAAATGTTAACGCCAGAAATTGAAGAGTAAAATTAAAAATATGGGACCGTGATATATTTACAGAAGTTTGCTGTAACATAAACAGCCACACATGAAAAGCCCACAACCGGGGCTCCATGTTATTATGAATCAGAAAAAATACTGTAAAAGCCTCGTGAAATCGCACAAGTTATCACATATACGAGTACTCGTATTATTAAAACTGCCAAAACAGACCACTAACAATGAAACCACCTCGCCACTCTAGCCCCTCGGTGTCACTGACTCCCTCCTTTCGCCTCACTTCTTCAGCTCACTTCTGCACACCTGTCACACCCTCGTCCAGCAAGCACGTGCCATCAACCACACAACACACAACACATACCACACAATTACAACGAAGTGTTGCCCCTTGTTTCGTATGCAATATGATAATAATCAAACTTATAGTATAAAAATGCACATACTCATTACACAGCCCAACCAGACGACATAAACGTGCATACAACACGAATATTAGTCCATTTTTTCCTTTGAGCCAACACTTCAAACAAAAAATTACGTACATACAACACACATTAACATACCATTTCCCCACCTTACACCTGCCACACCACGCCACACTCTCACCACGTCCCACACCAACTCACACCGCACCACACATCACAAACCTAGCCACATCACAACTCGCATAACACCGAACCTACGTCATGCCACACTATACAAGATTATTTTCACCATTTATCCTGCCGTCACACAGTCACCCTCGCCCATACAAAAAACCATGTAGTGTTCTTATTTAACTCAAACTTTGTGTACGAGTCCTGGGACACATCAGTTTTATTCCTTAGTAATGCCAAACTTTTTGGAGGAGGGCGATAGCAGTGTTACTGAAATCGACAGAAACATTCCCCTAATAGGGCTATGTAATGTTTCAGTAAAAAAGTAGCCACAGAGAGACCAACCGGGGCCCAGCACAACAGTTTCCCGACTGGGGAGAGTGGTGGCGTGTACCTGACGAACATTTGCGTCTCTATCCCTGTCCAATACTCGTACAAGTCATCGTTGGTCAGGCCACAAGACTCACACGCAGGGTTCCAACTCATGGGATTTATTCCCAGATCTTGGGTTCTGGATGCCGTCCTTGGGATCTTGGGATTTTTATATTGAAAGGCTAGATATCTTGGGATTTTTAGGCCCCTCCTCCGTCCGCCACTCCCACATCCCCTCCCTTATTACTGCTCTTATCCTTTACCTCCCCACCTCGTGTTGCACACAATCCCTACTCCCTTCCCCCCAAAAAGCCCCTCTCTCGCTCCATCCGCTCCCACAGCCATCCATTACCCCTCCACTCCCTTATTTGTCATTCCATTTGTCCATCCAATCCCTATCCCTTCCCTTGGCCGATTAAAGCGCCTACCCCTCCCACTGCCCTATCTCTCGCTGTCCCCCATGGCCTTCCCCATGCCATAAATCTCTCCCTTCATACCAACCGAAATGTTGCGCAGTTCTTATCATAACTGCCTTTTTTTTTTCTTCTTTTTTTGTAAATTTAACATGATTTCTCCAATACTACTTCAATTTCTAGGTGAAATGTACACTTTATTAAAATTCATAGTGTTATTTTACATTTATTGTAAACCTTGGGATATTTTGGCCCATCTTATGATTTTCAGGGGTTAGTCTTGGGAATTATGAAATTTTTGAGTGGCAACACTGTTCACACGGCCTGAACCGTATCAGGCCGTCCCACTACGACCCGTGGAGAAGGGCGTAACCCCTGACAGACCCCTTACGTACCCCCCGGGGTACGCGTACCCCAGGTTGAAAACCCCTGCTCTAGGAGTATTAAATTTATTCATAACATTATTTAAAAGAAACAATATGGGGAAAGTATGCAATTATCTAGTATAAACTAATACTAATACACGAATGATTAATAAATATTATTAATAACTATGCGCTAATACAAATAATATAAAGAAGGTATACTAATACATTGATATTACAATAATATATAAAATAATATATTTATTATATATATTAAAATATATATATATATATATATATATAATTTTAATTATATTTATATATATATATATATTATATAAATATATATATTATTATATATATATTATATATTATATATATATATAATTTATTAAATATATATATATAATATATTAAAATATATATATATAAAATAAATTATACAAATATATAACATTAATCTTATAATACAAATGTTTAGTCATTATTTTTTATTGCATGTTTTTATTGCGTTAGTTCTGCTTTCAGCCAGGCATTTACGCCCGATTTGAAGGCGTGCAGGAAGTGGTGTGGTGCAGGTCGGTCTGGCGCACCAAGGTGTTCATAGTCGACCATAGCGCGGTAGGAAGGAGCGGAGGTAATGTTCCGTCCTCGGAAAGGGCACTGTTACCTGATGGTCGATGTTGTTTGGGGCCGCATTGGGTAGCATGGGAGGGCGGGGCCCGTGGGTTGAGGCGCAACTCTGCTAGTTGCAGGAGTTGCATCCTGTGAGCCTTGTACATGACGCACATGTCGACCACGTCACGCCGCTGCTGGAGAGGTTGAATGATCTGTGCAGCAGCCTCAGGAGCTTTCAGCTGGCCATGCCGCTGGGCTCTGGGTTGAAACCCGGGTCAAGGAAGTTCTCAAGGAGGTGCAAGGACTCAAACTTTCCCAACAACGGAGAAGAAGGAAATGGAGCGTTAGTTTTGAGGAACGCCTGTCCGCTTCTTTTTGTGGATAGCACATACTTTCACCACCTTCCACTCAGATGGCCATTGCTGAGATGAAAGACACTCCCGGCAGATGGTAGCAAGAGGCATAGCAAGTTGTTCTTTTAAACAGGTGAGGGATAATGTTATCTGGACCCAGCGCTTTCTTGGGATCAACTTGTTGAAGTTGTTGCACCACCTCCTCCGTGGTAATGGTGATGTTCCCTAGGGCGGCCTGGTTAGCACCGGAACTGCAGGAGGTTCACGTTCTGGGGGCATGAACTGTCATCTTGGAGGAGAAGTGGGCAGCCAACACTTGAGCTTTACCCCGGTGACTTGTGACAACAGAGCCATCAGGTGATGTCAGCAGTGGGATGCTGTCGTTACGAGAGAGGCCTTGTTGTTGTTTGATGCTGCCTCACCAATCCTAAGTGCCCACTGACTGGGCTGTTATATTCGCTTGAGGTGATCCCTCCAGTTGTTGATCGCCTCTTTCTGAACTCTTCATATCTCCACAGGCCAGTTTGTGCAGGTGTTTATGTCTTCTTGTGGGGCGTGACTTATATCGCAGCCATGCCTTGCTCTTCTTGTCTGCTGCTTTCCTGCATTGAAAGCCAAACCATGGCTGGTTCTCCCGGTCTAGACTTGTATGTCTGGCAAGGCACAAATCTTCTTTGGCAGGACATCAGGATTTCTGTGAAGTTCTTTACTTGTATGTCAACGTCACCTGTAAGCACGTCAGACCACACAATGTTGTCAAGTGTTGCCTTCATTGCATCCCAGTCCCCCTTGTCCCATAGAAAGTTGATGCGAGTCACTGCCTCATTTCAGTCGATAGCCAGCTTCATCTTGGGGAGAACAGCCAGGTGGTTGCAGGAACCCACTGTTGCTAGCGGGCGGCAAGTCACTATACTGCAGGGCAAAACGGTGATTACAGGGTCAAGTGAGACCCTGAGACGTGGGTGGAGAAGTCGACGTGATTGGTGAGTCCAAACACCGTCAACAGCTCGTCAAACTGCCTCTGGACAAGGGACTGGTTTAGATCCCCACAATGATGAGATGCTTACTGGCGTGCTGGAAGAGCAGGGCATCTAAGTGGTGGTCAGGTAGTGAAGGGGTTCATCCCCTTGTCACTGTAGACGGTACCACACGCACGCAGGATGGAGTCGAATGTGTGCCCACAATTGAAGCCCCCAATCTCCATGTGAGCAGGAAGGGTCGAGGGGGGAGAGTTTGTTAAAAAAGAGGCTTTTTGGAAAAAGCAAACAGCGACTCCTCCAAAGTACTTGGGTTCGTCACTGCCCGCAATGGAGGGCGCAGCACCCTTAGCCTCCTCCCCGACAGCTGGACACCATTTTGGCCCACCCGTGACTGCCAGAAAAGCGTTATCGTGGGACCCCCGAATCAGACTTGGTGAAAAAGGGCCTTCACAGATTGACAGGGGTCCATGGGTCACCAACACGTCACCTTCCCCACACAGTACGAGGTGGTTCGGACCCGTGCCATGACTTCCTGCAGACCAGTGCAGTGCGCCAATGAAACGGGGGGGGCAGCTCTGAATCATGCAGTGCTCCCCCACTTTGGCCTAGACCCCCCCAGCGAGGAAAAAGCCAGCGGGCTTTTGGCTGTGGGATAGAGCTGACTGGCTTCCCATCAAGCGGTCCTGCGACACTGATGGGCCGCCGCGCTTGCGGTGACGTGGATCACAAGGGGGCCCCCTTCACCGCCTTTTCCTTGCGCGAAGGCCCAACATTTTCCACATAGAGTGTACGAGGTGAGCGCGAGACCCCCCTGGTTGGGTTTCAGGTGTCGCCTTCCCCGCGGGGGGAAAAAATACAAGGCCTGGGTGCGCCTAAAGCGCCGCCCCACACAGAGGAAAAAGGCCCTGCCCCGCCCCACCTGTAAGGCCTGCCCAGGACAGCTTCAGGGCCAGGAAAGGAAAAGGAACAGGGAAATGCGCAGGAGGAAAACTACCCTCCAATAAAAGTTGCCCCCAAGCAATGGGGGGTTTCCTTTGGTGAAAGAGAGACAAGGCACCGTCCCCAGGGGGGAACCCGCCCTCATCAAACCAGCAGGAGTTGGGTGGTAAAAAACCAGGAGGGGAGACCCTGGCGAGCATTTAGCAGGAAAGATGACGACACGGACCCTGAGAGGACCCACCTCGCCTCCCCCGTATGTGTCCCGGGGCGGACAGCCCGGTGACACGGAGGACATGTGGCGGCCCTGCGTACCGTCAACCCCAAAAAGGCGCGGGGCTGATGGTGTGGCCCCTTCCTGCTCAAGCACTGGCAGATGAGCTGAAAAGGCCCCTCACGAAAATTTTTTAGCAGTCCCTCCAAAGGGGGCGCTGGCCAAGACGGGGGAAGGAGGCTCGGTCACCCCCGTACACAAGAAAAAGGAGAGACGATCCAGTATCTATGTCCAATCTCGCTCCTGTCATTTGTCAGCAAGATTTAGAAAGGATTATTAGAGCAACTGACCCGCCCCCTAGAGGGACCCCCTGATGCCCCTAGACAGTACGGGTTTAGGAAGGGGACGCTCCGCCTCGGACCTCCTTCCCCTTCCAAATCATGGCAGGACTCCCTGGATCGGCCGCCATCGCTGGTGATTCCCTGACATCCCCGGGGCCCTTTGACTGTGTGGGAAAGGGCCTCCTGGCAAAGCTTGAACAGCCCGGCACAGGGGGGACACTGGGGGTTTGTTCTCGAGCTACCGCAGACCCGGAGTTGGGGTGGTTTGTGAAGGGGAGCACGTCGCCAGCCCCGGTGGAGGCCCCTTTCCCACAGGGAGGCCCCTGGGCCCCACCCGTGGACCTTTTATTTCAATGCCCTCCTCCAAAACCCCCCCTGGGCGCTGCCATATGACGACTCCACCGTTCCCACTCCTACACCAGAGAGGGGGACTGCGAACGTGATGATGTCCCCACCCGTAAAACTTGGTGAATCACGGCCTGGGGAAGACGGTGGCAAGTAATTTTGCTCCCGAGAAGCCCCAGGCCATGGTTATATCACGTTCGAGGGAGGATCCAGGCTATCAGGGGAAGCTGAATTTTTGGGGACAACCCTTCCCATCAAGGACTCCATCAACACCCTGGGGGTGGAGGTGACCCCAGGTCCGCTTTGACCGCCACCTGGAGAAGGGGCACGCGAGCCTCTCTGAGGGGACTCCCCTGCCCGATAAGGCACCTGCTCGACGCTGAGGGCCTATGCGGCTGTAAAAGGGCCCCAAAGTGGGGCCGTCATGGGGGGTACAGTCCTCTCCCCGGGATGATTTGTGCCCGTGCCACCTGTCACTGGGGGACAAAGTGAGAGGCGTGCGAGCGCCTCATACACCCAACCGACGCCAAATATCACAGGTAACGTCCCGCGGAACGGGCAGCAGCAGCAGCGGACGACAAAACAACAACATCAGCTGCTTTCCAAACACCACAACAACAACAACAACAACGATACAGCAGGAGAGTGGCGGGTGATCCCCGCTCCCGTTGAACCCGGGCACCGGAGGAGAGTTGGTCCCCTAAGGTTGAAAAGGCCCAGGTAAAACACTTTTCCCCACCTTACAGTCTGGGGTCCCGGGAGGAGGTCAGAGCGCTTACGAGGACGGTAGGGTAGGTGATCTCCTCCTCGGGGCCCCGAAGACCCCCACCGTGATGGGCCAGCGACCCTTTTATTGGGCCACGGCGGCACGGGGAAAACCCCTTTAGGGTTTTAGGGGGATGTCGTGGCCCATGAAAAACCCAGCAGGTGAAGGTGGCGGCCCAAGTGGTCCCGTTACATCCGCCTTGGGCCCCCTTTAAGACGTAAACACAGTGTCGTGTCAATGTGATACATAGTGACACAACACATAGGAACACATGACACAGTTACGTGTAAAAGTGCGCCTGAAAAGGCCTGGACGGAAAGGACCCTCAGGCTGTAACATTTTATATTTTGTTTTTCCATAAGGATCTTTCAGTAGATGTCCCCGGGACATGCGAATCTTTTGTTCTGCCACCCTGCCTTTAACAACCTCTTTCTATTGTAGCCCCATGATACCATGTTAGTTTTTTTAAAAAAATTTTAAAAAAAAAAAAAAAAAAAGGGGAGAGAGAAGAGAGAGAGGAGGAGAGAGAGGAGAGAGAGAGAGAGGAGAGAGAGAGGAGAGAGAGGGGGAGAGGGAGAGAGGGGGAGAGAGAGGGGAGAGAGGGGGAGAGAGGAGAGAGAGAGACTTCATGCCAAAAACCCCCTTTATAAGCCCCGGGGTTTTGGTTTCCAAAGTAGGGTGGTGTGATGAAAAAAAATTTGTGCCTGGCGGGTGTACCACGCCATCCAACCCACCCCAACAAGGGGCACTACAGACACCTTTTGAGCAAGAAAAAATCCAAAAAATGGGCCAAAAGCGCGGCAAAATGACCTCAAAACAAAAGGTCGTTTAGTGGGTAACAAACCGGGGACCACACTAAACAGCAACAAGGTCTGAAAACAGAGACACCCTACCTCCGTATTTAAGTCTGATGGCACAGTGGCCACCAAGAAAAGGACAAGGCCGAGGTACTCGCGACATTTTTTTTAAAAAAGATGACAGTACCTGATCCCCAGCGATCCCTCCCAACGGCCCCTCCCACCAATGCCAGCCTTTCAACCTACATAATAGTGAGGAAGTTTGCCCACATTTAGTTTTAGGTCGACACAAAGAAAGGGCCTTTGGGGCCCCGACAACATTAGATTTATACCTCAAAAGGGGCGCCCCTCAGCAGCAAGCCCTTTCTATTTTTCAGCACTGCCCATACTGGAAGGTGGCCCCCCTTTTGGAAAGGGTGCTAGAATGGGGCAATACATAAGAAAGGAAAAAGAACTGACCCAAAGAACTTAGGCCCATTTCCTTTTTTAGTTCTTGGCAAGGACGTTGGGGGAAACTAAAATTTCCGGGCAAGTATCGTTTTCTTCACATCAGACCACTTTTAAGATCAAGCAATTTGGGTTCCCAGCAAACAGGTCAGCGGCCGACCCATGCCCATCTGTCCCCCCACATCCATAAGCGTTTGACCAAAGAAAGCACAATACTCATTGCCCCTTTACATTGCGGGGGATTTTACAGGGTGTGGCATCAAGCCCCATCACCAAAAATGAACCGTTTGGGTGCCGCGGTCATCTGTGCGCCTTCTACAAGATACCTGCGGGACAGATTTCTCAGATGGTGGTGGACGGCAAACCTCAGAGGAACACCCATCTTTTCAGCGTTCCAAGGGCGTTGCTCGGCCCCCCTTTCCCCGGAAGTCTCATCCCAGTAAGCTCATCCCAGAGGACATTTCATATGCCAATGACGCACCCCTCATTCCCCCGCGGGCAGTGGTAAACCCCACGACTGTCGCTCACATAAATAGGTCCCCAAAAAGTCATCTCAGGGGTCGTCGTGGGAAGTGGATTCGTTTTCCCGAGAAACCCCCCGGCGATGCCATTCCCGACGAAACGCCCGATACTCCCACCCCCAACCTCTTAGGGGGGGGAAGCCGGGCCCCCCCACAGTCCATCTCCCAATTTGGGGGGGAAGGGAATAGGTCCCGACCTTCACCGACCAACCAAACCATTGCAAAAGGAAAGCCGCCTGGAAAAAATTAGCGGTCCCGGCGGAACACCTTCTTTACTCCCAAGGGATCACCACCCTTTTTAAAGCAGCTAAGTCCCCTCCCTTATGGGGTACGCCCCCTCCCCGGGTTTTCCCGCCCCCCTACGTACCTGGCCTTCTTTACAAAGGGCAGGCCTGAGCCAACGATTAATACGTTGAAAGGTCTGCAGGACCAGCTTCTCCCTATCTGCATCCCTTGCAGCAGCGTCGCGACGTAGCAGGTTGTGCGTTTTTTTATAAAACCCAAGCAGATGTCCGCACCTGGTGCTCTCCGACAGCCTGGGCAAGAAACCCCCGGCCAACCACAGAACTGTGCTACCCGGGACCCTCAACTGATCGCCCTTTGAGGACGGAGACCTCTTGCGTCCTTCCTTTCCCCGCTACACAAGAATGTGGAACCGCTGGTACAGAGACACCGTTTACTCTACCCCGTCACTCCGATCTTCAAAAGTGCTGTGAACGCTTGGATAAAGCAGCCCTAGTATTAGTACCTACCTGTAAAAAATGTGACCCGCTAAATTTTAAAATATGTCTATATATATAAAAATTAGTAGTAGTGAAAATTTAAAATTTAAAATTTGAATAGAAAAAACAGACCTACATGTAAAATTCATTTTGTAGGACATAGTGTTTGAGAATTTAGAATAGAAAACCCCTGTATGTAGTTAAACAGGAATAATTACACATTTCCCAAAGTCAAAGATAGTTTTCAGTAGTCCAGTGAAGCTCCTGATGTAAAACCCATAAGAATAAAGGTAAAATAAAAAAAAAAAAAAAAAAGGGGGGAGAAGAGAGAAGGAGAGAGAGGAGGGGGGGAGAGAGAGGAGAGAAGAAGGAGAGAGAGAGAGAGGAAGGGGAGAGAGAGAGAAGGGGAGAGAGAGAGAGAGAGAGAGAGAGAGGGGCGGGGCGAGGGGGAGGAGAGAAGAGAGAGAGAGAGAGGAGAGGAGGAGAGAGAGAGGAGAGAGAGAGAGAGAGAGAGAAGAGGGGGGAGACGGGAGAGAGGAGAGAAAAAGGAGAGAGAGAGAGAGAGAACGAGGGGGGAGAAGAGGAGGGAGAGAGGAGGGGGGGAGAGAGAGAGAGAGAGAGTAGAGAGAGAGAAGGGAAGAGGAGAGAGAGAGAGAGGAGGGAGGGGGAGAGAGAGAGAAAGGGGAAAGAGAGAGAGAGGAGAGAGAGAGGACGAGAGGAGAGAGGAGAGAGAGAGAGAGGGGAGGGGGAAGAGAGGGGGGAGAGGAGGGGAGAGAGAGAGAGAGAGGAGAGAGAGGAGGAGAGAGAGAGGAGAGAGAGAGAGGAGAGAGGGGAAAAAAAAAAAGAGAGAGAGAGAAGAGAGAAAAGAGGGAGAGAGAGAGAAGAGAGAAAGAGAGAGAGAGAGAGAGAGAAAAAGAGAAAGAAGAGAGGAAAAGAGAGAGAGAGAGAGAGAGAGAGAGAGAAGAGAGAGAGAGAATCTAAAAAAAAGAGAGAAGAAAGAGAGAGAGAAAGAGAGAGAGAAAAAGAGAAGGAGAAAAGAAGAGAGAGAAAGGGAAAAAGGAAAAAAAGGAGAGGAGGAAAGAAAAAAAAAAAAAACAAAAAAAAAAAAAGAAAGGGAAAAGAGAAGGGGAGGAAAGAGAGGGAGAAAAAGGGGAGAGGGGGGGGAAAAAGGGGGGGAAGTTTGTTGCCCCCCAAAAAGGGCTGATTGGAAATCGCAAAACAACTATAAAAACATAAAAAAATTTAAATTACTATATTATTTTTGGGGAAAGATTTTATCAGGGGCCCTTTTTGATTCAGAGCCGGCGATCACTGCTTTCGTGACTTTTGGGAAGCCGGGTTTTTTTGGGGGGTTTTGTCGGATTATTTAAAAACATATAAAAAGAAGAAAATTTTTAAAACTCTTAATCAAATTTTTGGATTTACCCAATAGAATTTTGGTCTCTTCTTTAATCGGAAATTTGTCGAAAACCCCAGATCGTCTTTTGCACGTCCACTCCCCTTTCAAGATAAGAAGCAGGCAAAAATTTAAAATAATAAAATAAACGTCCACCGGGGCCCCTTTCGGCTCGTTCCCCGGGGAACGGGCAAAACACTTCCACCAAAAACTCCGGAATATCAAAAGGCTTTTTACCCCTTTTATTAAAAACCACCATTGATTTTCCATTAATACTAGGGTTTTGAATTTCAGCTCAACCGACAATAATTGGGATAGTTTACGTTTAATTTACCATTAAGGGTTTGTTTTACGAAAAAAAATTATTTAAGACCCCCACGTTTTTAGACGCACTATAGTGTTCAAATTTGCTAAAATCTGACAATATTAGGAGAGTTAACACTTTTTTGGGGGGGAAAAAATTGGTTTCCCCAGGGGTCCTTATGGTAAGCGACAGCGGTTTGGTCGCTTCAATAAAGTATAGACGTCCAGCCACTGCCCCCTTGCTTTTGGCTCAGTTCTTGGGCGGGAAAACGTGACAGCGAGCCACGTTCCAGCCAATTAATCATTACGTGAATTACTCATTAAGGGCTTGTTTAGCAAAAAAATTGTTGTACAGACCCCCATTGATTTTGCAGCACTACTAGGATGCGAATGTCAGCTCAACCCAGACAATAATAGGAGTAGTTTACCTAATTTCCCAAATTTAAGGGTTTGTTTTCGCAAAAAAATTCACCCCGACGACCCCCCTTTGTTTTTGACAGCATATTGCTCCCAAATTTCGTAAACCCGAAAAAATTGGGAGTAGTTATACTTTTTTTGGTGGAAATTGGTTCCACGGGTCTTATGGTAAGCGACATGAATTCGCTCGCGCAATCAAGATAGATACCCCACCCTTTGGGCCCCCTTTGTTTTGGCTCAGTTCTTGCGGCTGGAACGGAAGGAGCCCGTCCACCCCAATTTAAACTCATTACGTGAATTACTCTTTAAAGGGGTTTGTCAATGCAAGAAATTTTTTTATACAACCCCCATTGATTCCATTTGAAGGAAAATAAGGGGGAAAGGGAAGGAAGGAAGGAAGGAAGGAAGGAAAGGGAAAGGGAAAGGGAAGGAAGGAAAGAAGAGAGGGATGGAAGGAGGAGGGAAAGAAAGGGAAAGGGATGGAAGGAAGAAGGAAAGGGAAGGGAAGAAGAGGAAGGGAAAGGGAAAGGGAAAGGAAAGGAAAGGGAAAGGGAAAGGGAAGGGAGGAGAGGAGAGAAAAGAGAGAGAAGAGGAGAAAAGAGAGAGAGAAGAGAGAGAGAGAGAGAGAGAGACGAGAGAAACTGAGAGGACCCGAATGGGAGAAGAGAGAGAGAGGAAAGGAAGGAAGAAAGGGATGGAAAAGAAAAGGAAGAAGAAAAAGAAGAAGGAAATAAGGGAGGAAGGAAGGGAAGGACCATTTAAGGTTTGTTCTAGCAAAAATTTTGATATACAGACCCCAGGGGATTTTGACAGCATACCTGGATGTCGAATGTCAGCTCAATCCAACAATAATTAGGGTAGTTACGCTACTTACACATTAAGGGCTTTGTTTAACGGCAAAAAAAACTTCCGGAGGGGACCCCATTAATTTTGAAAGCAGTACAGCATTTTAAATTTAGCTCAATCCGACAATATATGGGAGTAGTTATACACTTTTGGTGGAAATTTGTTTCCGGGTCTTAGGGTTTAAGCGACAGCGAGCGAAGCTCGTTCAATCAAGTATAGACGTCCAGCTCTGGCCCCTTTGCTTTGGCTCAGGTTTGCGGCTGGAACGGGGACAGCGAGCCATGTTCCAGCCATTAAATCATTACGTAAAATTGCTCTTTAAGGGCTTGTTTACGCAAAAAGTTTGTTGCACAGACCCCATTGATTTAACAGCACTACTTCGATGTCGAATTCAGCTCAATCCGACAATAATTAGGAGTAGTTTACGCTAATTATTATTAAGGGCTTGTTTTACGCAAACAAATTTCATCGACGATCCCCATTGATTTTGACAGCACTACTTGATGTCAAATTTCAGCTCAATCCGAAAAAATTTAGGAGTAGTTATACACTTTTTGGCGAAAATTGGTTCTACGGGTCACGACTTATGATTCTCACAATAAAAGTATAGACTTCCAGCTTCTGTCCCTTTGTTTTTGGATCAGTTCTTGCGGCTGGAACGGGGACAGCGAGCCACGTTCCAGCCAATTAACTCATTACGTAAAATTTCTCATTAGGGCTTGTTATGCAAAAGTTTGTTTTCACAGACCCCCATTGTTTTTTGACGGGCACTACTCGATGTCGAATATCAGCTCCAATTGACAATAATTAGGAGTAGTTTACGCGAATTACTCATTAAGTGCTTGTTTTACGCAAAAAAATCTTCAGACGACCTCCATTGATTTTGACAGCACTACTTGCATGTCAAATTACAGCTCAATCCGACAATAATTAGGAGTAGTTATACCCTTTTTGGCGGAAACTTGGTTCCACGGGTCTTATGGTAAGCGACAGTGAACTTCGCTCGCTGTCAATCAAGTATAGACATCCAGCCTCTGGCCCCTTTGCTTTTGGCTCAGTTCTTGCGGCTGGAACGTGACAGCGAGCCACGTGCCAGCCAATTAACTCATTACGTGAATTACTCATTAAGGGTTTGTTCAATGCAAGAAATTTGTTATACAGACCCCCATTGATTCCCATTTGAAGGAAATAAGGGAGGAAGGAAGGAAGGAAGGAAGGAAGGAAGGAAGGAAGGAAGGAAAGAAGAGAGGGATGGAAGGAAGGACGGAAGAAAGGAAGGATGGAAGGAAGAAAGGAAGGAAGGGAAGAGAGGGAAGGAAGGAAGGAAGGAAGGAAGGAAGGAAGGAAGGGAGAGAGAGAGAGAGAGAGAGAGAGGAGAGAGAGAGAGAGGAGAGAGAGAGAGAGAGAGAAAAGAGAGGAGAGAGAGAGAAGAGAGGAGAGAGAGAGAGAGAGAGAGAGAGAGGAAGGAAGGAAGAAAGGGATGGAAGGAAGAAAGGAAGAAGAAAAAGAAGAAGGAAATAAGGGAGGAAGGAAGGAAGGACTCATTAAGGGCTTGTTCTATGCAAAAATTTTGTTATACAGACCCCCATTGATTTTGACAGCACTACCTGGATGTCGAATGTCAGCTCAATCCAACAATAATTAGGAGTAGTTTACGCTACTTACACATTAAGGGCTTGTTTTACGCAAAAAAAAAAATTCGACGACCCCCATTAATTTTGACAGCAGTACTAGCATGTTAAATTTCAGCTCAATCCGACAATATATAGGAGTAGTTATACACTTTTTGGTGGAAACTTGTTTCCACGGGTCTTATGGTAAGCGACAGCGAGCGAAGCTCGCTGTCAATCAAGTATAGACGTCCAGCCTCTGGTCCCTTTGCTTTTGGCTCAGGTCTTGCGGCTGGAACGTGGCAGCGAGCCATGTTCCAGCCAATTAAATCATTACGTGAATTGCTCATTAAGGGCTTGTTTTACGCAAAAAGTTTGTTGCACAGACCCCCATTGATTTTAACAGCACTACTTCGATGGCGAATTTCAGCTCAATCCGACAATAATTGGGGAGTATTTTACGAAATTTACTTATTAAGGGCTTTTTTTACGCAAACAATTCATCGACGATCCCATTGTTTTTGACAGCACTACTTGAATGTCAAATTTCAGCTCAATCCGATAATATTTAGGAGTAGTTATACACTTTTTGGCGGAAACTTGGTTCTACGGGTCACGACTTTATGATTCTCACAATCAAGTATAGACTTCCAGCTTCGGGCCCCCTTTGGCTTTTGGTTCAGTTCTTCCCGGCTGGAACGGGACAGCGAGCCACGTTCCAGCAATTAACTCATTACGTGAATTTCTCATTAGGGCTTGTTCTATGCATAAAGTTTTTTTCACAGACCCCCATTGTTTTTGACAGCACTACTTCGATGTCGAATATCAGCTCAATTGACAATAATTAGGAGTGGGTTACGCGAATTACTCATTAAGTGCTTGTTTTTACGCAAAAAAAAATCTTCAGACGACCTCCATTGATTTGACAGCAACTACTTGCATGTCAAAATTACAGCCAATCGACAATAATTAGGAGTGGGTATACACTTTTGGGGGAAAACTTGGTTTCCAGGGGTCTTATGGTAAGCGACAGCGAGCGAAGCTCGCTGTCAATCAAAGTATAGACGTCCAGCTTGGCCCCCTTTGCTTTTGGCTCAGTTTTTGCGGCTGGAACGTGACTACAGCGAGCCACGTTCCAGCCAATTATCTCATTACGTAAATATTCATTAAGGGCTTGTTCTATGCAAAAAGTTTGTTTGACAGACCCCCGTTGATTTTGACAGCACTACTTGCCATGTTGAATTTCAGCTCAATCGACAATAACTAGGATTAGTTTACGCTATTACTCATTAAGGCTTGTTTTACGCAAAACATTTCTCAAACGACCCCCATTGATATTGACAGCACCACTTGCATGTCAAATTCAGCTCAATCCGACAATATTTAGGAGTAGTTATACACTTTTTGGCGGAAACTTGGTTCCACGGGTCTTATGGTAAGCGACAGCGAGCAAAGCTCGCTGTCAATAAAACTGCCAGTGCACTTACTCATGTCCTCAAGGCCCTACTTTATTTAATCTTCACTCCACACTTCAAGTTTTATTAAGTGACTACGCGGTAGAGTTTTGGCAACGCACTTTTTAATGAACTTGCAGGGATTTTAACACATTTCTAACATACTTTGAGTTCAATTTTATTATAATAGCTCATATTTAGATTCTGGTGTAAAGTACTCTACCAGTCTTTTAATGACCTTAAGTGCATTATCCTTATATCATTACTCTTGTTATACCAAACATTTAGTGGGATTCCTCTTTGCTAATTTTTTATGAAAGCCCTCACTTTGTACAGTTATTTTTAAGGAGCGTTGGCATCACCGATAATCTTTAGTACACAATGATGTAACATGGTTAGGTATACATGTCTCTATACCATCGCGGGACGCGATATGGGTAGGTGACCGAGCGATATTAGGATCTTAATAATCTCTATACTATCGAGAGGGACGCGATAGGGTAGTTGCCCGAGAGATATTACGGCACTGGTTAGATATTATATGTATGTGTAAGATGTTAGTATTTCCCAACAGCAGAATGTGTGTTTGTCTGTGTGTCTGCCTGTATCAGCAACACCTTTTGATGAAATGCACAAACCAGCATGGTTGTGAGTTGTGTCAGCTTGTTAAGCAGGGATGCTGATTCTGACTGCACCGCGCGAGCGGTGCAGTCATGTTTCCCATGGCCTTACATAGGCCATGGGAAACCGGAACCTTGGAAGTTCCGGTCAAACTCCTCATATGCTGCCTACGGAGCGGTGAGAGGGGAGAACAACAGGAGACGCATTACCTAGCGCTCAAATATCAAGACTCTTCTGAGAGTCTGTGTGTACTCACACAGACTGAGGTGTGAGAGTACCTTGTCACGATATTAATTGTTATGGCTCTGTCTAGTAGACATTAGTTTCATTGGCCGTTGTAAAGAACCCCATGATATTATTATTGTAAAAACTTGTGTAATTATATATAATTAGTGTAATTATATATTATACTAGCCGCAAAGCCGCCCTCCGGGCGGACTTTTTGGCTAGCTCCTGCGGAGGGCTATTGGTGGGCCTTCGGCCACCAAACACAAACTCTCCAGATAGCCCCTTCTAACTTTCCTGAAATCATGGATGTAGAAATGTATGTATTAACGCCAAACCATTCACCATCACCCCCAACCCAGTCACTCACCCATTACCCATCACCCCCACCCATTCACACTCACCCATTACCCATCACCCCCCACCCATTCACTCACCCATTACACATCACCACACATCCATTCACTCACCCATTACCCATCCCCCCCCCACCTATTCCCTCACCCATCACCATCACCCCAACCCATCACCCCCCACCCATTCACTCACCCATCACCCCACACCCATTACCATCACCCCACCCATTCACTCACCAGTACCCATCACCCTACATCAAGGTTTCCTCAATTCTCGCAACCCACTTTTTTTTCCAACCTATTCCCTCACCCATCACCATCACCCCCAACCCATCACCCCCCCCCCCCATTCACTCACCCATCACCCACACCCATTACCCATCAACCCACCCATTCACACACCCATTACCCATCACCCTACATCAAGGTTTCCTCAATTCTCGCAACCCATTTTTTTCACAATTATCGCTAATAGGCTACTAAAAATAAAAAATAAATAAAAGTGATCGGATCATCCCATAGTTGGGCTTAAAATGTTCCCCTGGTCGACCTGGTTCCAAAACTGTGCCATATGATGGAATTGCGTCACTGGGGGCGGCAACTATTGCGGACACACACACACACACACACACACAGACACACACACGTTCGCTTATATTATTATTATTATATATATATATTTATTGATTTTTTTTTTTTAATAGTATTTGACATACTCGAATCCTTTGGCCTTTAAAATACTTATAAATTACTTAAAAACCACTCGACCACGATTAGCCATTATCACCTGATACCATTTCATTGATGTACACAGCGCGCCAAAGCATTGTTCGCGACATCATAACACAGCGCTTCCATACGGGAATTCAGAAAATGTACTCTATGGCAGCCTACTGACTTCCGAAAGAGATATCTTACATATGGCAGCTTGTTTAAGGCACGGGCAGTCCATCAAGACCGTTGAGGAATGTTCAGATGCCACTTGTCAATTATAGACGAAGCATTTCAAAAAGTATCGCCTTCCTTCCCGCGAGTAATTTGAACAGACGCGCATTGGTATGTCTATCATTATTTTCATAATGAGTGGCAAGAAAGACCTAACAAAAGAGCAAATTAAAGTTATTGTATCTCTACATAAGGCAGAGAGGCCAGTGGAAGAAATATCAAGGATTGTGGATGTTACGAGGAGATGAGTGCATAAGTGGGTGAAAGTTTCACGGTGAGTTGCATCGTCGCGACAGCCGCGACACCAGAAACATTATAAGTGGCCAGGGCGAGGGTGTAAAACATCACCAAGCACCCTAAATGTCATGAAACGTCAAGTGGATGCCCATCCTCAATTAAGAGCAAGAAAAATATTGCGATATGACTTTTTCACTTTATTTCACATTATTCACATTTATTATTTATTTATTCGACTTTATTCACAGATTATAATTATCTGTGGGGAAAAGATGCAGCTATGACATTATACGATGTTGAATGAGCGAAAGAGAAAAAATACTTAAGTGTTCAAAGTTGGTAGATGAGTGATAATGATGTTGATAATAATAAAAGGTAATAAGTAAAACTATGATGATAATAATAATGATAGTAATGATAATAATAGTAATAGTATTAATAATAAATAATAATGATAATAATATAATAATAATAATAATAATAATAATAATATTAGTAGTAGTAGTAGTAATATTATTATTAACAATAATAATATCAAGAACAATGATGATAATAGTGATGATGATGATTATTACTTATACTGTTACTACCACCACTACTAAAAGATTGTAATAATATCATAATTAGAATAAGAATCATTACTGATTATTGTTATATTATTATTATTATTATTATTACTATTATGATAGTGATATCTCATTGTCATGAAAATAATTAACATTATGATAAGAATTCAAAATTGAACAAACAACAACAATAATCATAATAACAAAAAATTTTACAATGATAGTAATCGTGAAAATATTGACAATAAAGAAGTGATGATCATTATAATAATAATTACAATATTGATAAACTTAATGATAATAATGAAAATAATATTATTACTACTGCTACTACTACTGCTACTACTATTACTACTACTACTACTTAATAATAATAATAATAATGAAAATGATATATGATAATATTATTAATAATAATAGTACTATTATAATCACTAATCATTCATATTCATTATTTTACTATTATTGTTGTTATTACTATAACAACATTGTGTGTGTGTGTATTCATCTAGTTAATCTAGTTGTATTTTACAGGGCCAGAGCAACGTCGTATGGCCCCGTCTCCATATCAACATTTTTATCATTCATCCTTAGTGGTTAGTGTGCCGAAGCCAGCACCCCGGGAGGGGGGTCACAAACCCCCGGCTGACACCCGGTACCCATTCACTGCTGGGTGGACAAGGTCGCGGGTTTTAAGGAAACACCCCATATGTTTCCGCTCCGCCCGGGGATCGAACCCGGGACTTCTCGGTTGTGAACCGAGCGTGCTAACCACTACACTACAGAGTACCCTTACAGTAGTGTGTGTGTGTGTGTAAGTAAGTAATAAGTAAGTAAGTTTATTTTCCATAGCAATTATATACATATATACATAACAATTTAAATAAAATTTTTGGGAAAGAATCTGTCGAGCCAAGGCTCCTTGACAGATGTATTTCTATTAAAAAAAAAACAATTTAGCTGAGGAGCATCAAATATTACATTATAGTATACATCAGTATACAAGAGGAAAAACAGATTTATGAACTTTGACACTATCACATTATTTATGGAGTGGTATTTCTACAAATTTTTTGCGTGAATAGATATTTTTTTTTTTTTTATTTAAATTGAGGGAAAACTACCCGAATTACACAGAGTTTTCAAGTCAGTGGTAAAGTATTCCATAAATTTAGGACCAAAATAAAAGATGCTGTTCCTGAAGAGAGTTGTTCGATATGGCGGGCAAACTAAATTAACATTATTATTTCTAGTGCTGTGAAGGTTTCTTGTAAGTTAAAAATGGAAGTTCGCTTTCTATTTGTAATAACTTTTTAAAAATGTATAGTAGAAGAAAGCATTTATGGATAGAGTAAAAATTTAGAAGCTTGTGTTCTAAAAATTATTGGCTGTAGAATCAAATTTCCCCCTAATGAAATATACTTCCAAAAATTTTTGTTTTGGGGCTTTTTTTAATTTTGGAATGAAGGGGGGCCCAAGTACATGCCCTAACGAACACACAAAAATATAAGGTGAGGGTCACAACGTGTAGTTATACTTTTCTAGTTTCGTTTTGGGTGAGGTGATTACTTCCCCTTATATAAAAATGCCACACTTTTCGGGTGGGTTTGGAATATACATCATTTATCTGAAAGCCCCAAATTAAAATTTTTCATCAAATATGGCCCCCCAAAGGAAATTTTGTATAGTTACACTTTAAATTTCACCCTCAAAAGGAACCCGTGGAGGGAATGATTTTTTTAAGGAACGTTTTTGAAAGGGGAAATATTTTTAGTTTTGGAAGTATTAATTTTTTAATTTGTTTATTTTTTTAATCCATTAAAATTAAATTTAAATTTCTGTTCTATATTTTAAACTTCTGTGTAATTTAATATCCTTATCCGCAAATTTAGAAAGTTGGTATCATCACATATATAGAAATTTTTTGAAATTTGGGAAATTTAGCATTTGCAATATCTTTATGTAAAAAAGAAAAAGTAATGGTCCTAAATAACCCTTTTGTGGTATCCTTGGTTATAGTTTTTTGAAAGAAAAAATTCCCATTACAATCACTGACGTGACCTTTTGCTTAAATAGCTTTCAAAAATTTGGCAGTGGTACACCTCTAATGCCATTTGTTAAAGTTTACCCCGCAATATCATGGTTTTAAAGAGAAAAAGGGCCCTTGTAGGTCGAGAAATGGGCCCCGACTACATGTTGTTTTTTTTCCAAGTACTTTGTAAAACCCCTTTTTTGTGAATTGTATTTTCCCTGACTCTTTTTGAATGGTTTTCCCAAAAACCATTTTTTTGGTATTTAAAAAGGGGAAATTTGGGATTTTTTTCCAAGTAATTTCAAACTTTTTTGCAATGATTTTTTTCGAATATTTTGCTGAAAGCGGGTAGTATGGAAATGGGCGAAAAATTGTTAATGTCATTATTACTGCCCGTTTTTTTATATTGGAATCATTTTTTGGCCTTTTTTTAGTTTTTCCCCGGGGAAAAATTTCCCTTTTGTTTTTTAAAAAGAGGGGTTGATTATGTGAGTCGTGGGGTTGACAAAAAAGTTATGTGTTTTTTTAATATTTTTGGGTGACACATCGCCCAATTTCCCGGGGGTTTTCTATTTTTAAAAAGGGCTTGTAGATATCTTTCATTTTTCAGGGGGGCTTAAAGGAGGTAGATAAAATAAAAATCGCAGGAGAATTGTTTTAAGTAATTAAGGGGTTTTCCATCAAGTAAAATTTTGGTTCTCATCTTTTTTTAAAGGAAGTGTCTTTAAAATTTTAAATTTGACTTTTCAGGCAAAAGGGTTTTTTATTTCCCCGTTTTTTGGGTTTTTTTGGGGTTATTTTTGGAAAATTTTTCCCAAAGTATAAAATTTTAATTAGATTTCCAGGGGAGTTTTTGGTTTTCCCTTTGGTTGTCTTTTAATTGTTTTTTGTAATAGTTTTTTTTTCTGTTCTTAAAATTTGGGTTGTCAGCTTATTTCTATATTGCTTATACTTTTCCTTAAAAGGGTTAAAGGCCATTTATGTGAAAGTCTTTTCTGGCGGGGTTTTTTTTCTTTAATACTGTTTTTTTAAATTTGCTAATGAAAGGGTATGGGCTTCTTTCCCTTTTTTTATTATTTAAAACAAATTTTTTCTTTCGGGAAAAAAATTTTTTTAAAAAAGGGCCGTCAAATTTTAAAAAAAATTTGCATTATATCTCATTGGGACAGTTTGACGTAATTTCCCCCAAATTTTCACCTGTGAAGATCGGTCCCAAAAGTTTTTTAATGCAGCCCCTGTGTTACAATTCTTTTTTTTAAATATTACCTACTGGGTCACTTTGTCTTGGATAAATATCTTAAATTGAGAAACAAATGGGTAAAGTCAGTGATGTCTGTTTGTAAAATTTTGTAAATTTTTAAATTTTTATTCAAATATGTATCCCAAAATGTCAATTAATGTGGCGGTTTTTATCTGTAATTCTGGTAGGTTCCCTTTGATTAGTGGAAATAAAAAAAAAGGAAACATCAAAAATTTAAAAAATCAATACATACCATCGTTATGCTTTTCCCCAAAACTAAATTTTAAAAACCCCCAAAAAAATGAATACTAAAATATTTTTTAAACATTAGCCCGGGGGGACAAGAAAGTCCTTCAAAAATGTCTAAGAAAATATTTATATTACCTCCGGAGGGCCCATACAGACTATAAAAAAATTTTTTTATTTAAATTTTCAGTACACTCAACCTAAAAAATTTTTAAGTAAGCTCGACAAGGCAAAATTCATTTTAAAGGTAGAATGATGGTCATCAGAAAAAATACATGGCTCAAACCCCCGCCGTATCTATTTCTACACATTGGGAAACATTTTGTATCCTGGTAAAATTTGGGATAAATTTTACAAAGGGCCCGGGGCAAGTTTTTGGGGTTTTAAATTTAAACCTAGTATATCAAAAATTCAAACCTGTATTTGCTAAAACTAAGTCTAAAAAAGCTTAAAATTTTGGGTACGGACCTGGGTGTTTCCAAAATTTAGTAATGTAATTATGTTAGTTTTCATTATTGGGTATAAAAAATTTCCAAAAAAACATAATTTGCTTGGGGATATTGTGATATGTTTTAAAAAAAAGGAGGGCTGATTTCCTCTAACTCATTGTTTACTTGTCTTTTAAAAAAATAAAAAGGGTCAACTTTATGTTTTTGTATGGGAAAAGGGACAATCAAACTTAAAAAGATTAAAGAATTTAATTTGTCTCTAAGAAGTAAAAGGGAATTCAAAGTAATTAATTGTAGTGCTTGTAAAAAACGTAAATAAAAATATACTATTTTATTAATAAACTAAACCCGCCGCTGTCTTACTTCTTTTTACGGTCTCTGAGGTTCCCCTTGGGGGAGGTTTTTTTTGGAATTTCCCTTCCGACCTATTTACATCAAATTCCCTTCAACAGCCACGTTGGGAAACCGGGTGCCCCACCCGGGTGCCCCCCACCACTGCTACGCGTCGCCCTTTTTCCCTCGCCTGTGAGGGTTTTTACCAACAACTGAACTCCCCCCCAGCCGGGGGCAGATGACGACGGGGGCCCTCACCCCCCAAAAGGGGTACGTCAGCAGTCGGGAAGGGTCGACTCATTCTCGGGTTTTATAATAAAATCTTGTAAAAGCCTAAATTTGGCAATTTTTTCCCTTTAGCTCCGGGGGGGCCCCCCCTTCATTATTGGGAAATTGACTTTTTAAATATTTCTTTTGGGGCGGGAAAGGGCCAGAATTTTTCATTAAAAATATACCCCGTTTCCTTTTAGCTTTCCCGGCATTACGCATAACTGCTTTGCCCGGGCCCCAAAGTGTTCCAGTTCCCGGCAACGATTTTTCGGGGAGCGCGTGTCCAATTTGGGGCCAACCCCCGTGACACGGGTTTTAAACTTCAAAATGGTTAAATTTAAGCTCGTCTCGAAGCAGAGTTGGGGACTCGGATTGGGAGTTTGCTCCCAAAGGGTTTTTCCATTTTTTTAAATTTTTTGGGTGCCGCTGATGCTATGTTGTTTCTTCTGTTGTAATCTTCTTGGTAGTTGGTACGCTGCATTATATCTTCCACACGGGTCTTGAGTCCTTCAATTGTTGTTTTGTTCTCGATCTCCGACTTCGAACGTCTTGACTTCACCTTTAAGGTCAGATATCTCTGACTGGGAAAATTCCAGACTTCTCGTTAGATCAGTTGTTTTTGTTCTCCATAGCGCAATTCTTGATTTGAACTGCTCCACAACTATATCCAGAGCGCTTCGGAAGCTTGATTCTGAGAGTCGAGCAGAACCTTTAGAGTGTCAGAGTCCATGATTGGTCTAGGTTCGGGAGCGATTGTGAGAAACGTGTGCTCGCTACCACAGCTCAAAGAAGAGTGTCTTACCTCAGTGTGTCTCGAGAGGAATCTTGACTCTGCTCCCTCTCCTGTGCCTGCGGGCGTCCGGGTGAGGCAGAGGCGGGCGTGCCGGGGCGGGAGGGCGGGCGGCCTCACACACACACACACACACGTACTGTTGTGTGTGTGTGTGTGTGTGTTGTGTGTGTGTGTTTCGTTCGTTTGTGTGTGTGTGCGTGTGCGACTGATCGGATGGATGGGCGGGTGGGCGCCGCATCTTAGGTCACGCAAAATCGCGATAGATTGTAGGCAGCCTAGATGACTTTATATTACAGAAAACGCTCAGCACAGTGGTAGCAAATGCGGCAAGTTGCAGAAAATCTGGAGTTACAGTAGTTTGCTAGATCAAAAGAGATATATATATATATATATATATATATATATATATATATATATATATTATATATATATATATATATATATATATATATATATATATATATATATGTATATATATATATATAATATATTTATATATATATATATTATATATAATATATATATATATATTTATATATATATATATATATATAAAATATATATGTATATTATATACATATATATATATATATATATATATATATATATATATATATATATATATATATATATATATATATAATATCTACCACTGTGCTTAGCGTTTTCCTTAATGTTAAGTCATGTAGGCTGCGGAAAATAATAGTGTATATGCAATTTTGTTTATAGTGGTAGCACGCTCGGTTCACAACCGAGAAGTCCCGGGTTCGATCCCCGGGCGGAGCGAAGACAGACGGGCGGTCTTCTTTAAACCCGAGCCCCTGTCCACCCAGCAGTGAATGGGTACCGGGTTTTAGCTGGGGGTTTGTGACCCGCTTCCCGGGGTGGTGGCTTCCCCCAACACTAAGCACTAAGGATGAATGATACAAAATGTAGATATTGAGACGGGGCCGTACGAGTGTAGCTCAGACCCTGTAAAATAAAACTACGTAGATTAATACACACACACACACACACACACACACAACACACACACACACACACACACACACACACACACACACACACACATACACACACACACACACACACACACACACACACACACACACACACACACACACCACAACACACACACCACACACATACACCCCACACACACACACACACACACACACACACACACACACACACACACACACACACACACGCAACAACACACACACACACACACACACAAACACACACACACAAACACACACACCCCCCACACACACACACACACACACAACACACACACACACACACACACACACACACACACACACACACACACACACACACACACACACACACACAAACAAACACACAAACACACACCACACACACACACACACACACACACACACACACACACACACACACAACACACACAAATACGCACTAATACTTATCATAATATAAGTTATTCAAATAATGTTACACATTCTCTATAATTTCATTACCTTTTTATTCTTATTTATTAACATTGTTCTTATATCATCGTCATAATAAATATTCAAATGACTCAACTATCATTAATTGACTGTCGTATTGTTTTATTAATATTAGTAGTAGAAATATCATTGTTATTATTATCATATTATTATTAACATTATTTGTATTATAATTGTTGTCAATATTATCATCATTACTACTATTATAATCATTATCGTTTTCATTGTGGAAATTATCCATCAACCACCCTCTCATAATTGGTAGAGTGGTGGTTTTCTTTCCCCCCCCCCCCCCCTTTGTGAGTGAGGTATTTTCCGCTCGTCATAGGAAGGGTGCGTAGGAATGTATATATAATGTAATGGTAATGGGTAACTAATTAGGTAATTTAAGTAAATGATTAGTACTGGGATAGGATAAATGAATACTCCCAGTGGTTAATAAGCATTGCACTTAAATAATTATTTAAGTGCAATGCTTATAACCACTGGGAGTATTTACTGCGCTTCAAACCAAGGTGCTAATTATAATTAGCACCTGGTTTGAAGCGCAGTCATTGGCTGCCGCCCATTATATATTAGCCACGGAGATTTAGTACACGTGGCATGGTGGCGGTCTTTCACCGCCGCCCACTCTCGGAGTATCAGTACACTCCGCCCCTCCGTGAGGATAACATCTATTGTTAATATACGTGCTTGTCTAAGTACAAGTATAGTACACTCCACCCCTCCTTGAGGATAACATCAATTGTTAATATACGTACTTGTCTATAAGTTCAAGTACACGCCAGACCCTCGCCTTAATAACATCTCTTACTAATATACGTGTTTGTATAATGAAGATATTTTGTACATTACGTTAATTTGTACATATAGTGTTAAAACAATAGGACTGTGTTAAGAACCAACACAAGCGATAACAATCCGCCGCGTCAAGTTAATGGTGTGATAACCGATTGAAGTCTCGATAACAGCTACCGCTTCCAGCCCTCCGCCTATGTCATTCACGGGCGGCTCTGATCACGCGCGACCATATCGGATCACAGAACAGGCAGTATTAATCAAGCCTACAGCCGTTTTCAACCCACTATCCACCGATAAGTATCCTAGTTAATTGATTAGCTAAGATAATGTTACGGGAGATGGACATGGGTTTGATTGATTAGGTAAGAACCCTCAAATTAAATATGTATGTGACATAAATTACCACATCTTGGTGCCCCGAGTGAGGAATATTGATGTTCATGTGACTCGAAGTGGTCGTTAATTACGAGGTGATTATGAGCCTACCACAATTGGTGGTTATGAGGCTGGAGGCGGGGTATTGCGCGGCGTCAGGAATGACTCAGCTGTTCAACTACCACCTGCGTGGTAGTAGATAACATCATTGGTTACGTAGACTAGTTAGTGGTAATAGTTAAGTGCTGGTTGGTCATAGGCCTGGTTATGCGTCTTGACAGGCCAGCCAACGGCGCTGCCAGCACTTAGGATATATATATAATAATTTATTATCAACTAGCAAGTATCTTTAGTAACGTAATCTTGCATTTAATCATTTATATGAGTTAATTAACTAAATCATGGCGAAATTAGCTAAGCATTTATTATCAGCTAAGTTAGCAATGCTCACACGAATTTATAATTTGTCCGGGGACGCAATTAAGGCAGTTCCTATTGATTATATGAATTTAAAGACAGGTCTACCATTGATAAATGAGCAATGGGAAAAAATATGAGTGGCCTATTGCCTATATGATATTCAATTAAGACAAGCTGGGGATAAAGAAATTATTCAGCAATGTGTTATCAATCATGAACACGAATGTCATAGATATCTCGATAAAGTAATTGAATATGAGAGATTACTGGAGTGTGCTCACATTTCAGCAACAGCAATAGCTTCTTTAACCCAAAGTTTGCAAGGTATTAAGCAAGAACCCCCCCACAGGGAGATCACGATTATTACGCCTGAAGGTAATCAGCTATATCAGCCACCCTCAGAGTTTAAAGATCCCTCGTTAATGGGTATTTATCCTGCGCCTGTTACGCAAATCAAACAGCCTGTAATTAAGATTCAAACTTCTCAGCCTACCAGTAAACCACTTAGACCTACTCATATAATAAATACAATCCCAATATCCAGGGCGACTTCTGAAGAAGTACGAATAATAAATTGTGTTTTATGTGACGGAGAACTTTCAGATTGTTACACGAGAGTTGAAAGGTTAATGCGCCTTGGTAATTGCCTAACCTGTCTCCGTGGTAAACATGCTTCAAATGCATGCCCTATAAGCTTAAGGGGGGGTTGTAACATCGCGAATCCCATGTTAAATTGCTTATGTTCTTCTTGTAACTCCTCCCTTATTTATTGACCAATTTCTTTCATCAAAAAAGCATTTTAATCAGGAAGGATGGAAATTAAGGTTTGCTATCCTTTGTTTTTATATAATAGTAAAAAATATTTTTTTAAGTTCGATGAAAAAAAAAAAAATTGACATATAAATATTTGTCAAAAATCTAAATCAACTTTAAACAATAGTTACTACAGCAAAACTAATTTCATTTTCATACTTCATAGGGTGCAGTAGGCAAATATTTGTGTATAAGAAGTGCAAAGTGGAGATCATTTTTAAATGCAAAAACTAACGTTTTGAGAAATCAAGCGATGAAGTTAAAGCACTTAATGTACTTTACCTATTGCAGTAGGGACTTGAAATTCACAGGACATATACATCAGGATATGAAGAAAAACCCAACATAGTTCCCTATTTACTCCCTTGGTTGTGTTTTAGGCCTTTAGGGGTACTTGACCTCACCACTGGCGTCTTCGGAAAATCTAGGAGTGCTAGAAATTTCCCTTTTTCCCTCAGTAGTGGAGAGAAAACCCTTTAAAAATTCAAAATTTTTAAAAAATTCAAATTTGAAGAAAATATCCAAAATTTGAAGAAAAAATCCAAAATTTTTGAGAAAAAATCCAATTTTTGTTCCCATGAGAGACTAAAAAAACAAATAACTAAAAAAAATACGGTTGTGAACCGCGTGTGACCAAATTTTTACTCGCTGCAATCTCTTGCAGCGAGTATTACCGCGGAAAATCATGACAGACGCCTCATTGCATAAGGCAAGCACCTTTAAAATTTTTATCAAACTTTTGTATATACCAAAGAACAGCAAGAATGACAAAAATAACAAAAAAAAAAAAAATTCGGCGACCATTTAAACCCCCCCCTTTAAAGAACTTGTAGGAATTTTTAAACAATCGTCATAACATCGCCTTTGTCCAACATGACATAACTCAGACCCTACAGTATTTAAAATGCAGTCACTATAGGGTAGTTCCGCACTGTTCCCTGCCGAGTTGAATGTGAGCCATAATGGTCATTAACCAAGTAAAAAACGATGTTTGCAGGATGCCCCAAAGATCCTTCATAAGCAAAGAGATAGTTGAATTATTACAAAAACCCTAATAATAAAGTAATTAGCCATATCAGGTTTCCGCCAATAAGAGGCTCAAACCTTTGACTTTAGTTCACCCATCATTAGGAAGATATAATTGTAGGGAAAGCTGATGTAGTAGTAAATAATATTGGTATTAGTTTAACTGTTAATGGACAAAAGCCCACAGCTGCAATGCTGAGGGATAATGGTGTTAAAACTAGTTAGTAATACCTTCAAAGACGTTGATAGTCCTCTCCAATTAATAATAGGGGCCGACTATTTTGGGGTTACCTAAGGAAGGTCATCAAAACTCATAACGCCCTTTTATGTTCACCAGTGCTGGTGTAAGGTAATAATGGACCCATCCCACATACCTATACAGCCGAACAACAGGAGAGTATTCCTAGTCATGCACAACCCCTATTAATTACCAAAATTGGAACCACTTTCTTGCCCACACCAATAAGTAAGGTATTAGAGGAAAGTGGATATTCCAGTTCAAAATGAATATATTGTCACTAATGAAAATCCTAATAATAATGTGTCGCGAGGAGATAAAAAACCTCATATTGATCACAGGATTATGGTTTAAGCCCTCCCTGGCTGAAAGAGTGTAATAATATCCCTAAAACAGGTTTCCACTCAGTCAGACATATTAAAGATATAAAAAAGGGAAACCTGAATTGATCCCAGATCCTGTGATAGACATAGAAAGTTTTTCCTTACTGAGCAAGCTAATTAGGACTAATAATTTAGTCTTCCAATCCATTAAAAGGGATAGCTCTGATCCTTTTAAAGTTTTGGGTCAAAAACAATACAGAAGCAGGTATTCCTGAGAAATATCAGTTTCTTGGCCTCAGCCAGCCCCCATAGGAACAAATTGACCAAAATTTATTAGGTTGTACCTTGATCATGCGGGCAAAATTAGGTGTCGAGGTCGAAATTTGAAAGCTGATCTTCCAAATACCACCTGCCATCCCATACTAATTCCCAAACGCCATCATCTTACTAAATTTTTGGTGGAAGAATATCATAGGAACTCATTACATGGGGGAATGGTTTACAATTATTAGCCGATATCAGGTGTCAATTTTGGATAAATCATGGTAGACAGGCAGTCAATGTTACCTCAAATCTCTCTTTTAAATTTAATAGATCTAAGTGTAGACTAGTCTCCTATCTAGGTCCCCTGAACTTCCCGCTGATAATGAGCTCCTAAAACCATTGAGGTCAATGGTGAGACTATACTGGGGATACAATAACACGGGAGATAACTCTCCCTCCGATCAAGGGATATGTCAGCATATTCACTGGTACCTCTATCAGAGCTGTTTTAATTTTAAAATAGCTAAAGACCACAGTGCCGAAACCACTATTCAAATGTTCCGGCGCTATGTGGCCTGGGTATATCACATGAAGCAGAACTTCAGTTTTCGCCGGCCCCCAGTGTGGAAATTATCCATCAACCACCCTCTCATAATTGGTAGAGTGGTGGTTTTGTTTCCCCCCCCCTCTTGTGAGTGAGGTATTTTTCCGCTCGTCATAGGAAGGGTGCGCAGGAATGCATATATAATTGTAATGGTAATGGGTAATAATTAAGGTAATTTAAGTAAATGATTAGACTGGGATAGGTACATTAATATTCCCTGTGGTTTATATGCATTGCACTTAAATAATTAGCACCTTGGTTTGAAGCGCGGTCATTGGCTGCCACCCATAATAGATATTAGCCACTGAGATTTAGTACACGTGGCATGTGGCGGCTTTCAAACCGCCGCCACTCTCGGAGTATCAGTCACTCAACCCTCCGTGAGGATAAATCTTATTGTTAAAATACTGCTTGTCTAAGTACAAGTATAGTACACTCCACCCCTCCTTGAGGATAACATCAATTGTTAATATACGTACTAGTCTATAAGTACAAAGGGACACCCCAGACTTCGCCTTAATAACATCTCTTACTAATATACGTTGCTCTTATAATGAAGATATTTTGTACATTACGTTAATTTGTACATATAGTGTTTAAAAACATTAGGACTGTGTTAAGAATCAACACAAGCGATACCAATCCGCCGCGTCAAGTTAATGGTGTGATAACCCGATTGACGTCTCGATAACAACTACCGCTTCCAGCCCTCCGCTTCTGTCATCACGGGCGGCTCTGATCACGCGCGACCACATCGGGTCACAGGACAGGCAGGTAATAATAAACCTACAGCCGTTTTCAACCCACTATTCACCGATAAGTATCCTAGTTAGTTGATTATCTAGGATAATGTGTCGAAGGTTGACATGGGTTTTTGATTAGGTAAGAACCCTCAAATTAAATATGTATGTGATATAAATTCCCACATTCATTAAATGTTAGTAACATTAGCATTCATATTAGCTTTTCACTATTTTTGTTATTTTCATTATCATCATCACTATCACTATTATTACAGTTACCCTTATTGTTATTATTATTATTTTTGCAACAGTTATTATTATCATTATTACAGTCATTATTTAAATTTTTCATTATCATCATGATCACTATTTTATCATCATTGTTTTTATTATCATCATTAATATCATTATTACTGTTATTAATTGGCAGCGAGCGAAGCGAACTGCTACTTACCATAAGACCCATTCGCGTAAGGGGAGTGGAAAACCCAAATATCGCTCCTCAGCAGAGGAAGTTAGAGGTCCTTCAGAACCGAGCTTTGAGGACCCTGCTGGGGCAAACCGCGCTGGGCAAACACCCGCGTCATGCAGGCGGAGGCACGGTTGGTACCCCTAGCCACCAGGGTTTGACCCGATCGTGGCCTGTCGGGTTTGGGCCCAAAATCCTCTGCCAGGCAAGGGAGTCTGTTTGCGCGGGACAGGCTGTGCAGGGTCTTGCTACAGCAGCAAGCGTGACCTATCGCCGAGCAACACCTGGCCCGCAGAGGGTGGCAGACGCCGCCATCCCCCCTCCCCGGCCACACCCACCTGCTGCTGGTGGACCTGACCGCCCCCTGTCAAACTACGTCGCTCCGCCCACCGTTTGGGAGCCCTCTGCCGCCCAGTTGATTGTCGCCAACTGCCGGCCGCGAAGGCGTTTGTGCACGCGGGAGGAGCTGAGGCAGCACGCCCTGCAGGCGGGGCCCCAACGCCAATGTTCCAGCAGCGTCGCCCTGCAGGCGGTGGCGGGACGCCAATGTTCCCAGCAGCGTCGCGGTCGCTATCTACTATATCGACGGCTCCGTTGACCCTGAGAGAGGGCCGACAGGTGCTGCGGTGGTTACGGGCGGTGAGGTGCTGTCCTGGAAAGGACAACCCCACCATTGCTCCACGCTGCAGACGGAGCTTTGGGGGCGATAGAGCGCGCCTACAGCACGCCCTGGGCCGACAGGAGGAGTCGTGCTGATTCACACCGACTCCATGTCTGCCCTGCAGGTCCTACGGCAGCCCCGCCACACCGATGGACAACGTTTCAGCTCACCACCGCCATCCTGGGCCACATCCAGGGCCCCGCCGCGCAGGGGCGCCGCGTAAGGTTCAACTGGGGGCCCAGCCACATAGGCGTCCGTGCAGCGAGGCGGCCGATGAGGCGGCCCGGGAGGCCACCAGACATCCAGCGGTGGGCCCTTTACTGCTTACTCAGCATCCATGGGGCCAAGGTATGGCCAGACGCGCTGTCGTCTGTGCCGCAGAGCAACAGTATCGCCAGCTGGTGCATACATCGAGGCAGGCAGCCTGGCACAAACAACCCACGAACAACAACGAGCCGTTACACCCCGCCCAGCAGCTGTCCCGAGCCGAGGAGGTCGTTCTACACCGTCTTCGGCTTGGCTACTTGACCCTGGAGGAGCTGAGGGACGGGTTTGAGGAGCGGCTGTGTGAGCACTGTCCTCATATGACCCCCCATCCCCTGACCCACTACCTGCTTTCCTGTCCCGCTACAGAGCGGCTCAGACAGTGCGTCGGCCCGGAGAACGCGGCCGCCCTCGTACGGCAGTTTCAGAAAAATCTGCCCCTGCTGCTGGAGGTGGCGCGTGCCGCCCCCCCCCCCGATGAACACTAAGGAGCGGGAGTGACCTCACGCCCCGCCCACCTGTGACCTGACTGTGGCTGCGGCTACAGCGGCGGGCTGATGCCCGCTCATTTATTACTGTTTTTTTAATGTATATATGTATGTGTATGTATGTGTATGTGTATGTATGTGCATATGTATATGTATATGTATATATAATATGTAATAGATGTAAATAAATAAATAAAATATATAAAAAAAAAGTTTAAGCCAAAAAGTGAATAACTACTCCTAAATATTGTCGGATTGAGCTGAACTTCGACATGTAAGTAGTGCTTTCAAAATCAATGGGGGTCTGTGCAACAAACTTTTTGCGTAGAATAAGCCCTTAATGAGTAATTAGCGTAATGAATTAATTAGTGCTAAATAAACCTCGGTTTTACAATAACTTCTGTTGCTTATTGTAGACTTCTATAACTTTTGTAGACTAGGTATTTTAAAAGCACTTTGAGCTCGCTGCCATGTTCCAGCCGCAAGAACTGAGCCAAAAGCAAAGGGGCCAGAGCTTGGAGGAAGTATGAATACTACCTCCATGGGCCAGAGGCGGGACGCCTATACATGATATTAATGTAATTTTCATCATCATCAATATTATAATCATTTTCATATACGTGTGTGTGCGTATATGTGTGCGTATTTTTATTTGTGTGTGTGTGTGTGTGCGCGAGAAAAGGAAGGGAAGGAGAGAGAGAGAGATAGATAGAGAGAGTGAAACGGGAGATGTAGGGATTAAAGGATTGTGAATGGAATGCGCGTGGTCGGGTGAGGTCTCTCTCTCTCTCTCTCTCTCTCTCTCTCTCTCTCTCTCTCTCTCTCTCTCTCTCTCTCTCTCTCTCTCTCTCTCTCTCTCTCTCTCTCTCTCTCTCTCTCTCTCTCCCCCTCCCCGGTTTTGGGTCCTATCTGACTCTATGGCCATTTCGAGTTGGGTCCCAATTGACTCGTGGCCTAGACGGTTTGAGGCCAAATTAACCATTGTCCCAGATGGCGCGTGTAGGAAGTGAACTGATGATCACTTGACCTAAGTACCAATCGCTTCAGTACCAAATGACCTGCACCCAGAAGTTAGGCGCTCAGTGGCATCTCTCCTAGAATCACTTAATAACACAACCTTCAGGAGCCGATACCGTTCCAAAGTACGCAGTGATTCTGCCTACCACCAACGAGTCGCCATTAAACACCAAACTATGTGTCGACTTTTAGACTGACTGCGTAAAGAGCAAGCCGACAACGAACTCCTTATTGATCACACCAACGCTGGAGTTATGTTGCCACCAACCAAGAAAAAGTATGAGTATGTCAATTAACGCCTGAAGAACCTTGTTGAGAAGTATGACACCACCCCGGTTCTTGAATATCTTCGTGGCATTGCTCACAATTTATAGAATTTCTGACTATGGCTATGTCCGTCCATTCTAGATAGATTTTTTGGTTTCATATTTGATTTTTTTAAATCGTATTTTATATATGCTTTTTGAAAAGAATCTATTTTAGACATGAATTTAAGACTAATTTTATATATATGCATTTTATTATGTTATATTAATGTCAAAATTCTAATGTATGTAATTAAAATGCTATTAAATATATGAAAAAATCAATTAATTAAATAGAAACGCTGCTCCTATAAGCTGCGTCTGTTAAGCGTGTTGTCCTTTAGGCATCATGTCCGTTAGCCATAATGTCCGGTAGGCATGGTGCCCCTAGGCATAATGTCCGATGTTCGGTAGGCAAACTGTCCGTTAGGCACATTGTCCGTAGGCAAACTGTCCGTAGGCAAAATGTCCGTAGGCAAAGTGTCCGGCCACGGCTGCAGGCTTGGTGTTGTTTGTCTTATATATTTTTCCTTACAGGATCTGGCATTAGAAAAGCCAACTTTGTAATTGTACTTTGTAAGTACTTGTGAAATCATGATATATATAATCATCATTATTATTGTAAGTGTTTTCAATTCATGTTTCAAAACTTTGAAAGAATAACTGGAGAGAGTACATCATATAATGTTGAAGAAGTGAAGATAAGACAACTAGGCGTAGGTGGAGAAAAAAGGAGACAGAATAGGAGGCAATTGAGAACACATCAGTGGAAGTAGTTGAAATAGGAAGAAAAGGAAAAGGAAGAAAAGAGATCACGAAAGTAGGGAGAGTGATAAATAGGAAGAGGGGGATAGGAGGAGTTAGGAGGAGTAGGGGAAAAATAAGGAGGATGAGGGAGAAAAAGGATTTAAAAAGGAGTTAGGGGAGAGGAATGCAATGGAAGGGAGACAGGAAAGAACGATAATTAGGGAAAAGGGGAGAAAATGAGTGGTGGGGGTTTCTTAGGAAGGGATAAAGGAGTGGTAGAGGAGGAGGAGGTGGAGGATTACATAGGATTACATAGGAATAACAACACCGGGGAACCTATTGGTCCAGGACGAGGGTATCTGCTGAACTACATACTACTAACTATCAACTACTTGTAAGAAAACAGTTGGAAAATGATACCATGTCCTTAAAGAAGATAGGAACACAGAAGTTTCGTAGTGCAGAATGATAGGACATGAAAAATACTAACTACAACTACCACTACCACTACAACTAATCGTCCGGGGGACTAAATATGAATTCACAGGGCACTTTTCAATACCCATTTACCTTACAGTGCGCGTCAAGCCTGTTTTAAATGTAGTTATTGTGCTGGCTCCGACAACATTTGCTGGTAACTTGTTCCATCGTCAACGACTATCACTTGAAATAATTTTTACGGAGATCAGTGATGCAACGTTGACCGTTTATTTTTAAAAACCATTTTTTATTGTTGTCACTTGAGTTGAAAGCTCGAATAGGTTCTTTTGATTAATGACATCAAATCCTTTTAGGATCTTAAGGTTTCTATCAAGTCCCCACGGATTCTACGACCCTTTTAAGAAAAAACCATATTAAGTTTCGCAGTCTCTTTTCATAAGATGAATTTCGCATAGATAGAATTTGTTTGGTTGCTCTTCTTTGCACTGATTCCAATTTTGCTTGGTCTTTTACGAAACAGGGCGACCAGAATTGAACGGCATATTCCAAGTGTGGCCTAACCAAAGATGTGTATAATTGTTTCATTACTTTCGGAGTTTGTGTTCAAATTGCGTTTAATAAAGCCCAACATCATATTCGCCTTTTTACTGGCAGCTAGGCAATGCGGACTGGTTTTAAGTCATTACTGATGATGACACCTAAATCCTTTTCCGCTGTACTTCATTAACGATTTATTTTGCATTTGATATTTTATATTTGGGGTTTATCGTTGCCTATATGCATTACTTTACATTTATCGGAATGAATGTTAATAGCCATTATCACTCCAGTCTGATAGTTTGTCGAGGTCACTTTGTATGAGTTCGCAGTTTTCTCTAGTATATGCTTTACCGCCAAATTTTGGTGTCATCTGCAAATTTCGATATTTTAGATACAAGTCCGCAGTCCGATCGTTGTATATATCAGACAAAGATAGGACCCAAGACGAGCCCTGAGGCACCCACTAGTAAACATCTAACCAATCAGATGCCTCGCCATTTATTACTACCCGTTGTTTACGATTTGAAAGCCAATCGCCAATCCATGAACATAATTGCTCTCCTAAGCCATGTGCCCTTAGCTTGGTCAACAGTCGCTTATGGGGAACTGTATCGAGGCTTTCTGAAAATAAAGGGTTTATATTACTGCAGGGAATTTTAGCGCCCCAGTTTCAATAAAGGGACATTAAAAAAATCGAGTAGGTTTTTTTAAGCAGGATCTCTTATTCGAAATCCATGCTGGGAGTTTAAGTATTGAGTTATTTTCATCGAGAAAGACACTATTTTATCCCGCAATTTTTCTCAATAGTTTAAAAATCACGGACGTTAGACTAATTGGGCGATAATTACTTGCGAGGCTTTTAAACCCCCTTTCTGAATATCGGTGTAACATTAGCTAATTTCCACATACTGGGAACATTTTTGTCACTTAGCGATTTTTTGAAAATAATCTTAATGGGAGCGAAGTTGACTGACATTCGCGAGTAGTCGCGGCGAGATTTCATCCACCCCCACGGATTTTGCTGGGTCAAGTTTCAGCAAATACTTTGATATTTCGTCTACTGTTATCTCTCCTATTACCGTCTATCCCTTTCGAGTCCCGCAACATGTTTACGGGTTCTGGTAATGGAGTTTCGTCTTCTTTAATAAATACCGCATTAAAGTATTCGTGAGTACGAACGCCTACTCTTTTTATCATTTTCCAAGATATTATTATTATCTTTCAGTGGCCCAATACTTGTTTGGCTTTTTTTCTTACTTCGAACGTATTAAAAGAACCTTTTCGGGTTTGATTTGGATTCCTTTGCAATGTTTTCTTCATACTCGCGCTTTTTTAGATTAATTAGTCCTTTGCAGCGACGTTTTACGTCGTTGTATTCTCTAGAATCGCAGTCGGGCATTTGATCGTTTTGTAAACTTTATACGCTCGGCGCTTTCTGTCAATGATTTTTTGGATCTCATTATTCATCCAACTTGGTGTGTTTATGTTATTCAAACGTTTTCTTACCATGGGAACATGTTTTTCCACCACCGATTGGAGTTTATTTGTGAATACTTTTACACATGTTTTCGGCGTTATTCCCATTTAGTAGGTCAATCCTTTCCCAACTTCGATTAGCACCCTACTGACTTCGTGAAATCTGCTGTATTATAATTTGGGACTAGTAACCGATTTTCTGTGATATCTACATTGCAATTTATGCCGCATCTGATTAGCCTGTGATCACTGTTTGCCAAATGTTCACCCATATCGCAGTAATTAATCAGATCAATGTCGGTAGTGAAACTAAATCTAGGATACTATTACCCCTTGTAGGCTCACGGCCCACCTGATTTAAATAAAACTTCGTTCACCATATCAAGCAATCGCATACCTTCTCTATCAGCAGAATTATTATTCCATTTTAAATACGAGGTAGGTTAAAATCTCCACAAATAATTGTATCGTTATTATTGTTCACAACTGACTTTATCTCGTCATACAGGAGTCAATCTACTTCAGCATTAGATTTGGGAGGACAATATATTGTCCCAATAGTTAGCACTTTACCGTTTAGCTTAATCTTTGCGTAGACTGAGTCATAATGATCTTTATTTACTTTATCGATTTCGATTGCTTGCAAATTTTCTTTAATGTAAAGAATGACACCTCCACCTGCTTTTGGCGTGCGACAATTTAGGAATGTCTTTTAGCCTGGAATGGCTATTTCAGCTAATAAATGTTATCTTTTGTGTAAAACCAACTCTCAGTGATACTGACGATATCTGGCGTTTTCGGCAACAACGTATGCTAATAATTCGTTACGTTTTTAAAATAATGCTTCTGGCATTTGTGTAGAGTAATTTAAGTTCCTTGATAGTTTTGGTAACCTTCCCTTTAGGGTTTCCCGGGCTGGGCGTCTAGGGTCCACTGTTACAGGGCGCTTGATTAAGTTACTTTGTTTAGTTTTTGCGGAAACGGGACGTGACCCAGCGTTGCTGGGGGGTAAAAAAGGGGTTAAGGTGATGCTGCTACCGCCGTCCGCTCGTCGTTTTTTGATCTGTAAGAAAAAATTTGTCATTTAGCAGACGTCCTAATCGTGCATGGCCGAGGGGGACTGAGGTGGAGTCCGTTAATCCCCAAACAGGATGGAATCCTCAACCAGGATGGGATCCTCGTTAGAAATTATCCCAGAAGTTTGCTAAGTCTCCCATTCTCCTGTGCACAAAGAGACCTCAGTGGTTATTTGTGCTGAACGCCTTATCGTAAAAGCGTCGGCCTACTCCTAGTCTGGGGAGAATTCCTGAAATAATAATATGATTAGATTTAGTCTTGAATTTCCGGATCAACTTCCTGTACTTGTCCAGAATTTCTTCAGATCCGCTACTGTACACGTCGTTGGTTCCTGCATGGATGACATAGAGAGTGTTATCGTTAGTGTTCTTTGTTACGTCATCGCAGGCTGCAGTGATGTCGTCTAGTTTTGTTTCCGGAAACAGAAGCGCTTCCTTTTGTCACTCGTGACCCTACCACAAAACCCCATCAGTTGTCCTCGGAGAATTAAAGTCCCCGATCAATCTGGTCTCGTGTACGTCTTCCCTTTCATTTCGCCAAGAACCTGAAATTTGTTGTGGGTTTTTTGATCGTTAGGGGCGCCTTGACTGCTGTTGGTCGTCGTGATCCTCGCCTTACGGAACAAAGGAGCAGGGGAAGGAGGAAGACGAGGGAGCGGGGGAGGAGGAGGAGGCTGGCGTAGAGGAGTGAGAAGGGGAGGAGGAGGAGAAGGAGGAGGAGGAGGAGGAGGTGGGGAGGAGGGTTGGAGGAGGAGTTGGAGGAGGAGGAGGAGGAGGGGGAGGAGGAGGGGGGAGGAGGAGGGGGAGGAGGAGGGGGAGGAGGGGGAGGAGGAGGAGGAGGTGGAGGAGGTGGAGGGGTGGAGGAGGAGGAGTAGGAGGAGGGGGGAAGGAGGAGGAGGTAGAGGAGGAGGAGGTGGAGGAGGAGGAGGAGGGGGGCGATGAGGAAGGATTAGCGGAAGGGGAGGAGGAGGTGGGTAAGGTAAGGGGGGGGAAAGGGGCGGAAAAGTCAGGCATTTTATCGGCTCCAATACTAGCAACTACAACTTCGTGCAACATATCAAAATTACTTTGTAGGCTGCTAAACTTTTTGACAGTCTCCAATAGAAGACTGTTTGTCTCCTGTAGAATGGTGTTCATGTTGCACAACCTGCAATTTACAGAATTTACAAAATACTGCGGGGCGATCATTGCCAGACACGTAACACATTTCCTCATCCTTGAAGGCATCCTGAACAGAGTATGAGAATCTGAATATACGTTAAAACGGGAAGTACTACCAAGGAATTCGGGTACCTGGGGATTAAGGATTAGGGGCGCGGTTTCACGTGTCGGCGGGAAGGTCAAAGTAATTAACTGGGTCGGTCAGTAGGGTCAAATCCCTTGGGAATACTCTCGAGGGAGTGGCCGCTTCGGTGTCTTGCCTGTGTCTGTATGTAGTATGACAAAATACAAGGATATTGTCAAATACTTACAACGCAGGCGCGTATTTATAACAAAACACAATACGTGAGAGTTTCAATATTTAAATAGACGTTAATAGATTAATTGTAAGCACAAGGAACTCTGTTAGTCTTCTAACATGTGTATCACTGTGGGCGTGTATGTAAGGATTGTAAAAAAAAGCTATTTCTGACGGCTAGAAAATTATTAAAAAAACTTAGCGTGACAAATCGTAGGAGGGGTGAGGAACATTGGAGCAGCGGCTCTGAACGGTTTGTAGGTTGCTGATATTTTTTTTTTTTTTTTATATTATTATTTTTTTTTTCCTATTGCTTTCTCTGAAGAGAGAAGCACGGGCTAAATATAAAGCCCGCCAGAGTGTTCAGTATTTATAAATAATGTTAACGGGGGGAGGTAGGGGGGAAACAAGGGCAGCGAGCGTAGGTAAAGGTGAGGAGGCAACGACACGTGCAGCCCCTACATATTCCGGCTCTGGGGAGTTAGGGATCAGATGGCGAATTGAGTGGGATGCTGGGCAGTGGAGCAGGTAGTGCTCAAGGGATTTTGTGGCTCTGCGAAACAGTGAAAGACAGGGGCAGGGTCGTCACCAAGTATTTGGGTGGAGCAAAGGAAGCCGAGCCTTAGTCGGACCAGCTGTGTACTACAGGTGGAGTGAACCGGGGGAAAAGGGGGAGTGAGGCGTTTGTCTGGGGGCTGTGATGTACCATGTGGCAGAACGAGAGCCATGCTCCATAGCGTCGTTGAGAAGAAGTTTGGAGGCCTGAAGAGCAGCTCGGTTGACAGAAACTGCGGGTCGCAGCAGTCACAGCCTCACAGGGAGCGGGGAAAAAATCACGACCTCACCGAGCAGTGTAGAGGGCGGGGGAGGAGAAGGAGGAGAGGAAGTAGCAGCAGGGAAGAGTTTTTGTCCACACCTACAGGAGGTCGTAATGAATGTGGGACACTTTATATGCCAGTAATACTAAACAAGAAACCTGTTGATGCCAGAATATCTTGTGATGGCAATAAAAATGCATTAGGGCGTGACTTGATTACTATTTGATGGGGGAACATCGCTCCTTTCTTTACTCGAATCCTTTACCTGGAATGTCCACCAAAACCCAGTCTTGTCGCCGCCCCTCTCGTATAAAAAACTTGAGAAAGGAGTTGGAAAAAAAGTTTTGCGGCTTTTACAAAATAGCTCCTGCTTACCCACTACCTACCATCCCGCGTCTTCATCGCTGAACTTATACAACCCTCTCTATAGAATGGGACTCTTTACCTGACTGCTTAGGTTGTTCTACTTATCTATCACTATGTAGTGTACCAGTTGCTACCAATTTTTTTCTTAAATCTGAACGTATCTAACTGAACCTAATGTTGTGTGTTAAACCCTGCTCGTTCACCATCAGACCCTGCTAATAACTCCTTTATTGAACTATTTTACTCATTATATAGGCTAGATAAGGTCGCCCTCGCATATATCTATGAAGCTAACTACTCATTCGTTGTATCACACTACTTTATATTCATATCATATGAAGTTAAAGAGATTTAAAGTTTAAAGTATACTTCGCAGCATATGCAGCGAACGAGTATTGTAAGAGCTACCCCCCTACTTTAGAGTCATAGAAAATAGGTGCGATTGCGAGATAGAAAATAAATTTTGGAGGCAAACCTCAACAACCAGCAGAGTATCGAAGGCAATACATTTGATTCTGCGATTAACAAACTGAATAATGTTCAGTATTTATATTCAAATGTTTTTCGAAGGATTAAATGCTGCGTATCATTTAGGGAAAATCTTTTCATAATTTAATGATTGAGAAGTAAGTATTTTGTTTCACTCTCTATTGTATTATTTCTATGAGGAAAACTCTAGGGGCTAGGGCCTAAGGGTAATAAAATTTACATGTCGGACAAAAGCACCAAACTTTTTGTGTGAATAGTACAGGTCATAGTAACGTAGCTTTTTCAGATGGGATGCCCCAAAGCTATCAACTTCCGGTTGCAGCCATTTGGATTTTTTCAATATTGCCGCCAAAAAAAATGACGTGCATAATATTTTGTCATAATTTGGTTTGCAATTCAGCTATTTTAATGATTTTTGGTGTCTAATATTTTGTTTGCAGAGTCGAGGAGAACAATTTTGAGACCATTTAGATTCCTTTGTGGTGATGTAGTCGTGAATTATTAAAAATTTGCTCATATTTGAACAAAACTTTTTAATCGTCAGAGCCATGTTTTTGAAAAGGTAGCACCTTTATCTAACACAAAAGACATGAATAATAAGCTATTATGTTTCTTTCTCTTTCAGGCAGTGTTTTGTTGAACTGGGGAAAGGTATTAAGACTCATAGTAGCGCGATGAATTGGATAAGTGTATTATATATGGTGGTGGTGGTGACCTCAAAAAATCCAGCAAGAATCTTTCAAGGGAAATCCCATGAAGTTTATGAAAAATTAATCCATATTTTCCGCGAATTTAACGAGCTCAAGAACTTTCCAACCAAAGTTGAGCCAAGCCTGGCACAACAAAACCCGCAGATCTTTAGGGCAAATCAGCCCTAATGGCATAAAGCGTGCCATTTTTAGGCATTCCCTAAGTAAAATGGCTAAGAAACAGAAGCGGCAGGAAGAGCATGACGTGCCAGGATCAAGAGTACCAAAGAAACCCAAAAAAATCCGTAAATCATAAAGAAGTCTGCATTTTCTGTGAACAAAGAGATGGAAAACTCCACCAGTGTACGACATTTCAGATCGACCAAAACATCAGAGAAATGGGGACAGCTTTGGGGGACCAGAGCTTATTGGAAGATTGTGTGGAAGTTATGTAATGGCACAAGAGACGAAGTATCACCTAGATTTTTTTGTTTTTGTTTTGTTTATGCCACAAAGGACTGGCCAAGGGCACAAAACAAAAAGGTAATAAAAGCCTGCTAGTTGCCAGTCCCTATAAAGAAGACAGTAAGAGAATAAAAAAGGGGGTTGGCCAATTTAGTTCGGAGGTGTCTTGTCACTCTTCTCTTGAAAAAATTTCAGTCGTAAAGAAGATGGAAAATAGAACAGGAAGAGAGTTCCAGAGTTACCAGTGAAAGGGATGAAAGAGTAAAGATACTGACTAACTCTTGCATTAGTAAGAGGACGAATAGAGAGAGATTGAGAAGAAAGCATTGTGCAGCGAGGTCGAGGGAGGGGGGGGGGGGCATGAGTTTGCAAGTTCAGAAGAACAGTGAGCATGAAAATAACGGTAGAAGATAGCAGAGAAGCAAAATTGCGGCGGTGATTTAAAGATTGAAGACAATCAGTCAGAGGAGGGAGTTGATGAGACGAAAAGTTTAAATCCATTGTTAGGAGCTGATGGTAAATCCCACCAAACATGTGAGCCATACTCCCTACATGGCCGGATAAGGCCCCTTAGAGAGAGCAATGGGAGGATCGACTACAGGTGAGATCGTCAATAGCGTCGTATGGAGAAGAGAGCATGAAGGTCTTGAGAAGAAGTTGGAGGCGAGAGAGCAGCATCGGTGACAGAAGACTGCGGGTCGCAGCGGTCACAGCTCTCACAGGGAGCGAGAAAAAGTAACGACCTCACACGAGCAGTGTAGAGACGGAGAGGAGAAGGAGGAGGAGAAGTAGCAGCAGGGGAAGAGTTTTGTCCACACCTACAGGAGGTCGTAATGAATGTGGCACACTCATATGCCAGTAATACTAAACAAGAAACCTGTTGAAGCCATGAATATCTTGTGATGGCAATAAAAATGCATTAGGGCGTGACTTGATTACTATTTGATGGAGAAGCATCGCTCCTTTCTTTACCTCGAATCCTTTACCTGGCAATGTCCACCAACCCAGTCTTGTCGCCGCCCGTCTCGTATAAGAACTTGAGAACAGGAGTCTGGAAAAAGTTTTGCGGCTTATACAAAATAGCTCCTGCTTACCCACTACCTACCATCCCGCGTCTTCATCGCTGAACTTATACAACCCTCTCTATAGAATGGGACTCTTTACCTGACTGCTTAGGTTGTTCTACTTATCTATCACTATGTTAGTGTACCAGTTGCTACCAATTTTTTTCTTAAATCTGAACGTATCTAACTTGAACCTAATGTTGTGTGTTAAACCCTGCTCGTTCACCATCAGAACCCTGCTAATAACTCCTTTATTGAACTATTTTACTCATATATATGGCTAGATAAGGTCGCCCTCGCATATATCTATGAAGCTAACTACTCATTCGTCTGTATCACACTACATTTATATATCATATCATATGAAGTTAAAGAGTATTTAAAGTTTAAAGTATACTTCTGCAGCATATGCAGCGAACGAGTATTGTAAGAGCTACCCTCCTACTTTAGAGTCATAGAAAATAGGTGCGATTGCGAGATAGAAAACTTAAATTTTGGAGGCAAACCTCAACAACCAGCAAAGTATCGAAGGCAATACATTTGATTCTGCGATTTAACAAGCTGAAATAATGTTCAGTATTTATATTCATAATGTTTTTCGAAGGATTATAATGCTGCGTATCATTCAGGGAAGATCTTTTCATAATTTAATGATTGAGAAGTAAGTAATTTAGTTTCACTCTCTATTGTATTATTTCTATGAGGAAAGCTCTAGGGGCTAGGGGCCTAAGGGTAATAATATTTACATGTCGGACAAAAGCACCAAACTTTTTGTGTGAATAGTACAGGTCATAGTAACGTAGCTTTTTCAGATGGGGTGCCCAAAGCTATCAACTTCCGGTTGCAGCCATATTGGATTTTTTCAATATTGCCGCCAACAAAAATGACGTGCATAATATTTTGTCATAATTTGGTTTGCAATTCAGCTATTTTAATGATTTTGGTGTCTAATATTTTGTTTGCAGAGTCGAGGAGAACAATTTTGAGACCATTTAGATTCCTTTGTGGTGATGTAGTCGTGAATTATTAAGAATTTGCTCATATTTGAACAAAACTTTTAATCGTCAGAGCCATGTTTTTGAAATGGTAGCACCTTTATCTAACACAAAAGACATGAATAATAAGCTATTATGTTTCTTTCTCTTTCAGGCAGTGTTTTGTGAACTGGAATGGTATTAAGACTCATAGTAGCGCGATGAATTGGGATAAGTGTATTATATATGGTGGTGGTGGTGACCTCAAATATCCAGCAAGAATCTTACAAGGGAAATCCCATGAAGTTTATGAAAAATTAATCCATATTTTCCGCGAATTTAACGAGCTTCAAGAACTACCAACCAAAGTTGAGCCAAGCCTGGCACAACAAGAACCCGCAGATCTTCAGGGCAACTCAGCCAATGGCATAAAGCGTGCCATTTGAGGCATTCCCTAAGTAAACTGGCTAAGAAACAGAAGCGGCAGGAAGAGCATGACGTGCCAGGATCAAGAGTACCAAAGAAACCCAAAAGATCCGTAAATCATAAAGAAGTCTGCATTTTCTGTGAACAAAGAGATGGAAAACTCCACCAGTGTACGACATTTCAGATCGACCAAAACATCAGAGAAATGGGGACAGCTTTGGGGGACACAGAGCTTATTGGAAGATTGTGTGGAAGTTATGTAATGGCACAAGAGACGAAGTATCACCTAGATTTTTTTGTTTTTGTTTTGTTTATGCCACAAAGGACTGGCCAAGGGCACAAAACAAAGAGGTAATACAAAGCCTGCTTAGTTGCCAGTCCCTATAAAGAAGACAGTAAGAGAATAAAAAAAGGGGGTTGGCCAATTTAGTTCGGGAGGTGTCTTGTCACTCTTCTCTTGAAAAGATTTCAGTCGTATGAAGATGGAAAATAGAAACAGGAAGAGAGTTCCAGAGTTTACCAGTGAAAGGGATGAAAGAGTAAAGATACTGACTAACTCTTGCATTAGTAAGATGGACAGAATAGAGATGAGATTGAGAAGAAAGCATTGTGCAGCGAGGTCGAGGGAGGGGGGGAGGCATGCAGTTTGCAAGTTCAGAAGAACAGTGAGCATGAAAATAACGGTAGAAGATAGCAAGAGAAGCAAAATTGCGGCGGTGATTTAAAGATTGAAGACAATCAGTCAGAGGAGGGGAGTTGATGAGACGAAAAGCTTTTAACTCAATCCTGTTTAGGAGAGCTGTATGAGTAAATCCCACCAAACATGTGAGCCATACTCCATACATGGCCGGATAAGGCCCCTGTAGAGAGCAAGCAACTGGGAGGGAGAAAAGAAGGACGCAGACGCCACAGGACACCTAACTTCTTAGAAGCTGTTTTAGCATGAGATGAGATGTGAGATTTCCAGTTCAGAATTTTAGTAAAGGGTAGTCCAATACTTTTCATTGTAGAAGAAGGGGATAGTTGAGCGTCATTAAAGAAGAGGAGATATTATCTGGTAGGTTTTGTCGAGTAGATAGGTGAAGAAATTGGGTTTTTGAGGCATTGAATAAAACAAGGTTTGCTTTGCCCCAGTCATAAATTATAGAAAGATCAGAAGGTAGGCGTTCAGTGGCATCTCTCCGTGAATCACTTAGTAACACAACCTTTAGGAGCCGATACCGTTCCAATGTACGCAGTGATTCTAAGAAAACATCAAATGAAGAAAAACAAATACTAGAAGCGCAATGGGCGATTTTTTTATTTTTTGCAGAACTCGTTTCACACATCACTGAAAGACTCAATGATGAACATTCCATTTTTCAGCTACAAGATCTCCACACTTTGGTACTCCTGCTTTTGGCACGTCATGCTGGCACGTCTGGCACTTCTGGCATGCTCTTCCAATCGCTTCTGTTTCTTAGCCAGTTTACTTTGGAAAAACCTGAGTTGGCCAGAAGATCTTCGGGTTTCTGTTTTGTCAGGCCTGGCTCAACTTTGGTTGGTAGTTCTCCAAGCTCGCTAAATTCAGTAATATGGCGGCAATAATGAAAAAATCCAATATGGCCGCCATCGGAAGTTGATTTCTCTGGGCAGTGGGCACCCCTTCAGAAAAATGTTACTTTGACCTGTACTAATCACTAAAAATATGGTGCTTTTGACCGGCGTGTAAATATTTTTTTTTTTTTTTACTATAAGACCCTTAGCTCATTTTGTTTCTTTCTGGATTGTCTATACTAACGTTATAATTCGCCAAGCTCTTCTTTGATCCATTAGAAACACAGGTTATTATTAAAAAAATACAGCGTCAAGCTGATACAATAAGAGGAACTCGACAATCGCATACAAAATTCTAATAAAAAAAAAAAATTCATGCATTGATGAGATATTCATTTATTTATTAACTTTAGTGAATAATGATGCACCAAATATGTCTGAAAAAAACGAATATGACACAAAACGAAGTAAAGTGGATGAAATACAGATAAAAATAATTGGAACGTGAGGATTGTTTTCCTCACGGAAGTTCACGGCGCGTGACATGTGCTTGTTTGCAGGTTAAAAGTAAACAAATTTGACAATGAATAGGATAGATCTAGCGGTGCGAAATGAATGGAATGAGTGACAATGAACTCGGATAGTGGTAGGAAAGTAGTGGGGAGAGTTACGTGTTTGTATTGTGAACGATTATATATGTGTGATCAACTTTCCCACACGTGACTAAAGTTGGCATTACCGTGTTAAAGTGACGCAAGTTTGTGGCTCTGTTTAAGTGACTCACGTTGGCATCTGCGTGTTGAAAGTGACCAACTCATCGCCTTCCTCCCCTTTGCATTGCTCTGGTTAGCTGTACGACCTTGCATTCTGTGACCTACGGTAGGCTGGCTGTGGTGTCTCGCGTGCCCCGGCTGCACTTTTCCCAAGTTCTCGCACGTTTGGTGCAGCCGCTGTGGGAGTTGCTCTACAAAAATTCGCGGTTACGTTAGGTTACGGTTAGATTAGGTTAGGTTTCCTTATAATGTTAAAGTAACTGGTTACATGTCAATTGGTACTGAAACGATTGGTAATAAGGTCAAATGATCCCCAAGACTTTTCGTCCCCAAGTCATATGGGACCCAAATCATATGGTACCCAAGACATATGGTAATCAAGTCAAACTGGACATTGACCAAAGCGGACCTAAATATCGTCAGAGTGAGAGAAACAAAGAGAGAGAATAGGAGAGAGAGTGAGTATGAAGAAATGAGAGAGATAATGAGAGGTATGAGAGAATGAGAGAGAGATGGGGGGAGAGTGATAATGAGAGAGAATGAGAGAGAGAAAGAAAAATAATGATAGAGATAAATAAAGAGCGAGAAAGAAAGAAAGAGAGAGCATGAAAGAAGGAAAGAGAAGGAAAGAGAGAGAAAGAAAGAAAGAGAGACAGACAGACAGACAGACAGACAGACAGACAGACAGACAGACATAAATAAAGACAGACAGATAGAGACAAAAAAAGATAAGGAAGGGAAGGAAGAAAATTAAAGTTTTGTTCTTAATATGTATTTTGCATCTCTTATATACTATTTTAGCGTGCACACACACACACACACACACACACACACACACACACACACACACACACACAACACACACACACACACACACACACACACACACTTACACACACACACAAACACACACACACACACACACACACACACACACACACACACACACACACACACACACACACACCGCGCGATGGTTAGGTTGATAGCGTGCTAACTTTCCATTATATGTTATGCAGTGCGAATCCTCACTGCTCCAGGGTTTTTTTCACTGACAAATTCGGGCCGTTACTTTCCACTTGAGCAAGGTGATAGGGAGGTGTGGCGTGTGGGTCCCATTATTACCCAAATATAGGTAATAATGAGCTCCAAGCTCGCACCGGGAAGGTGAAGCTGGCGATTGCGAGCCAGCTCGCGTGTACAAGACCATGGGTGAATATCACACACACACACACACACACACACACACACACACACACACACACACACACACACACACACACACACACACACACACCGTCCCGATAGTCAAGTGGATATAGCGTTGACCTCTTATTCTGTGGTTAGCCGGCACGAATCCTTACTGCTCCCGGGGCTGTTTCAGTGACAAATTCGGGCGGTTACTATCTCCTTTATGCAAGGGGATGGGGGTAGATGTCGTGGCCGGACACTTTGCCTACGGACAATTTGCCTACGGACAGTTTGCCTACGGACAGTCTGACTACGGACAGTTTGCCTAGGGACAATGTGCCTACCGGACAATCTGCCTAACGGACATTATGCCTACCGGACATTATGCCTACCGGACATCGGACATTATGCCTAAAGGCACCATGCCTACCGGACATTATGGCTAATGGACATGATGCCTAAGGGACGACACGCCTAACAGACGCAGCTTATAGGAGCAGCGTTTTTATTTCATTCAATTTATTTTCTTGTATTTAATATCATATTATTATTTTATTACATTCATTAGAATTTTGACATAAATATATAGTAATAAAAGGCATATATATAATATATATATATATATATATATATATATATATATATATATATATATATATATATATATATAGATATATATATAT
>JACEEZ010021504.1:20000-30000 GCA_016584305.1 Chionoecetes opilio | reverse complement strand
ATTGATACACATATACAAAGAAATTATGGTAATGTATAACATTAATCTTATAATACAAATATTTAGTCATTATTTTTATTACATGTTTCTATTGCGTTAGCTCCGCTTGCAGCCAGGCATTTACGCCCGATTTGAAGGCGTGCATGGAAGTGGTGAGGTGCAGGTCGGTCTGGCGCACCAAGGTGTTCCAGAGTCGACCATAGCGGGGTAGGAAGGAGCGGAGGTAATGTTCCGTCCTCGAGAAGGGCACAGTCACTTGATGGTCGATGTTGTGGGCCGCACGTGTAGAGTGGGGGGGCCTGGTCCGTGGGTTGAGGCGCAGCTCTGCTAGTTGTAGGAGCTGCATCCTGTGAGCCTTGTACATGACGCACATGCCTGCCACGTCACGACGCTGCTGGAGAGGTTGAATGATCTGTGCAGCAGCCTCAGGGGCTTTCAGCCGGGCCAGCCGCTGGGCTCTGACTTGAACCCGGTCAAGGAGGCCGAGGTATGACGGGGGGCAGGAGGACCATGCGAGGGGCGAGTATTCCATCAGGGAGCGGACTTGTGACTTGTAGAGTGTGCCGACTCCCTGAGCGTCCAGGAGGTGCGCGACGCGTCGGATGCAGCTCAGTTTCCAGGCAGCATCCTTGGGGACCTTCCTGACGTGGCTGGTGTATATGAGGCCAGAGTCGAACTCCACCCCTAGAATGCTGACTGACTCCTGGAGGTGTATTTTTCTGCCTTCCAGGAGAATGGCGTGTTGGTCCCAGTTGACTGCATCTTGCCTGCGGGAGATGAGGACGGCTTGGGTCTTGTCTGGTGCAAAGGTGACTTGCCATCTCTTGCCCCAGGAGGCGATGCTCTGCAGTGCCTGGTTGATACGAATGACTGTGTTGTGGCGGTCACTCCTCTCACAGGTGAATGTGAGAGTACAGTCGTCTGCGTACGCTCTTGCTTCAGGAATCAGCTGCAGGATGTCGTTGAAGTAAACGTTCCATAGTAATGGCCCGAGTACACTTCCTTGAGGGACACTGGCTTTGATATAATTTTCAGAGGAGGTGTGACCATTCACCACCACGCGCAGAGTTCTTTCATGGAGGTAATCTTGCAGGAGGTGTAACAGGTCCCCGCAGATCCCCAGGCTTCTCAGCTTGGTAGTGATGCCCTGATGCCACACCCTATCAAAGGCACCAGCGATGTCAAGGGCGACGACGAAGGTGTCTTCGCCCCGATCTAGGGAGTGGTTCCAGGCTGCTGAGTGCAGGAGAAGAAGGTCTGCTGCAGATCTCCCCTGTCGGAAGCCGAATTGCCGTGAATTTAGCAAGCGGTGAGCGTCAAAAAATTTAGTGATTTTGGAGGCAATGATGGACTCAAGAACTTTCCCAACAACGGAAAGGAGGGAAATGGGGCGGTAGTTCTGAGGATCGCCTCTGCTCTTCTTTTTGTGGATAGCACAGGCTCTCGCCACTTTCCACTCAGATGGCCACTGCTGAGATGATGGCCACTGCTCTCTCTCTCTCTCTCTCTCTCTCTCTCTCTCTCTCTCTCTCTCTCTCTCTCTCTCTCTCTCTCCTCTCTCGCTCCTTCTCCTCTCTCTCTCTCTCTCTCTCTCTCTCCTCTCTCGCTCTCTCCTCTCTCTCTCTCTCTCTCTCTCTCTCTCTCTCTCTCTCTCTCTCTCTCTCTCTCTCTCTCTCTCTCTCTCTCTCTCTCTCTCTCTCTCTCTCTCTCTCTCTCTCTCTCTCTAAAGCTGCCTATAATCCCGTATAACCACATTTTCACCCTGACTCTCACACTTTCCCACCATCGCTTTTCATGTAACGTGGCACCGGCCTTCGCAGAGTACCCAGCCAGGCGGCCAGGTAAGAGCTGGCCGCGTCGGGGGCTGGGAGGGAGGCGGATTGAGCCTCACCGATGCAAAGACACGATGCTCTCTCCCCAAGCATAATGCAAAAATGGGTTGTTGTGTTGCGCTTTTCTCTTTATTTGTTTCAGTAGATTATGGATGATCACGTGTGCGCGTGTGTGTGTATGTTTATTTGTCTTTCACTTGTCTTTCCGTCTGTTTTTTTCTCAATTATGTAACAAAGCGTAAACACTCGCTTGCATTAATAATTATTCATCCTCCTCATTATCTTTTCCTTTGCGTCCTCCTCTTCTTCAGTCTTGTAGGTTCTTCACTCTCTTTTCTTATTCTCTTTCTTCTCCCTGCAACACATTTTCCTTGCACGCATTCTTCTATGCTTTTCTTTTCACCACCTTTATCATCCTTTCCTCCTTCTTCCTGACTTTACTTCGCCTGCTTGCTATTCCCTGTTCGTCCTTTTATCCTGCCCTGTTTTCTTTCTTCTTCCTCTCCCTCCTGCCAAATATTTGCAGCTCCTTCTTTTCTTTACAGAGCATTTTTTGGGCCGAATCTTTTTGTGTGTTACTTATATATCTCGAAACAACGTCCTTTATCACTGTTTTTCTGGTGCTTTACTGTTTTCTTAATTTTATTATACACCTTTGATCTTTTTCTTATACCTGGTATTTGTCCCGTGACATTTTTCCTTTTTGTGTGTGTGTTTTGTAAGTAATTTTAGCGGTATTTTGGCGCGCCCTTCTTTATTTAACTGGTGACTTGTGTTACCTTTTTTCCCCTTAGTCTAATTATTTCTTCCACTTGTTCATTCCACCTCATGTGTGCTTCTCTTCCGTTTTCTGTATTTTCGCCAAGTGAATTTTTTTTTTAATTACTGGCTTTGTCTGAGAAAGGTTGAACTCGGTGGTGGTGGTGTAATAACTAATAAGATATAAAATAATATAGACAGACATCTAGAGAGGCATATACATACCATCAAGTCTAGTGTCTTAATGCGCTCTTTATTTACTCATTAACCGAGGAACCGAGGTAAAGAAAGGAGGGAAGGATGGAGTAATGGTGATGGGAAAGAGGGTGAGAAGAAGGAATGGAGGGAGATATGAAAGAAGGGTGGGAGACGGGTAGAAGGGATGGATGGTGGGAGAGGGAATGAGGGAAAGGAGATAAATATGAAGGAAGGGACATACTACTTAGTTTTATGCGCGAACAATATTTTTTGAAAGAGCGTCACGCAGAGTTTGAGGGAATAAAACACACACACACACACACACACACACACACACACACACACACACACACACACACACACACACACACACACACACACACACACAGATAGATAGATATTTATTGATCACAAAAATACAAATACACGATGCAGGAGTTTTTGTCATGATCTATGAAGGCCAATTATGCAGGATTAAAAAGTCACCTGGAGGTTATTAATAAGAGGTGTGGGATGGAGGGGAATAAATTTTCCCAGGACAAGGATTGGGTGATGACAGCTGGAAAGGTCAATTATGAAGGAATAGGAAGGCACCTGGAGGTAATTAGAGCGGTTAGACATGAAAGTCAGGTCGGGGATATGGAGGTAATTAGAGCGGTTAGACATGGAATTGAGGCTGGGGCTGAGGAGGTAATTAGAGCGGGTAGACATGGAAGTGAGGTCGGGGCTGAGGAGGATTATAACTTATTTGTAAGGAATATAACTGACGGACAGAAAATAAATATTCCTTATAGGGAAATAAGGTCCAGAAAGAGTGACCCAAAATGGATGACCACTAGTTTAAAACACAACATTGGAGTAAAAAGAAACATTTATTTGAGGTTCAAGGCAGGATTGATAAGCAAAGAACAGTATAACGTACGTGATGGCAAGGACGGTAAAGAAATTAACTCGAGTTGCTAAAAACAATTATGAGATTAAAGTAGCAGGACAGGCGAGAAATGACCCTAAGGGGTTCTATCATGTATATAAAACCAAGGCAAGGGCATTAGTTGGGCTGTTAAGGTCAGGACAGGGTGAGGTCTTAAATACGGATGAGGATATGTATAAAAGTCTAAATGATTATTTCTTATGTGTTTTTACTGAGGAGGATACACAGACGATACCTGATAGTGAACAGATGTTCAAAGGAAGCGATGATTAGAAACACAAAGATATGGTGATAACTAGGGGGAAATGGTGGAAGAGGGTATAGATAAAATGAAGAATTTTAAATCGCCAGGACCAGATGAAGTGTATCCCAGGGTATTAAAGGAATGCAAGGAGGTTTTTAGTGAGTCGTTAGTGCACATTTTTAGGAAATCGGTTGAGTTAGGCGATGTGCCATTATTGTGGAGGAAAGGAAACGTTGTTCCCATATTTAAGAAGGGAGACAGAGGACTTAAGTCAAATTATCGACCCGTAAGTCTAACGTCAGTGGTGGGTAAGTTATTGGAATCTATTAGTGTATAAAACATTTGAGAGCACTTAGATAAACTTAGTTTGATCAATGATTCGCAACATGGATTCATCAAGGGTAGGTCATGTCTCACCAATTTATTGAGTTTTTATAGGAAAGCTTATGAGACGGCGGATAATGATAAGGATTATGATATAATATATCTGGACTTTAGTAAGGCATTTGACAAAGTACCACACGAGCGACTCTTAAATAAGGTTAAGGCTCATGGAATAGATGGGAAGGTTCTTCATTGGATCAGAGCTTGGCTATTTATAGGCAACAAAGGGTTAAAATTAATGGTTCTAAATCTGTATGGGGACTGATGACAAGTGGAGTTCCACAAGGGTCTCTTTTGTGTCCATTACTATTTTTGATTTACATCAACGACTTGGATAGTGGGATTAGCAGCAGTGATATCAGTAAGTTTGCTGATGATACTAAGGTACGTAGGATTATTGGATCACAGTCTGATGTAAACATATTGCAGGGAGACTTAGATACACTGACTGCCCACACGAGTGGGCAGTCAGATGGCAGATGGAATTTAATATTGATAAGTGCAGCGTTATGAATATTGGTAGAAAAAACCCTGGTAATAGATACACCATAAGCAATGTATCGCTGATAAGATCAGAAGGTGAAAAAGATCTTGGAGTGAGGGTTAGCCCAGACCTCCGACCTAGGAAACAATGTATTGAGGCCAGAATAGAGCTAATTTAGTATTATAATTCATTACCAGAAGTGTTAAAAGTAGAAATGCGGAAGTTATTATAAAGCTTTATCTGGCTCTAGTCAGGCCTCACCTAGACTATGCAGTTCAGTTTTGGTCTCCATATTACAGGATGGATATAGCCTTGTTAGAAACAGTGCAGAGACGGATGACCAAAATGATTCAAGGGATGCGTAACTTTAGTTTTGAGAAGAGATTGAAGTATTAAAATTACACTCACTCGAGAGACGCAGAGTAAGGGGCGATCTAATATACGTTTTAAGTGGATAAAGGGATTTAATAAAGGAGAGGTAGGAAAAGTTCTTACGGCTTTTAACCAGGGTAGAACAAGAAGTAATGGATTCAAGCTGGAAAAGCGTAGATTTAGAAAGGAAATAGGGAAAAACTGGTTTCACAAATAGGGTGGTGAATGAGTGGAATGGTCTCAGTAGACAGGTAGTTAGTGCGGAGTCATTAGGGAGCTTTAAAGAGGGGCTGGATAGGTTCATGGATGGGGAGGAAAGGTGGATGTAGGTAGTGTTAGGTGACAGGAACTACCACGTGTAGGCCTCGTGGCCTCTTGTAGCTTCCTTATTTTCTTATGTTCTTATGTTCTTATGATCCATATATATATATATAAACCATAAAAACAACATTTGCAAATCAAGATGACTTAACATAACAAAATAAAGAAAAAACCCATAATACTAAAATAATGTTTATAGATACAAATCCCACGTTAATAATAAAAGGGAATATAATATAAACATTTCAAGTAAAAAGTAAAAAGAACCTATACCAAATAATTAGCTTTAAAAAAATAAACTGTTACAATAGCATAATCGAATTATAAGAGAATAAAATACAAATATAAATGTCTAAAGATAGGAACAGCTACAATTACATGAAATAACAAGCGAAGGATACTGACTAGATAAACAACAATTTCAACATAAACACAAAACACACTCACACACACACACACACACACACACACACACACACACACACACACACACACACACACACACACACACACACACACACACACACACACACACACACACACACACACACACACACACACACACATACACACACACTAGACCGCTAGACAAACCTTCGACTCCTGAAGGCAAACTTGAGTCAAACCGGAAATAAACCTTCAAAGGAAAACTGGAGTCACTCAACTAAAGTTACATTTGACTGGTGACATTTAGGACGGGAGATTAAGGCTTGTACCAAGAGACAAGGTGGTCGAGTGACGAACGACGAGGTACCAACGAAGGCTAGGTCGAGGCAGAGCATTCAAATCGTTACCAAGTGTTGACAGGAAGGCAGGGTCGGTTGAGGTATGACGCCGCTGTGTATTGGTAACAGTGTTGCTTCAAACTTCCTTGCCTTGGTATGACTATAATGCGGATTTGCCCGTAAACTCATCAAAAACATCACAGAATAGTTGCTCGGTTATGAAGTTGGTGAAAGATATATTTTATGAAGTTAATTAACAGTAGAGGCGTGTATTAAGGTAAACATGTGTGGTAAGAGAAACTTCCTGGCGGGTTCAGGCAGCGACCTTGTGAACGGCGGCAGAGTTAACCAAGACCCACCCCGTAACCCCGAACCACGTGTAACTCAAATCACTTATTGCCGCATATGCAAATCCCTATTAATCTTATACTTATATTTAAATTCTTATGAGAAAATATCTTGTTAAACTATATATCAATCCCTCCAGATCAGGAATGAAATAAAAAATCATCGAAGGTCCGTGTCTTCGACCTTGACCACCGACCGTTGCCGCTGCTCTTCGAGTAAAAAAATGTCTCTCATATGGTACCTTTCCTCTGTCGTTCGTCGTTCGTCGTTCCACCGCCTTGACTCTTTGTACCAGCCTAAAGCTCCGTCCACACTAACGGGCATTGCCCGCGGGCACAAGCGAGCAGTTTGCCTGTTCACGGGCTCACCGCTTGTGCCCGCGGGCAAATGAGTAAAATGCCCGTGACGGTAGGTGAGCGATTTCCCCAGGCACTGCCCGGCAGTGCGTCGCTGCCAGACATACGAGGTTTCATGCAGATCTTTTGAGCCATGATTGTCAGTTTGTCAGGAATTTACACTACGCCTACATCAGAACATCATGTCTACCCCTTCGCCCAGCAAGAATCAGTGGTCAAGATATGTGATCCTTCACCTAATTGAACTTTATCGGCAACACCCGTGCCTATGGAAAGTGAAAATGGACATATACAGAGACAGAGACAATAAAGCTGCTGCTTTCCAGAGTATCGCAAAGGAAATGCAGGATGTAGTTGTGTCCATGACAGTGGATGAGATTAGAAAGAAAATAGACACACTCCGCAACCAACACAGACGGGAACTGAGAAAAAAAGATAAGCCAGAAAGGCTATGCTGTCCCTCATTTTGGTATCCTGCTTTTCTATATATGGTGTTACTTTCGCAAGGAGTTTATAGAATGTACTTGGGTCCATTCTCACATAGTTTATTTAGTCACGCATATTTCCATCTTGCAATTCTCGAAAAATCATAACATGACTTCCCAACTGTTTTCTTTTACTTAGCCAGTCTTTGCACCACTTCTTTTTCTCCACTTTGTCCTTTTTCTTTTTCTGGCACATAGCAATGATTATGGTACACAGTTTTAGCTTTTTACGGTCCTTCTTGCTTCGCATTGTTGTCGTACCGCACAGTCTTCCTGAGAACGACTACACTGCCTTGCTGCCCAGCTGCTCGCCTCTGACTGGGCCAGGCAGACTCTGCTGTGTGGACAACAGTTTGGGTGTGCCCGCGGGCTTTTGCCGGTGACAGGCACTGCCCAGCGGGCTTTGCCCGTTAGTGTGGACGGAGCTTAAGAGGCAGTTTTCATTCATGTGTGGGACGAGATTTTATCTCCTTTTCCTCTTGAATAGAGGAGAACTTGTAGAAAGATGACAAGAAAGGCCTTAGAAAATATGATAAAACAATGATAGTAATGATCCTAATAATGATGATAATGGTAATAGTAATGATAAGAGGAAATATAGCTATACATTTTTTTTTTCTCTCTCTCTCTCTCTCTCTCTCTCTCTCTCTCTCTCTCTCTCTCTCTCTCTCTCTCTCTCTCTCTCTCTCTCTCTCTCTCTCTCTCTCTCTCTCTCTCTCTCTCTCTCTCTCTCTCTCTCTCTCTCTCTCTCTCTCTCTCTCTCTCTCGCTCTCTCTTTCGTCAGTTTGTTCCTAGAATGCTAACATTAATTATTATTCCGCTCCTATTTTCAAGTCTTCCCGTCTCTAGCTGGGTATTCTTGTTTGTCTTGGTGCCTCGTGCGCTCCTTTGTCAGGCGTCCGAGGGTGCGCGAGGCTTTCCCGCTGAGCTCCACCGCTGGAGGTAGTGTTTCCCATGATTAGTTGTTTGCATTATGCTCTCCCTCCATCCCTCTCCCTCTTCCCCTCCCCCGAGGGCCCCGATAGGAATAGAGAAAAGAAAAGGAGGAGGAAACTAATGGAATGCTGAAAATGCGAGGAAAAGGATAGAAGGAAGATAAGAAAGAAAGAAAGAAGGGAGAAAAGGGTGAATACCAGTAAGGGCTGTGTTTAATAAATATCTATATCTATCTATATACCAACATGAAATGTAAAAGTTGACTTAAACAGACAGCACAGTGACAGGCATTGTTCCGGTATAACTGGAGCATAGCCACGACAAAGATGACAGAAAACTTATTGACGTTTCACATTACAACAAGTACAATTCAGGGGAGATAAGCATGCTGCAGACCAAAATATATGAGATCTTTAGGTTTCTGTTTCATGGTAAGAGTAAATATGTAACTGTGTCCAGCGTGGATTTTACAATATTTGAGGTCAATAAAGGGCTGACCCGAAATAACCAAAAATATCCTGATTCAAAATCCTACTTCCACCTCCCCGTGGCGAGCAGGTTACAGGAGCAAAACATGGTAACGTCAGGCTAACGGAAGATATGATTGAAAAACGCGCATATGATGCAAAGTTCAGCCGCTCTTCCGATATATCCTCAGCACAGTATCGCAGAATAAGCCTGGTTACTCAAGCACTCCACTTTGCTCAGGCTTCAAGACCCGCTCTGGGCCGTGCTAGAAGGTCGTAATTGTCACGTATCTCCCTTACGACCTTCTAGCAGCGTGTGGAGCGAGGTCATTCCCAGCGAGCCAGGTGCCGCCAGGAGGAAGGACACGTTGACCAAGATACCATCTTCGCAATATGATTACTGTTGAAGAACTACATGTCTTATTAGTTTATCAGATTGCAATGATTAGGTAGTTGTATATTAGGTAAATTGCGTGTGAATAAGAGTACAAAATAAATAAACTATTTTAGGTTGTTGTATATATTAAGGGATTGAGGGGTCAGCGGGACGTCCCGATGACAGTGTGTGTGTGTGTGCGTGTGTGTGTGTGTGTGTGTGTGTGTGTGTGTGTGTGTGTCTGTATGTGTGTGTGTGTGTGTGTGTGTGTGTGTGTGTGTGTGTGTGTGTGTGTGTGTGTGTGTGTGTGTGTGTGTGTGTGTGTGTTATTCACACATGGTCTTGTCCACGCGGACCTCACACAGTACACACCCCAATCCCCTTGCTCAAAAGGGACAGTAACCGCTCGAATTTGTCAGTGAAAAAAACCCGGGAACAGTAAGGACTCGAACGGGCTACCACAGAATGGCAGCCCAGCGCGCTATCAACTTGACCATCGTAGCGGTGTGTGTGTGTGTGTGTGTGTGTGTGTTGTGTGTGTGTGTGTTTGTGTGTGTCTGCGTGTGTGTGTGTGTGTCTGTGTGATGTGTGTGTGTGTGTGTGTGTGTGTGTGTGTGTGTGTGTGTGTGTGTGTGTGTGTGTGTGTGTGTGTGTGTGTGTGTGTGTGTGTGTGCGTGCACCGAAAACCAACCAAGTGTCTGACTCAGGAAGCTGCCTCGTGCGTCTTATCTTGACACATTTTCTTATACCATTGCCAAGACTGTTGAAATACTAGTATTTCC
>JACEEZ010021504.1:5000-12500 GCA_016584305.1 Chionoecetes opilio | reverse complement strand
GGCAGAGTAGCTTAAGGTTGCTATGCACGTTTATATACAGTGGGGGTATGACCGAAAAACTTTTTAAATATGAAGTCATATTTCGTCATGTTCCTGCATATTGTTGGGTATGCAGATGGGTTGTATCCACTTGATAATGCATAACTATCTTTTTCTGAAAGTATTTATGATACTGTTGAACAATACAACTAACCTAAATTTATTTAAGTATATTTCAATTTTCTGTTTGAAAACGACGTTAATTAAGATAAGCTCAATAATATGCACTGTCATATTACACAATTTCAATTGTAATTTATTTTCCATATACAATTCAGATATAATAGCAGCACCGAAAGGCAGTTCCACCGATCGGAGAAATTGTGTCATCTGCTCGAAGCTATCACCTGTCTCTATGGTGGCTATGATGGAGCCTCGAATCTATTTAAAAAAATATATATTATATCACATAAGACAGTGGCGACGCCTGTTGTCTTGCAGCACGAGTAAGACTAAACTCATACAGTTCATCGCGGATCAATGGAAAACAGCACCCTACAGAGAGCGTCTTGGTGACAAAGTCATGTTGTCACCTTTGGAGAACTTTGACCAAGACCCCAACGTGAAACTTGGTGGATATTGAAGAACTCTAATAAAGTCAAGAAGAAGCAGACACCCCCTGGTACTGCAATGCAATCATGCGTCATCAAGTTTTCCATCTGTGATTGTAGCTTCGGAGGACACTGACTTCCATGATCTTGTTGCACACATTCCAACATCCCTATGGAATGCAAGCTTTACGTCAGGTGTGGAGCATCAAATCGCACTAGACTGTTTTGACAACACAAGATCGCCAGGCTCTTGGTACAGAAGTCTGTAGCGCCCTGTTGGATTACACGCATTTACAGGCTTTTGACACTTTGAGCGCATTCAGTGGTCGTTGAAAAAATTACAGCCCTCAAACTCCTGATGACAATCCTCGTTTTCCCAGACAGCATTCAGTGAACTGGGGAAAAGACTGGATAATACGTGATGATCCATGGACGTGCTCGAGGAGTTCACCTGCTAGATGTACATGGCCCGTACTGAAATCACAAGAGTAGACGAGATGCGTTTCCAGTTTTTCCCGTGCGAAGAAGGGACACATCCAAATCTGAACAATTGCCTCCTTGCCAAGATTGCTTGATACTACATGAAACGAGAGCCTGCTATCAAGCCGCTGTGTGGCACAGAAACCTGGAGGTAACCAAAGTATGCCCAACCCATGTGACTGCAACGGTTGGGAACGGGGACGAGGACGGTGATCTCACGATCAACTGGATGTCAGGTGCTCCAGCGCCAGAGGTTGTCTTGGAATTTCTGTCGTGTAAGTGGAAACGAGTGTGCAAGCTGCCAACATGCACTTGTATGGAAAATGGCTTGAGCTGCACCGACTTGTAGTGAGGCAGCTTAGGTAGTTGTTTGGGACATGCGGATAAAAGCACCACATTTTTTTCCGGGTATTCCTCAGAATCCAAGCTTCAATTCTGGAACCGGCGCCAAGCGATCCGAACTTTTTTTTTAAACAAAATTTTTATTTTTATTTTATTTTTTTTTTTAAACATTTTGTGCCTATAGCCCCTGTAGGGCAATAGTGACCCAGGGCTCGGTAGTTAAGCCCCGGAGGTTCACTTGAGGGCTGTGAGGGTTTGGGCCCCTCGTCCGTGGTGGCGCAGGCAGGATTTTTATAGGGGGACGCCTTGTTAGAGGCTCATGCCGCCCCCCTGTGTCATCCGATGCACTCGCAATCGAAGGTAGAGTTAATGGCAGGGCATGTGGGTTTTCTTAGGCCACCGACGGTGCAGAAAGATTTTGGTTTTCTTCGGGGATCGAACTCGGGTCACCGAGAACGCCACTGAGAGACGCAAAACCCACTGCTACCGCCTCCCCGATAGGATAGCCTGCATAATAGAACTTTTTATTTTTTTTTATTTAATTAAATGCATATTACACCGCCGTTTCTGGATGCAGAATTCTCGACGGTGTTGCTGTGGTGTATCTGCTTCCTCATACTAATGTCACCACATTCAATGCTAATGGCGTTTGCATCCCCCCATCCTGAAGCTACTGAATCCTGCAGAAGAGTCGATGTGGTCTGGGACAGCTACATGCCAGCAGTATCAAGGAGTCAACTAGAGAGAAAAGGGAAAAGGTGTGCGGAGAAAGGTCGGGGGTCCAACCAAGGTGCCAGCAACTGGCCCGACTTCCTCCGGGGGTTCCACAAACAAGGAGGAGCTTTTCCAGTTCCTTCAGACAAAGTCGGCTCCAATGACTGCCAGACGGAAAGGAGGTCTTCATAACATCGGCACAGATGTGATCAGCAGAGGTTCCGACCACTCCATGCCACGATGGACCATGAAGAGGCCGATACAAGGATTGTCGTTCCCTGAAAGATGCGCTGGACAAGGGATGCACCACCTGTTTGGTACGCACTGTCGACACAGACGTCGTTGTCATACTGATAGGAAAAGTATCATTCCCTGACCAGCCAGCATCAGATGGCAGCCATCTGGGTAGCCTTTGGAACCCGGAAAGAACTTCATTTACCTGGATATCAATGCCATATGCTATGCTCTGGGAAAAGATAGGTCAAAGGCACTTTCCTATGTTCTACAGCTTCACGGGGTGCGACACAACTTCCGCTTTCTTTGGCAAAGGGAAGAAAACGGTATGGGAGGCTTGGAATGCTACGTGGAGGTGACGGAAGCCTTCAACAACCTCATGAATCACCCTTACATGACTGTGACGTGAACTGCAAGGAATTCCAGTTGCTCGAGCGCTTCACCGTGATCATCTACAATAAGAAGAGCAACTTGGACTCTGTGAACGAGGCACGTAGGGAACTCTTCTCCCAGAAAAAAAGGACAATGGAGAAAATTCCCCAAAGCAAGAAGCCCTTCTGCAGCCACACATGCGCGCATTCTACCAAGCTGGAATCTGGGCAACCCGTGATCATTGTGAGCAGAAAACCTCCAACCTCAGAGGGCTTTGGATGGATCTAGAGAGTGCAACGAAGACCTGGCGTCCTGTGTGCTCCAACCTGCCTGTGGCATCCCAGGCCTGCAGCGGACTGATCAAGTTTGGTTGCAAAAGCGCCATGGTGCACGTGTGGAGGAAGATGCTCATGCAAGAAAAGGGGCGGTGGAAGTGCACATAACTTTGGGAGCTGCCGATGTGAGAAGTAGCTTACCGGCTTAGTGTGAAATGTAGTAATTGAATTTTTTGCAGAGAAGGGATTTAAGACATTAACACTGCATGTTTCCATGTTTTAATGTCAGTTGTTAGCAGATTCCCCCCATTAAAACCTTTGACTGACCTTCATGCTTTGCTCTCCTACTTAATTGTGTACTAAGTATGATTATTTCATGGGATTTAATTATAAACACCCCTAATGGGCCAAATAATGAGCAACCATACTCCAAAATACCTTAAAACAAGAAAAATGGCAATTTTGCACCATGTGGGTAAATATACGCACGGTCTGAAAGAGTTTACATTTTTTCTTGATTTTCGTATGTGTTAAATTGCTCACATTACAAAAATGTATCGTAGAAGCATAAGAGTGGTCGTATCGCTTGGCGCCGGTTATAGAATCAGAGCTGGGACCCTGAAGATTGCCTGATCAAAATTTGGTGCTTTTATCCGGCATGTCCCCATCCCTTTGAAATTCGGTGCTAAGCTGCCTCACTATTGTGTTTTGGCAGACTGCGACAACATGAAAACGCAAGACGTAGAGGCATTTGATCAGAGTGCAGATGATGACAGTGATGATAGTGACATTGACAACTGAAACGAGTATATGTAGAGAGTCTGATATTCATGATATCTCCAGTTCCTTCTTCATACGAACACTATTGGTATTGCTGACAGATTGAAAGGATAATAATAAACATAGAAGTCTTAATAATTTGCCATTGCCTACACACTTTTTTTATTCCTGAATATTTAAATGAATATATCCTAGTTTGGTCAGTGCATAGAACACTGCGAGAGTGTCATAACTACTTACATAAATATCTTGAGGTTAAAATTTATTTAAATGTTCGCTATTATTATAGTATGGTCTGCAATACGTGCCACTAAAACCTGCTAAACCATTCTGATTTGTATTTTAGTGTATTCCTGATATGATATATTGTACGGGTAAGCACCAAAATAATATTTATATGTTCGCTGGGTAAGAAGTTAAAAACAAGTATGTGCGTTCATTTAAATACTTGTAAAATATGGTGGCCATTTTGGAGTTTTATTATTAAATAGTGCTCCCCGGATATGGTGGATATCACCACTTCAATATTATAACATATGTCATAATATTAAAATTGAGGTTATTGAGCATAGCATATATGTATTTAGAAGTTATAATTATTTGTTTCCTATTTATTCTTAAAATGATCATGTTCGCTGCCAGCCATTTAAAATATTGTTCCAACACCATTTTTAGAAAGGAAACAAAACCAGACACATATGTAATGCTTATAAGGTCTTACAATAACTTTAAAAAATATGGTTTCTGATGATAAATAGGACACAGTCTCTCTGCATGACCGACAATGTGCAGTAAAACGACAAAATGTGCGCTCATATTTTCACTTTTTCGACTATACCCCCATTGTACATAAACGTGCCCAGCAACCTTAAGCTACTCTGCCGACATGGCCATCATGGTTTTTGACATCTACATATATACAATCAATCAATCATTGGGGGCATACGCCGGGGGGCGCGTCGCCTCGCCCACCCTACGACGCCACTCCCGGGGGTCACCACGCACGAGTTCCACATGCGGCCCCTTTTCCCCTACCAAGCAGCTCTCGACAAGAAACATCAACTTGCCCCAGCCACGAGCCTTGTGGGCGCCCCCTTGGCCTCCTCCAACGCCGGATTGTCTCTTACAGATACAACCCGAGGGGAAGGATCATTTTTCAGGTAGCGTGCCACATCCCCTTATAGCCGAAGTTGGCGCTGACGGACTATGCAGGTAATAGGTCTCGATTCAGTCTCAAGGGTACATCGCTGATTTGACACGAAATCACCCCAGCGATACCCATGATTCTGCGAAGACACTTATTACTAAAGGAAATTGATTCGTCCCCTTCAACCCAAACTATTTAGTGTCCATGCCCTCACAACCATAGAGTAAGACAGGATCACAAGCGACTTGAAGATCTTTGTCCTCCTGCCAAGTACCGACAACGCCAATACTCCCGTTTGGGGAGTCCATAACACCGTGGGCTATGCCAATCCGCCGTAAGACTTCTTGACGTGACCCGCCGTCATTATGGACTGCGCTACCAAGGTATGTAAACTTTCCAAGATCTCAATGTCCTCGCCACAACGCATGAACAGACTGTACTGCTTCATCTAGTAAGTCTCCAAATACCTGGACCTTGGTCTTTGGGCCCGGAGACCTCAAGTCCCAAAAGGGTTTGCCTCCTCATGCGCGCCTCGAGAGCCATCACCAGGATCTCCAGCGACTCAGCAAAGATTACTGCATCATCGGCAAAAACAAGATCAGTGATCTTGGTGTTGCCGACGGATGCTCCACAATCACTTTGATCTACAATCTTGTCCATACCCAGTCCATACAAGCGTTTTAAAAGTGATGGGGCAAGGACGCACCCTTGCCCATCCCTTATTCACAGGAAAGAAGCTGGATACACCTGCCCCACACTTCACAGCACTCTATGGGTACCAAAAAAATCATAAAATAGGTACCCTTACGTCCCTATTCTTAGTACTATAGGCACCTTTAACTATAACCTCGCTAAATACTTCGTCCCGATAATTGACCCGCTAACTAGTAATGAATACACAATAAAGAACTCTTTTGAATTTGCACATGAATTAAAAACAATTAACGTAAACAATGCGGTAATGGCTAGTTTTGGCATCCAATCGCTATTTACAAATATTCCTTTAGATAAAACTATTGAAATAATCACTGGTAATTTATTTCATAATGCTACCGTTTTCCTAAATTATACAAAAAAACAATTATCTTCTTTATTAACTTTAGCTATAAAAGACTCTCCATTCATATTTAACAAAAAACTTTACGTCCAAACTGATGGTGTTTCCATGGAGTCATGTCTAGGTCGTTCATTTGCCAATGCCTTTTTATGTCACCATGAACAAATGTGGCTGTCTGACTGTCCAAAGCTTTCTAACCCTTTCACGCACGGTGACACGATCGCGTCAAAACGGGCCTGTCTGCAATCTGAGCTTTTGACGCGAATTGCGTCAAAAAACAGTTAGAAACTCGCAAAAAATAAAGTATTTATCAGAATTGCGTCTTAATGTTCTGCCTCAAAGATCCAAGCTAGACCTATAAGATAAACTAATTGTCAACTCTCTCGTCTGATTGGATGTGAAATGATAAGGGTTTGTGTGTCAGTTTCCACTCAGCAGGCAGCCTGTGCGCGCGAATTGTCGTCCCTTTAAAATGTGTCCCGAGCTGGCCATCCTGGCCATATGAAAAGTATAATGGTAGCGTTGGAATCCTCATAAAAATCCGCTTTTATTGGCATATAAACCATAAAAAGCTGACTTCGTAGAGTCAGACTCTTCTTTCGAAGAGAAACACTTCGTAGTTTAACGTAAATATTTCTTATTTCTCTTTACTCAATATTTTTTCGGAGTCGGTAAATTCCGCTATTTATTTGCATTTCTTGTTATTTTTTTCTTTCATAAGGCAGAATAATCTCTTGCAAAACCAATGATATATAATAATGCCAGGAAAAAAGAATACCCGTTGGTGAAATTGATAACATAAACAAATTATTCGTCGCACAGGCAGGCCAATTCGCGGGGCCCCTTAGGGAGCATAAGACGGATGTCGCAGTGGACGGAAAAACTTATTAAACTTTTCGTGCGTGAAAGGGTTAAACCTTTTTATTATAAAGATATGTAGACGACACTTTTTTACTCTTTAAAAATACCGAATATATTCCCTTATTTCTGAACTACTTTAACTCTAAGCACCCAAACATTAAGTTCACATATGAAGTTGAAAACCAATTATCACTACCATTTTTAGATATCATAGTTATCCGTAAAAATAATTATCTTACCATCCCATTATAGAAAACCTACTTTAAACTGGCTTAGGAACTCAATCTGTTTTTATTCATCCCTAACCTTTTTAAAATCCAAAACCATTAAGACCTTACTACACAGATGCATAGTTTCTCTTCCAATTGGTTTTTCCTTCGATAATGAATCAAAATTCTTACTAATTTTTTCCAAATAGGGCTACCCCCTCAAAATTTATTGAAACAACTATCTCCAAAATTCCTAATGAAAAATTCAACCCCAATTCGAACCAACCCGAACCGACATTAGACCACACGTTATATTAACTTCCATTTTACGGCCATCTCAGTTACAACCATTCGCAAAAAACTCATGATCTACTTAAGTTACACCTTCCTAACTCTAATTAAAATGTATTTTTACTAATCCTTTACCTTAAGAGCACAT
>JACEEZ010021503.1:357920-386035 GCA_016584305.1 Chionoecetes opilio | reverse complement strand
AAAAAGCATAAAAAACCCAACCCCCCTGGGAAACAGGGAAAAGTTATACATCATGATAAAAACTATGTATCTCGCAGGGGCACGACACAGCAGTAGGGGCATAATTGAAATTATATGGTGCCTAGCGACATTCGGCGGTGGACTATAGTTTTATCTACGGTAAGTATACCAAACCAAACCCTTAACCTTAGCCATGCATAAATTCGGATGAAATTTTTTTTTTTTTTTTTTTTAAAGGGGGGTTTCCGAAAAAAAAACCTTGACTCTATTAGAAAAAGACCTATTGGGCCGGAAAAATAGTCAGTGTCCTAAAAAACCCCTGGAAGTCCCGCCCCTTTATACCTCATAGTGATGCAATAATTGTAATTTGGCGCGGGCGCATTAGTGCAGTGGCGACTTATGTTATCTACGTGGTTTAATGGACGAGGAGGGACCTCTGCATATTTACCAAAAGGGCAATAAAAGTGGTATTATTCCAGATAAACCTGAATTCACTTGGTGGAGAAATTCCTTTTTCGGGTTTAGTTTTGTTTTTTTTGAATGTTTTAAATTAATCCAAACCTTTTTCTGTCGAAATTTTTTCTTTTTTTTGTTTTTTTTTTGGGAAAAGGTTGGTTGATTTGGTTTATCCGGTCTTTTTCCCCCACATGCTTTTTTCCCACACCATGGAGTCGTTTCGCCCACACTAGGATCTTTTCCCCCAAAGGGGGTTTCATTTCATTTCTGCCGGGGGAGATTAGTTACTACCCGTGACCGGATGTGTGGGCGAATTGACTTTAGTGTGGGCGAATTGATGGGTATTATTCTAGTTTTTGCCCATTCTCCCCCTCCCCACAAAACAGGCTTGGGGGCCCTGGGGCAATGCAGGATATTTTGGGGGGTACAAATATGCGTCGCAACCACATCTTTTTTGAGTTGGGGAGTTGAAAAAATTCCTAGATGTGGGGAAAATCTTTGTTTTCTTGTGATCCGAGAAGTGTAAACTGATTGAGATCCTCCAGAATGATGACCGAAGTGTCGAGCCCCCCCCCACCCCCAGCTAGGAGGTTAGGTAGGTTTGACTTTGGGTAGGTAGGCTAGGGGGGTTGGTTTGGTTAGGTTAGGTTAGTTAGATTTGGGTTTGGTTTGGTTTGGATGGGTTTGATTTGGTTAGGTTACTTTGGTTAGGTTGGTTTCGGTGAGTCAAGCCCCCCGCTAGGCTAGGTTTTTTTGGGTTTGGTTAGGTTTATTTGGTTCGGCCCTTTCTCTAGATATAAGGGAAAATTTCCCTAGATTAGGGAATTTTACCCCCCACCAATCTTTTAATACGTATTTCCGAAGCTAATTTTTTCCCCACCCAAAACTTGGGCCCCCCCCCAAAAACCCCACCCAATTCCACGGTCCCCAAAAAAATTGTTTGGGGAAGTGGGGGAAATATGGGCAAACACTAGAAAAATTTTCCGTCATTTCGCCCAAGGTTACTGGGGGTTCATTCCATTTTGCCCGAGGAAATATAGTTACATGACTCCGTGACATGGATCGTTGGGCGAATTGACTCTTACATGTGGATGAATTGACCGGTTTATATTAGGGCACCAAACTTCCCTACAAAATTGGGAGATTTTTTTTGTTTCCCTTTGTTGTATTCTAAGAGACATTTTCCCCTTTGAGCTTTCGTGCAAATAATAGTTTCGGAGTATAGAACATTTTAGGTGGGGGGGGGAAACATCTCCTTGTTTAAAAAAATGCCTCCTCTTCCTTTTTGTGACCTGCATCGCTTTGTTTGGTATTTATTAAACTTTTTTTTTATGGACCCAGTTAGGAGGTTAAAGGTTAGGTTAGGTTGTTGGGTTTGGTTGGGTTAGGAAAAGGTAAGGGTAAGGTGGGAAAGGGTAAGGTAAGGTAAGGAAAGGTAAGGAAAGGAAAGGTAAGGTAAGGTTAGGTTAGGTTAGGTTAGGTTAGGTTAGGTTAGGTTGGGAAAGGTTAGCTAAGGTGGCCCGGTGCGCCCCCGAAAAAAAGCGATGCGGGTCACAAAAAGGGAAAGGAGGCTTTTTGTAAACAAAGAAACGTAATCCCCCCCACCAAAAATGTTCTAATTCCGAAATATTGTTTTGCGACGGAAAAGCTCAAAAAAAAATGCTTTAGAATCAAAAGGTAAACAAAAACCATGCTCCCAATTGTGTGGGGAATTTTTTGTGTCATCGTAATATAAAAAAATACCGTCCATTATAATTCATAGGATGCAAAAATTCGTATTTTTTTTGGGGGCTGGCGACTTAGTGCAGCTGGGCTATACTGTTACTAGGGAGTTTAAATGGACGAGGACTGCGCGGTCAACGGGATTTACCCCAAAAGGCAAAAATTCACAAATTTCCCCCCCCCAAAAACTACCCCCACCCAAAATAACCAAGCACAGGGAGTTTCGTACCAAGTTTTTTCGTACCCAGGGTTTTTTCAAATTTTTTGTACACTGATTTTTTGTTTTTCGTAATACTGGTGTCGTTTCGAAATTCTTAGTAAACAAGTTTAACTCTGAGTGGTGTACAAAACCATGGTTTTTTATATAGCTACGAAAAAAGTATTTGGTGTACGAATCTACGTGTACGAAAAAAACTTGTGTACGAACTGATGCACCCCGAACATTTCCCCCCTAAGAAAAGGGAATAAAGAAACAAATGCCCTTATATCATGCTGACCTTGGAAAGGTTGTGGGCCCAAATCTCTTAAAGGGCCCCGTGGCGGTAGAAGGCACGGCCGGGTCGGACAGCACAGCACAACAAAAACAAAAACCCGCACGGGAGGTCAGGACAGCACGGCACGGCACGGCACAGCACGGACGGTCAGGACAGAAGCCGGCCGGGACGGGCACAGCACGGGGCCCCGAACTCTCTGTTCGTTAACAGATTTTTAACCAGGAATTGAATTTTTACCCACATTTTCGTACCGAGCCACAAAAAATTTGTTTTTCAGATAGTTATATTACGTACAGCCCTTTCTAAAAAAATATAGTCAGTAATTAATTAATATCTTGAATTCAATTCCACATATAAAAAATTTTCTTGTCATCAAAAATTTTTAAAAATATCCAATTTAGGTTGAGTCAAATTTGTCTCTCAATCCTTCCTCTGACTGCTGTCTTCAATCTTTTAAAAACCCCCGCAATGTTGCTTCTCTGCTTTTCTACGTTTTTTTTCATGCTCACTGCTTTCGAAATTGCTGACTGCATGCAAGCCTCCCCTTGCGACTGCATACAAAGACTGTAAAAAAAGCCTCCCCCCCCTCCCGCGGCCTCGTGCACAAATTTTTACTCATTCTCATCCCCATTCGTCCATCTTCCCAATGCAAGAGTTAATCAGTATCTTTATCTTTCACCCTTTCCGGGTAAATGATAAATATATAAATATCTAACATGACACAAAATTTCAGATTTTAATTTATTTTTGAAAAAATAAATAAAATTAAATAAAAACAAACATATATATATAACAATCCCCTAGAAAAACAGTGAAGTCCCCATTTTCAACGTTTTTTTGTTATTTACAACTTGGGTGGCGTTAATACTTACATTTGTACACCCTGTTTCAGAAAGTTAGAAGGGGCTTTTAAAGTCTGGTCTTTTTTGGTTTCATCTGGTCAAAATTGGGGTAAAAAAGAACAAATGACAAAAAAAAAAAACCGAGGGGCGCCCTACTAACCTACTACAGTAAAGTCGCCGCTAGTTTTTTAACCAACAGTTGGTCGCCACTCTGGGGAATTAGGGAAATTAGAGGAAAATTTAAAACAAGTCTCATATATTTTACGGGGAAGATGCTTCCCAGCAAACCCCATCCCGGCGGGCCGAGAGGCCGGAGGGGGCGAACGCGGCCCCGGGGCGGCAAATTTACCCCCGTCAGCCCTCCAAAGGGCCCGCGGTGTTTTTTCAGACGGGAAAATTTTACTATTTTTAAAAAATTAATGTACAAATTTAAAGAATGAATATTTTAGGAAAAAACATTTGAAACAACGTTTTTGTTTTTGTGTGTATTACATCAGTAGTGACAAGCAGGGGCAACTTGACGTCATCCTCCGGAGGCGCGCTGGGCGTGGTAGTTTTTGTAATTGGGAAATATCTTTCATAATTATAAAATTTTAACTCATTATACATTTCTCAAACGGTCCCATCACTATTATTGGGCCCCTTTTTAAAGCTATTAAAAATTTTTTAAAAGTTTTATAATAGTTTATAGAAATGACAATTTCATTTTATTTCAAACTTTTCCCAGTTTAATCAGGAACACCCAAGATTATAGAAATAAAGGAGATACGTATATAGGAAAGGAGTAACAGGGAAAAAAGGTTATATTTGTCTATGTGTGTAGCTATACCCATAAAAAAAATAACACTTGATTAACCGCGGCGAAGATTTTTACGGATACCAAGGTCATTTTTTCCTTATTTCAAAACTTCCAAAAATTTTATCAACAATATAAATACTCAAAGGGTACACCTAATATGGAAATGTAGAGATGGAGTTAAAAAAGAATAATATCATGATTAGATAGAATTTTATTTGAATCATATTCCCACTATAAATGCCAAAACTGCAAGGTAATAGCCATTAAAAAGGGGTTTAAAAAAACCCCAAAAGGTCTAATTGTAACCCAAACCCAGTCGAAAAAACTAATGAAAAATTAGTTATAACTGTTTTCGCTCCATCTTATATCGAAATAGACTGAATACTAAAAATAATTGCAGTACGACACTTTTTTTTTTAGGTTTCCTTGACGGCGCCTGGCGCTGTTTTCGGGTGAAAATAATCATTTATTTGGAAAAACGCAGAGGGGTGGATGTTTTTATGTTGTTCGTCGCAACCCTATATCCTTCTACATGGCGTTCACGCCGTTCAGTTTCCCGTACACCAGCATGAAAACTCAATAACAAAAATGTTTTTGTATTTATGAAAAAAAACAATGCCCGTAGCAATATATGATTAGAATCTCCTTTCACGTTTTACTGGATAACGACACGGGAATTTTTGGGGAAATTTTCTAAGTTTTGCATTATATAGTAATGTTTATAAGTGTTAAACACCCCATTAGTCTATAATGGGCAATGGGTTGTGCAACACCCATTAAAACATTAATATATCTGCAATATATTTAAAAAATAAAACCCGAAATATTTCCTAAATCAGTTAATAAACGGGGCAATGGTATATGCCCTACGGCGGGCCGGGGAGCGGCCCGCCGGTGAGCTCTGAGCAAATTCCCCGCGGCCCCCACGTCGACACTTCCGTCGGGCCCGAAAAAATACGGAGGGCCTCCGGAGGCCCTCCGTCTTTTTGTTTGTGGGTTTGGGTATATAAAAATTCCTCTGCCCCAAGTGTAATAAATTCTATTAAGTTTGAAATATCTGGCAAGTCTTTCGTCCCGTCGCCCGAAAGCTAATTTTTCGTCTTCATCGCGGAAAAAACGTAAAAGCAAAATGCGCAAAAGTTTTATTTCAGCTACAAAAAATAAAAACAACGCTGAAAAGGGTAGTTTTTTTAATCATGATATAACTACGTGAACACTTCAGTGGCAAAAAAATCATAGTGATGTATAAATTTGTAAAATTTGGGCCTGGCGACTCACGCAGGGGGCGACTTCACTGTTTTACGGGATGGGGCGGGGCCCAAAGCCAAAAAATTTAGCTTTACCCCCTTTAACTTTAGACAAGGAAAAATTTGGTATCGTTGGATTTGTTAGGATGTTACTTTGTGAAAAACAGTTTTACAGTCAGATTCTAATCAAAAATTACCATTTAAACCCATTTTTACCCCTACAAAATTGAATTTTTTTTAATATCTTAAAAATTTTTATTTTGGCATTACAAAGATTGAAAAACTTTGGGAAACACCCTAATCCCTTTTTGCCAAGTACACTCTACAAAAATTTTGGGGTTTAAACCCCCTTTTTGGTGTTTTTGGGCCCCCCAAAACCCCAAAAATTTTGGGGTTTTTCCCATTTTTTGGATTTTTTTACTCGTACTTTGTCTTCAGTTATACAAAGAAACCCTTCGCAAAAAGTTTTCACTCATTGTTCTTTTTCACTTTTAATTGTTAGTTTTTCCCTTGAGGTTGAAGAAAGTATGGAACCACCAGAAGAACCCCCTCAGAAAAGGAGAAAACGAGTCTCTGCGAATCTGCGTATTTTTCGAGATTTATTTTTCCAAAACCCAAAACTGATAACCCAGTTTTCCCGAACCTGGGGGTCGAAAGGATTTAAATCCTTCTGAAAGCTCCGAAATTCGTAAAGATGGTGTTATGATCGGCTGTTCCCTGAAAAACGACATCCTAAAAGGAGATACTGTTTCAAATTCCACCAAAAAATGCAGAGCAAATTATACGAACAAGAGGGAAAATCCAGATAGCCCAAAGAAAAAATGTACATGTGCTGACGCTGACGTGGCGCAACAGGGTTTGGGGCCTACTGTTGGACGTCTCTCTCCCGGGGATTGAACGTCGCAATTTGCATTCGATCAGGCGTTTCAATGTGGGAATCACATAGTGGAAGGAGAAACTGTTTGAAGTCCAAATAGACGGGGTCCCCCACAAGGAAAGAGTGCTTGATGCAGCCATTCAGAAAAAAGCTATGAGATTTAAATCGAATGCTGTCAAAACAGAATGTTTTTCAAGGATGCAAATATCATCGCTCTTGCTATTTGATTACATCTCGCACCAATATAAAATGCTAGTGCTGGGGTAAGGTTTAAAAATCTGAAATGCGTGTGCCTTCAAAAATTTGTTAAAGGGAAAATTTAAGGGACGTCTGTCCAAAAAACCTCTCTATCACAACCTTGTTGTCCGAAAGAAGATTGGTCGCTATATCAGCAGAGGTCAATCTAAAACAACGATCTTTACTACATGGAGATTGAAGGAGAAATTACGAAGATTTTGGAGACAGGATTTCATTCATCGTCCCAACCCGGGGGTCTGTCTTGTATGCCAGGGGGTTCCAGTTGCCCAGGCCTTGAAACACGTTTGAGGGTACAAGTGCATGTAAATGAAAAGGTGAATGTGAACTCGAATCCTCTGATGTGCAATTCAGAAAAGGGCGCGTTGTCTTGCATAAGGGAGCTGGTTCATCAGGGAAATTATCGGTGACTTAATTTTTAATTGATCGTTATGATTTAGTGGGAAAAATGGAGGAAAAAAAATGCAAAAGGGCTTTGTTTTCCCATCCTTTGTATGATTTTTTTGCAGGTTTTTACTTCAAAAAAAAACTTTGCAGCGCACAAGCTATGAATCTGAGATCACAATGGGAAACATTGAAATAAGTTCTTGCAATATGTCACAAAATGTTTCTCTGTTTTTATAATCCATACCCCAAAACATTTGGTTTATTTTCAAACTGCACCCGACCAGGTAGTCGAGAACTATAGAGACCTGTCCTCTCTTGGAACAGCATACCTTAGATGAATGCGTAATTCCCCACTCCATTGCTTTTGGGCCCGCTTCAACCAAAATCTGACTTCATATACCAGTGACATTTCTGTCATGACCTGAGAATGTTATTAATAATCGTCCAGACCATTTTTCCCTTCCCGATTAATGCAATCAAATCATCCATTTAAAGAGTATATCAACAATAGCGTCACTTTTTGTATCCATCAGCCCTTTTTAAATAATCTGCAACAAAATCTGCAAATCCGAGTTCTCAAAAACACTCCTCAAGGTTTGCAACGCTCAGGCTCAGGCTCGGTGACGTAGCTCAGGGGGGCTCCCTTTTCCCCCGCGTGATCAGAAGCAGTAAACAAGGATAAAATAGTACTTTAAGATATTTGGGTGTTTTGATAGTTTTTTTTGCTATATGCAATGCATATTCTTTATGGGTGCAGCATGCTTCCTTCCCACACCAGCCGCACACCGACACCCTTCCCACCAAACCCCCCCCTCATACAGCCTCCTTCCCACCACACGCCTGCATATACGCCTCCTTCCCACACAACGCCTGACACATCCTCCTTCCCAAACACACGCCTGCATACCGCCTTCTTCCCACACACACCCCTCACACACGCCTCCTTCCCCCCACCCCCCCCTGCAACACGCCTCTTTCCCCACCCCACGCCTCCCACGCCTCTTCCCAACACACGCCTCCTTCCCACACACACCCTCACACACGCCCCTTTCCCCACACACACGCCTCATACACGCATCCTTCCCACCACCGCCTGCACACACGCCTTTCATACACGCCCTTCCCCCACCACACGCCTGCACACACGTTTCCTTTCCCCCCCACCAGCCTGCACACACCCCTCCGTCCCCACCCACCCTGCACACGCACCTTCCCCACCCGCCTGCACACCGCCCGTCCCAACACACCCCTTCACCCGACACCTTCCCACACTACGCCGCCACACCCTCCGCCCCCACACACACGTCGCACACCGACCCCCTTCCCACACAACGCCTGCAACAGCCTCCTTCCCCACAAGCCGCACACCCCTTTCCCTTTCCTACACACACGCCTGCACACCACCCCCTTCCCCAAACCACACCCTGCACACACGCCCCTTCCCACACACACGCTTGCTCCACCCCCTTTCCCCACACAACACCTCCCAAATCGCCCCCTTCCCACACACACCCCCCCCCTGCGACACGTTCCTTCCCACACCGCCTGACCCCGACCCCTTCCCAACACACCCCTTTGCACACAGCCCCCTTTCCCACCCCAAACGTCTGAACCGACACCCTTCTTACACACACGCCTGATCCCACGCCCCCTTTCCCCACCACACGCCTCCAACATTGGGTGTGTGGTGTGTGGGTGTGTGTGTGTGTGTGGGGTGCAGGAAGGGGTTGGTGCCAGGCGTGTGGTGGGAAGGGCGTGGTCAGGCGGTGTGTGGGAAAGGGGTCGGTCACACGACAGATTCCTGTCTGACACCGAAGTACAATCGTATCATAACATTTGGAAGGGGTCAGACAGAGTGCTGCGGTCTTCCCCGTTCTGACGTATCAAAACATCGTAGCCCTGTTTTGGGGGAAGATTTTTTTTTTTTGCGCTTTTTTCAAAAGGTGTTTTTACGGGGAAAAAAGCCTGGAAATCAAAATTTTTTTTGGGGATTTGTGTTTCGAATTACATTCAACAAAAATAGGGAAAAAAAAAAAAGGGGCTGGCGATTACTTTAAGGGCCACTGTTGATGCCCCAATTGACAATTTTATCAAAATGAACAGACAATAGACGGAAAAAAACATAAACATTCAAAGGCTGTGGTGTTGTATAAAAAGGTCTCTAGGCCGAAGAACACCTTGCATTTCCAAAATCAAACCTAAAAACCCTAAGTGCACAGAGCTGTGGAGGAGGGAAAACAAACGCTACACAAACCCCCTACTAAACCCAAAACCCGTGTGAAAAGGGAAGCAAAGAATGGAGAAGTTTCTAGTGATGTGGTACTAAAAGACTTGATTGGGAAAGGCCCGTGTAATCCCCCCGAAAACCCCATATTTCCCGGGTTGGGGTGGATTCAATCTTAGTAGCGAAGAGAAAAATTCACGACTGAAAAATGGTATCTCCCTTCATTAATACGCTTCAAAGAAATGTGTTACCTACCAAGTCAAGAAAACACAGAAGAACTTGGACATGCCGAGGACCAAGGGCCCGAATGATGTTAAAGTCTCAAGGAAACATCAAGGGGCCATGCCAAGATCCATTTGACCGGAAAGTGTGGGAACCTCCCTAGTTTAATATAACTATGGTCGGTGGCATCAGAAGAAGTCGAAGAGTGAGAAGGAGTGCCCACAAAAGGCGGGAAATGTTTGACTTCACTGAAGAAAGGCTTGGGACGAAAAGAAGAGGAATTTCTGGGGGCCCAATCCCCCGACGTAGTAAAACGTTTTTTTGCTATAGGAAGTGCTTTCCGGATAAGGAAGGGAAGATAATGACGATAGGAGGACTCTTCAGAAGCTGCTTGCAGTGCAAAAAACCCTGATGTGGGTATGCGCAAGGTACTCTCCACGAATTGGCAGCTGTTCCGCCTTCAATGTTCCAGACGATGGTTCGATGAGAAGGGCCCAAAAACAAAGCAGATTTTCCCAAAAAGCTGGAAGCAAACTAAAGAAATTTTTTCCCTTCCTGGGTTCAGAATTCCCCGAAGTCATGGGCAGCTGCTGCATACCTCATTGTTTCCCTGGCAATGTTTTTCAGGCCCGAACGAGAATCTTTCAAGATTTTCATGATCTTGGAAAGGGGTTTTTCTGGACCGAATTGTGCGTCTTCTGAGAACAGTGCCATGGAAACCCCTTCCCTTTTGACGTTGTGATTGGTTTTTGACCGGACGACAGAGAACAGTAAATTAAGTCGACTGAACGACACAGACGGGGAAAATGTTTGGATTCCGGTTTTAAACTCCCAGATACAAGGGAACGGGGGACGCCCCAAAACTACGGGAAAATTTTCCCCCCAAAAACCAGTACCAACAAGCCTATTTAGCTTCATTCATCTTTTCCAAATTTCGCGAAAAGGGACAAGATAACCCTGCCTGAAAGATAAATGGGTTTGTAGGGGCAGGTGGATTTGAAATGGGGGGAAGGGGTCAAAGTTCTAATGAAGTGGGTGTGTCCATTTCCTTGAGGGGTTTGTACAAACACAAGAGGGGGCGGACACTCGTCTGGTTTGCATGCAATCATGTTATCGAGGGGCCCACCCAAAGGTTAATCTTGGGGTTTGTGATGACAGGATGTCCTCGTCTTTTTTGGTGTATTACTGGAGCAGGGGAGAAATGGCCAAAAGAAATATAGCATTGCTGGGCACTGGGGAAAATTCGTCTAAAAGGGGCCGATTCATCCCCTTTTTCACCATATCAGTCCCAAAACCCCGGCAAAAGCATGAAAAGTCATTACCGGGCCGTGCATGTTCTTCGGGATTTGACACGACAAGTGCTTTTAAACAGATTTGGGAAAAGCAAAACGGCATATTCAGCTCTCACCCAAAAATTTCAGATGCCTTTTACAGGGCTGGAAGCATTCCAGGATTGGGGCCAAATTTTTCCAAAATTTCCCGAAAGGGGCGATTTGTCCTTCTCATGCATGGAAAAAAAAACAAAAAACCCTCGTTCACTGAATACCTTCGTTTCGTACTCCCACCACAACGGATAAGCCCCCCACCCTTACTCCCAAACCAACAGATATCCCCTTCGAACAACATGTATTGGGGGGCCCAATCCCAAGTAGCAGTTTTTTGGGTGTCGGGAGCCCAAATCGAAAAAACCTGAGAAAAATGAACCCAGTTGGCCTTTGGTTGGCATGTGAATGAAAAGGTTTAAAACCTCGTCCAACAATGTAAATAAAAGAATCGGCATCAGCAGAGGTTAGAGACCTAACTCATTTGTACTGGGAAAAAACAAAGGGGTTTTCGCGGACAAAAAAAGCCAGTTTGTCATTTTCTGGATTGGGGTCATTTCCCTTTTTTCCTTGGTGGAGAATTCGAATTTGGCCCGGGGATAAGTGAGGTGGCAAAAGGGGTGAAGTCGGAAAATGATACGGACATATGGTGTAAATACTGTAAGTTTAAACTTTGTAAAATGCTAAAAAAAAAAATTTTTAAGATATTCCAAAATTCTCAATTTTTTGGGTTAAAAGGGTTTTAAAAGAACTATGTTTTTTAAATTTGAATCTGACTGTAAACCCCATCATTATTAATAAAATAGGCATCCTAACGAATCCCAAAAATAAACCCCATTTGCCCTTTTTCTAAAGTGTGGGGGGGAACTCCCTTTAAAAACGGCCCTTTTTTTGGCCCTTTGGGCCCCTCCCCTAATCCTGACTCACCAAAAAGCGAAAATCTAGGGAAATTACGTGCTATCATCCTCAAAAGAAAAGGGAATTCCCGTTCCCTTTAAAATGGAAAGAAGGGTTTTAATGTTTAAAAGTTTTTGATCGATGGAAAAAAGTTACCACAAAAGTTTTTCGAAGCCAGCACAATAAAATAGGGGGGGTTGGGGAGATTTCCCTACATATGGGTTTTAACGTACAAATGCTCCCCTTGGGCCCAAATTTTTAGGTTTTTGGATGTTACCGTATAAAAGTAGTAAGAAAAAAGGGTTAATCAGCTAGCGGGAGAGATTTGGGTGGTTGGGGGCTTTGGGGTAATTTTTAAAGGGGGAGTTTTTTTTGTTTTTTTTTTATGTCCCCTGGGAAATATTTGGCCTCCATTTCATTTGGGTTTTTGTGTTCATGAATTAAAGCCAGCAGTGTTGGGGGTAAGGGATTAAAATATCGAAAAAGTGTTCAGTTGTTTCACCAAAAAGGGATAAAAAAATTCCGGCCCCCGAACGACCCAAAAGTTTTTTTTCCCCTGTTTAATGGCGTCAATGGAAACTTCGTCAGTGTGGTTTTTAAATGGACGTATCATCCAAAAGTTTTAAAAAAAAAACAAAATTTAAAAATTTGGTATTTGGGGGATTTTTTTCAATAATGTCAAGTAGGAGGGGCCAAAAATAAATTAGATAGTGACACCTATCACCCGTAGTGATTTCAAATTTATCGTTCCCAAAACAACCCAAAAATAAGGGTTTAAACCCCTGCTTGTTCCCAAAATTGTGGAAACCTAATGAAAAATAGGGGTATAGGCCAAAATTACATTCTAAAGGTTTAATTTTCCCAAACATGTTAAATTCCCCCAATCAAATTTAAAAAATGCCAAAAAATTGGGCCCCCCCTTTTAAAATTTTATCTGCATTTATTTAAAAAATTATTAATTTTTTGTTTTCCCTTTTTGGAATTTTACAGGGGGCACTTCCATGATTAAGTTTCATTTTGTAAAGGGGAAAGAAAGTATTAATAGGATTGCAAATATATATTAAAAAAAAAAAAATCCGGGAAAACTTCAAGTCAAAATTTATTTTCATTTTTTTTTACTTTCACTTTTTAATTGATTAAAATTGCTTGCACTATTATATTGCTAATATAAATTGATTTGATTTCATCATAGGGGCCATTTCATGAAATATGTTGCCCTAATTCAACTGTGCTTGAAATTTTTTTTTTTCAAATTTTTTTTTTACTTATCGATAAATATCTCTGTATGGACGTCCTCACCTAGGATGGTCCGTACGTTTTTTGTTTTTTTTTCGGGCCTATTTTTCAGTTTTCTTTATGATGTTGCCAGAGTTGTGCCTTACACATAATGTAGTCCATATCTTATATTTTGTAATACATAATAAAAAAAATTTAGATTTCACTCTAATTTTTTTTTTCCTGATTTAAAAAAAAAAAAAATGTACGGTTTCATCCCCCAAACCCCCCCAACCCAGGGTCTGTTTAAAAACAGACTTGACGCGCACTGTAAAGTAAAGGGTATTGATAGTGCCCAGCGAATTCATATTATAATCCCCCGGATCGATTAGTGATAGTGATAGTTGTAGTTAGTTTTATTTCATATCCCATCATTCTTTACTACGAAACTTCCATGTTCCTTCTTCTTTAGGGACATGGTATCCTTTTCCAACTGTCCTCTTACATGTAGTTGATAGTTAGTAGTATGTAGTACAACAGATACCGTAGTTATGACCCAATAGCTAGCCTGGTGTCTGTTATTCCTATGTATTCCTATGTAAGTCGATGAAGTGTGGGAATACACCTTGTATCAGTGATTTTATTCTGGTTCTTGAAGTGTTGTGGTGTTTGTTGCTTGATCACCCCTTGCTGTGCTTATACCTGTGACTGTTCTTGTGAAATGTCTTGGCTTTCTTGCTAATCAATGGTCTAGCTGTTTCCTTGTTTTCTAGATCAGTAACAAAGTTTGTTTCTTCACATCTGCATCCTGTTCATCTGCTAGGAGTAAAAATGTTGCAAGTTTTACATCATTTGTCAGTGTGTTGTCTTGTAGAAAGTTTAAGTTTTCCCTGATGTCTTTATATTCCTCGCAGTGTAATAGGAAGTGTTCTAAGGTTTCATCCAGTGTTACATGTCGTGCATGCTGTGTTCCCGTGGGTGTGTCTGTTCCTGTAGTTTAGTTTCAGTGTGTTGCTTCTGCATCTTATCAAAGTTGTAGTGGATTCATCATTATCATAAAAGTATTTCTTTGATGTGTGTTTTGTATGTTCTGTAAAGTCTAAGTGTCTCTTTTTCAAAAAGTTCTGCTTTCCATTTCTTGGTATCATGTTCTTTTAATTTGTCTGTTATTTTCTTGCTGTGTTTTGATACTAAGTTGGTCTATGTTGGTATTAAGCTCTTTTAAATAACTGTTGACTGTTTTGGTGCAGTCATCTTTCCCATTGTCTAGTCTTTGTAGCAAGCATCGTTTCAGTAGATCATTTGTGGAGTGGGCCATAATGTATCTTATGTATGAGAGTTAAGCTTTGGCATCTCTGGTTTTCATCAAAGATGCTGCAATTTCTCCTTGAAGGCAACTGTTGGGTGTGTATTTGGGGGCGCGTAGTATTGTTCTGAAAGCTTTGGTCTCTGTGGTTTGGAGTTTTTCTAGGTTGTTGTTGTTGTATGGCAGGCTGCCTTGACAATTTCTCCTTGAAGGCAACTGTTGGGTGTGTATTTGGGGGCGCGTAGTATTGTTCTGAAAGCTTTGGTCTCTGTGGTTTGGAGTTTTTCTAGATTGTTGTTGTTGTATGGCAGGCTGCCTTGACAGTAGAGAAGCTAGGGTAACACCACTTGTTTCCAGTATGTTTTCCCAATGAGGAGCCTGTTGGTGCTTTTTGCCACTACTGCTGCTGTGACATTGCTCAACCTCTGGGCTTCCTTTAGGGTTTCTTTCTTGAATTGATCAAAGCATCTTCTTTTGTTGGTGATATTTATCCCCAAGTATTTTATTTCCTTTGTTATTTTGATATCACAGAGATTATCAAGAGCTGTTTCATGGTTATAAATCCTTATATGGCTTTTGTGTTTATTCATCTCCAGGCCACTATTGCTCTTGCTGCTTCGATGAGTGTCAATGTCATGTTTAGGGCATCTGATTCACTTTGTGCTAAAATAAGGCCATCATCTGCATATAACAAGGCAGGGATAAAACATATCTCATCTTTGAATCCAATATTTGTTTGGTTCAGGTGTAGGATGATGATATATGTTATCATTAAGAACAGTGATGTTGAACCATTGCAGCCTTGCCTTATTCCGCTGGTGACATCCATGTTTGTTACGATCTCATTGTTTAGATACAGGATGGTCTTGTCATTTAGGTATATGTCACTTATGACGTCAATTATGTGTGGATGTATCATGAACTTTTTTAGGCATTCTATTAGGGGCTTTCTTTTCACACTGTCAAAGGCTTTCTTGAAATCTATAGCGATGGTTATTAATGGTCTCTTCATCTTGAAAGACTGTTCGATGCAGGGGCGGATGTTCGAACGGTTCGTAAACACTTTCTCTAAGATCATCTTTGCACTTAGATTGATCTTGGAACGTTCGTAACGCGTTTGGAGGTATTTTCAAACGATCTTTGCGAACATCCATCCGCCATATTTGTTCATTTTTCCACCATATTTGTTCATAGTGCTAAGGTTGCTGAAGAGCACTCGCACACTGTTCGTAGGGTCGCATGATGAAATTTTTTTTCTAATATGCAAGCCACATAAAGTTATGTTATTAATTGTTGATTTCATGTTGAGTTGTTTATGGTTGGTCAGGACGCTGTAGGGGAATGTGAAGAGTGCAATGAATGGTATGCTGCCGAATGCCTATAGGTGACTGGAATGAGTGAAGTGCAAATAAAAAAGAAATGTGTCTTGTGCTAGAAGTGTATAGAGAAGATGATATAGGGAGAGGAAGATGCGGGAAGTGAAGGAGGAGAATAGGAGACAAGGATGAGATGGAGAGAATGAGTCAAGTGAAGGATACAGATGGCGGTGGCATAAAGTGAGATTGAAACGAATGAAGGATAGTGGGTGGGTACGCAAGGTGTATGAATGGAATGGATAGAGAAGCAGATTAGTAAAATGAGTGCTGGAACGGCAGATAAACTAGGTAACCTTGATGTGTGTGTTTAGGGAGGAAAGGACTAGCAATACAGGGAGTTTCGTACGCAAGTTGTTTCGTACCCAGTTTTGTTATTTGTTTCGTACACTGATTTTGAGTTCTTAAACTGGCGAAATGATGCCTTTAGAAAACAGCAGAATGATACACTCCCAACAAATATATCATGATAAAAAGTCATTATATGTTATTTTCAATACGTTACTAAGTGAAGTTTCATTAAAACCAGACCAAAATGTAAGTTACTTTCATATTTGCTGTACGATTCATGTCTGCGCCGCCGCCGCGCCACTTTGAACACAAAGAGCTGCAGTCGAGGCAGCTGAGTCTCGTCCCTCTCGTGTTTACAGTGCGTGTAGACGGTGTGGTTATACGTGCTTTCTTTAATTAACCTATGACGATGGAAAATCGAGTGAAGTATTTGCAAAACATCAACTTATCCCAGCTGACATTAAATGAAAAGACTGAAATCAAGCGGTACCGACTTTATTTTCAAGTAATACTGTAATTCTACTATCGCCACCTCAGCCATCCCCTCTACTACCAACACTACCACCCCCACCATCCCTTCTACCACCACCACTACTATCATGCCCTGAAATCCGTGAACATCAACTACAACTCATACCTGAGATAGGTAAATTTGTGTATCCCACTGTTGTGTGAAGTGTGCAGTCCCTCCATTGTATTTTATCACGAGCCGCCACTGAGTATAAATGATATACAGGGAAGTCTCGTAGATACGAGCAGTTAGGTTCCACCTGGCATACTCGTAAAGCAAAATTTCGTATAGCGAGATACATAACTAATGGTAAAATATAGGTTTGGTTCCAGGACCCCATCAAAGACATGTTTTTCAAGCTAAAATAAACTGTAGGGGTCCCAAGGTTGGGGACGCACACCTGGCTAATTACCCCTATAGGTCAGGCCGCACATCTGGCTAATTACCCTTCAGGTCACGCCTTGCTTGGGTGACCTGACGGGTCAACCAAAATCCCCTTTGTCCAGCCTGGGAGTCCTGTATTAAGTCAGTTACTTACCAACCACTACAGTGAGAGGAACAACCACTCCTCCTCTCCCTGTGTTCCTCTCACTGTGGTCTGTAGTGGTAGGTAGGTACTGCCAGAAGCTGGTCTAGGAAGCCAGGGCGGGAACCCAGCAACGGAGGTGCGGTAGAATTTGGGTCAGGAGCGAGTCAGGTCCAAGCCATGTGCTTGACCTTTAGGGGTAATTAGCCAGGTCTGCGGCCCCAAGCTTGGGGCCACCACAACATCATCATACAGCCTAGATGCATACGTGGTAGGGCACGCATTTTGAACTTGGTAATTTTACTCACCCCAGTTTGAATGTCGTAGCATTGGATTTTCGATCTCGTATATTGAAAATAGACCCTAATTTACTCAGCTCGTATCATTGATTTCTCGTATACTGAATGCTCGTATAACGGGACTTCCCCAGGGAAGTCCCGAAGATACGAGAAGTTAGGTTCCACCTGGCATACTCGTAAAGCGAAATCTCGTATAACGAAACACATAACTAATGGTAAAATATAGGTTTGGTTCCAGGACCCCATCAATTATAAAAAAAACAAAAAAAAAAAAAAAAACCAACCATATTTTTCAAGCTAAAATAAACTCTAGCAAACACAACAAACACACAGGGTCTATATTACCCACACTGTACTACCTATTCTGTAGGAAAAGCATTCTGAAAGAGAAAATAGCACACAAAATAACATAACTGCACATTAATTAAACATAAAACATGCATAACACTCACAAGTGGTAATGTTGTGTGGGGAGACAGGAAGCTGGCACGTAGCCAGCTGAGAGTTCCTGTTTTCTCTCTCAGAGGCTCGAGAGAAAACAGGGGTGACTGCGTTTGCAGGGATGACTGGGTTAGAGTTCTTCCTCCTGCCCTTGATCACTTGGGGAAGAGGAAAGATCTTCGGTGCTGGCCCTGGATTGGGTCTGGCTGTGCTGGATTGTGCAAGGCACAATACATACAAGCAAAAAAGACGTATGTACTACTGTTGGGGACGCCACGTGATACAACAGACTCGAGAGGGTAGGGTAGGTAAGGGACAAGGGAGGGGTGCGCAGACCTCTTCCACTGCCCACAAACTCGTCTCTGCTCATCTGAATCATTGTACATCGTCCAGGGATGTGAACTTTTGTAGGCCACATTGTCGTACCGAGCCACCAGAATTACCATATTTTCAGATTGATTATAACAAAACCTTAGGTAAAATCAGTCAGTAAATGACTTCATAATTTTAGTAAATAACTTGTAATTTACTTTAGTAAATAACTTGGTAATTTTACTCAGTCCAGTTTGAATGTCGTAGCACTGGATTTTTTATCTCGTATATTGAAAATAGACCCTAATTTACACCTCTCGTATCATCGAATTCTCGTATACCGAATGCTCGTATAACGGGACTTCCCTGTATTTGAGGTCGAGGGTAAGTCATCAGAAGAAATTATTCATAATACTCCATGCATGCTCCCTCAGCCCTACCTAGTGGAACACGGTTCCCACACCACGCGGCAGCCGTGGCCAGTGGGTGGGCACCTGGGGGGGCACCGGCTTCTCGTGGGGGGGCACGCGCCCACCCATGCCCCCCCGTAGCTACGCCACTGCTGGCAGGAAGGGTTAGACAGACACTTGATGGTCATAGGACTTTCTTTAATTGAAGACATGGCTCTCCAACACAGCCTTTAACAACGCCCTTGTCATTCCCCCAAAACAAATGACTGTGGGGATGTGACTGCCTGACGGCCTGATAACAGTGTTACCAGGGTGAACTGTTCCCTGGGACACCCCCTCCAGGCCTAACTCCTTCACTGGCAGGCCATGGCCTGTACCCACAGCTCAGTACAGCTCACAAAATACTGCCTGCAACATTCGCCTTCACTTGCCTCCTAACTGATCACTACAGTAACGAGTTCACCATGGACTGCCTTGCCTGAACTCATCTTTGCAGCATTTCACAATGCATCTCATCTGTGCAACACTGCTCCCTCAACACAGGACACACACACACTGCCAGAGAGCACAAGGCAAGGGTGTTCCTGAGGCAGAGAAGGAAGAGACACAGGAAGTTAGCAGCGAGTCACTGCCTAGTTAAAGGTCCGTCATGTCTTTATTTCCTGCGCCGCATACTCCCTGTCTCCTGAGGGTGACACAGAGGCAAGTACATGAGTGCAGAGAACCCCTGTGAGGCTGGACAACTGGATGATGCAATACATGACAACACACACAGCCACTCCCTCCTCACAGGTGTGTCTGGATATGCCTGGCAACACGACTCTTGGTAAGGTAACACTTGCCACAAATATCACACTTGTACTTCCTTTTACCAGTGTGGGTGAGCATGTGTGTGTTAAGATGCTCTTGGTGGTAAATGTTTTCCCACACTCCTGGCACTCAAAGTTTCGCTCACCAGTGTGGGTGAGCATATGTGTGTTAAGACTGCTCTTCAGGGTAAATGTTTTCCCACACTCCTGACACTCAAAGTTTCTCTCACCAGTGTGGGTGAGCATGTGTGTGTTAAGATGGCTCTTGAGGGTAAATGTTTTCCCACACTCCTGACACTCAAAGTTTCTCTCACCAGTGTGGGTGAGCATGTGTCTGTTAAGATTGCTCTTGAGGGTAAATGTTTTCCTACACTCCTGACACTCAAAGTTTCTCTCACCAGTGTGGGTGAGCATGTGTCTGTTAAGACTGCTCTTCAGGGTAAATGTTTTCCCACACTCCTGACACTCAAAGTTTCTCTCACCAGTGTGGGTGAGCATGTGTGTGTTGAGATTGCTCTTGAGGGTAACTGTTTTCCTACACTCCTGACACTCAAAGTTTCTCTCACCAGTGTGGGTGGGCATGTGTCTGTTAAGATGGCTCTTGGTGGTAAATGTTTTCCCACACTCCTGACACTCACAAGTTTCGCTCACCAGTGTGGGTGACCATGTGTGTGTTAAGACTGCTCTCTTCTCTCTTTCACTCTTTTTTTCCTTCAAACACTCATACTCCATTACCATGACGTTATGATCACTCGCTACGTCAATTGTCCTTTCCTCATCCACCCACATACTTCTCACCCGTTCTCTAGCCTTCCGGTTCACTAGCATAAAGTCAATGGCAGATTCATTCTCCCTTCCACTCCAGGTCACTCTTCCTTCAGCCAGGGTCACATTCAACATTTCTAATGCATTCTCCTCTGCAAAGTCAAGCAGCAATTGGCCATTTCCATTTACTTCCTCTCCTAACACACCAATGTGACCATTCATGTCTCCCATCACAATCACATTTTCACTTCTATTCTGTTCTACAAACCTTTGCACAATTCTATACTTCCTTTCATTCTCGGCTCTCGCTCCTGTTCCTTCCACTGTCATGTAACACACTATCACCAAGATCCTTTCTCTTCCCTTTCGCACCTTATATTCCAGACGTACTGCCATAATATCCTCACCCATTTCACACCCTCCTACATCTAGCTCCTCTACATCTATACCTGCTTCCTGCCTCACAAGTACTCCCACTCCGCCACCCTTTTTCTGCTGCTTACTTCTGCCCTTGCCGATCATACTGTCAGGGCCGGATTTAGGAGTGGGCAAAGTGGGCAGCTGCCCAGGGGCCTCCACAAAATGGGGGGAAAACTGCCAAACTTGGGCCTGGGGCCTTCACATATTACATTTTTTTGTTCTTATTTAAATATTTACTTAATACTTCTGGTATTATTCTAGTGTTTACTCTCCCCTCTCCCCCAAAACAAGTTTGGGGACCTGGGCTAATGCGATATATTTGGCTGGGGTACAAAAATATGCGTCGCAACCCCATAGTTTTTTGAGTTAGGGGTGTACGTAGTATAAATAGTCAAAATTCCCTCAATCAAGGGAAAATAGATTGCATTTCTTCCAAGTCCAGAGACGTGTGAACCTGACGATCCTCACAAACAGAATGATAACCGGTGTGTCGATCCCCCCCCCACCCTCCCACTTAAGGTAAGGTAAAATGTTGTTAGGTTGCCGGGGAGTCTAGAGGGACGGAGCCCCCGTTAGATGATTAGGTAAAATTAGGTTGGGTTAGATTATCGGGTGATTATTGCTAAGAGGTTAGGTAGGATTAACGGGGGTCGAGGGGGCAGAGCCCCCCGCTAGGTTAGATTAGGTTAGATTACAGGGAGGTCGAGGGGAATGGAGCCCCCTCGCAAGGAGGTTAGGTTAAATTTTCTTAGCTCTAGGAAAATTACTCTAGATCTAGGGTATTTTAGCTCTTTTACATAACTCCAAAAATACGTATTTCCGACGCATTATTGCTCCCCACCCGAAAACCCTGCATTCCCCAGGTCCCCAAGCTTGTTTGGGGGAGGGGAACAGTAGGGGCAAACACTAGAAATTTACAAAACTTCTCTATATATTTATATAATAAATTTCTTTTAATCAAGGCCTTAATTGTTAATCAAATTAATAATTGATCTTATATCCAACTGCCTAGCTACTGTTGCTTGATGGCCTTGATGCTTTATCGGAAGCCAACAGCCTCTTTTTAGGTAGGCATGGCAGCGACTGTAGGCTATAGCCAGTGGCCTAGGTCAAAGTTTCATATAATTCATATAAACAGAAAAACACTCATTAAAAATAAATTAACCTTGAAAGTAACTCCCGTCAGTAAATTTCATATCAACCAAATCTGTAGGCAGTGAGCTCAAATTTCAGAAAATATGGGGCTTAGGTACTCCTATACTTCATGCTCTTAACAAGGGGTGACCCGACTCCTAGTCTCGCAACATCAATGTGTTACTTCTCAATCTGAATACTGTACGTACTTCATTGAGCTGTGTTCACTTTGAAAGAAAAAAATCTTTACCCATTTAGGTCATAGAGAAATGTACCCCAATTTGTTCATAATATACTATAGCTAATATACTTTCTCAATTTAGCTTTGCTTATTGCTTCAAAATGCTCCTAAAAAGGCTAAAATTTCAAAAAAAAGCCCGAACCCCAGCTGCTCAGTCTTGCTTCGCTCGGCACCCCATACTTTGTAAAGTTTTGTAATGAAGGGGCATTCCCATTGTAATTTGAAGGGGTTCCATTCATTCATTTCCCTGCTGAGATCTTCCATTTTTTCAACATTCCATCCTCTAACATTCACACAGCCCAACCTCACATTCCCTTTTGTTGTCAAAATCACTCATTTGCATTTGTCACCCTCTTTTCCCTCAACTTGCAGAGTCTCTCAGTCGCGCGTATAGAATCAAGCATTCTCCCGCACATCCGCCTCTCTCCTTCCCAGTTTAGGTGCACTTTGTCTCCCTCAAAGACCTCCTGTGGGAGTGCACCGTCCAGGTCTATGAAGCTTACTCCATAGTCCCCTGGATCCTTACTGCACTCTGCTTTTCATTCTTACAACCTCCTCTTTGGAGTCGCTTGTTTGTGTCGCGTCTCATTTCCTCATACCCTGCATTTTCCCGAGGTCGCCTCATGATTCCCACCACAGCCACTCGTACTTTCTTCCTGTCCTTCTTTATATCCTTAAGGCACTCCATCACCTTGCCCACCGTCTGCTCGGGGCCTAACCTCCTAAGGCTGTTCCCCCCTCCCTGCATTATCACCATTCCTTCCTGTACACCATTCACCTGCTCCCTCACCTCCTTCACAACATCCTCCATACCCTGCCACTCAGGCTAACCAGCACTCTCTTCTGGTCTCTCATAGCCACGTGTCGCCTAACATTCTTCACCATACTGTCCCCTATACACAGTATGGGCCACTTCTTTGCCCTGCGGTTGCCCCCCGTTGCTCTATCAGTCCTGACCCTCCCTGGGTTGGTAATCTCTACTACCTCATCTCCCCCACTCGGGCCTGTAGCAGCCACAGCCCCACCGGGAGCCGGGGCATCAGGTCCCCTAGCCTCATCCACGCCCTCAGCAGCCTTAGCTGCTGCTACAGGCAAAGGCGTGGGATTGGCCAGCCTCACCCACGACTTCAGTGACCTCAACTGCCTCTACTGGCGAGGATGAGGAGGGAGCAGGTCCCCCAGTCTCACCCACACCCTCAACTACCCCCTCAACCGCCCTACTTCGACATCTTCCACCGCTGCAGCTCCCCCAGTCTCCTCTCCTTCGGGCATGCCTGCTTTGGTGACGTCTAACGTCAAGCAGCCCTCATCCCCAGGGCCCGTGGTGGTCTGGCCCCCAAGCCCTGCTCATTACCCTTACCTGCCCTTTCTGCCTCCATGTTTCTTACTTTACATGCAAGGCTTTTATAATCCCCCTCCAGGGCTTGTATCCACTCCTTTGCGTCCTTCAGTTCACCCTTGCACTGTTCTAGTTCCCTGGTCCTCGCCCCATTCTCCACCTTTAGCTTTCGGATCTCTTTCATGTCCTTAATTACCTGCTTTCTGCACTTCCCACAGAACCACAGTTCCTTAGTGCCCTGGAGCTCTGTATATAGCTCTGGCCGCACCCCTTCACAGGTACTGTGCGACCACCATTTGCAGCTATCGCACTGCAAGCCACTGTCCTTGTCCGGACTTTTCACAACATAGCGGGCACTGTGGCTGCTTTTTCCTCACCACCTCATCACACGATACGCATCTCCCTGTCTCGCCTAATTTCCCAACCCAGTTGCAGACAATGCACTTCCCACTTCTGACCCCCTTTGACCTGGTGCCATGCCCACCATCTTCCTGCTCCTCACTCTTCCCATGGCAGCATTACATGGCTCCATCAACGGCCATATGCAGTTCTGTCAACAGGGCACTCACAGTTCCCCCCCTTGACCAAGACTGCCCCTTCAGGAATCTCCCTCAAAACATGAGGATTTGTGGGTAGATATTTTTATTACTTCAATCTACAGATTCTGCAGATATTATAGTTTGATAAATTTTGGGGGAGAGTTTACAAGCTAGGAAATTATGTGATTTCAAGGAAAAATGAGGAGAAAGATTTAGGAATAGTGTTCCCAAGATGAATTATTACCAAAGAAGCATATCAATATAATATCAAGTGATATACCGTATTTGCCGGCGCATAAGACGCAGTTTTTTCCCTTAAAAAGGAATGCAAAGTTCACCCTGCGTCTAATGCGGCCATATTAGCGCATGAGAGGTCGGGCTGAGAATGCAGAACAGCCGGTGGTGTATTACTAAAGGGGTCTGGAGTGATCTGTGTTGAGCAGTAGTTCACTGAGCACAAATTTGTAACTGTTATCAACAGTAATTCATAATACTAAGAAAAGTTTGGAGTTTAAGAGAAAATAAGAGCTGGGGCAACAAGATAGCGATTGTTGCTGCCAAGATGGCCGTGTCAGATATAAACATCATCCACACCCCGCTGCTGCTCTCCATTGTAAAACATCTGATATCTCAGGTCTGCCGATTCACCTGGGATACTTCACTCGGCGATGCCCTCCTCGCACCCACCATGGGTCATTACCGCTCAGACTCCTCCCCGCACCCATGGAAAAGACAAACGTCCCGCATATTAGATGTCGCCTTAATTAACCCGCATTCGACTCGCGCCACACAAGTTGACACAACAGTTGGAAGGAGATGATAGAAGGGAGGCAGAAAATGGTGTATAATCTTCGCTGGACTGAATATTGTTGATAAATGGAATAGTGAAACAAAGAGCGTGTTAAAGTTTTATTTGAAGGAGTGTGAGCGGTGAGAGGGTGGTGTAGTATCTTGGGGAGTCTGTCTATACACACAAGGATGGAGAAAAGGAGTCGTGGCTTTGCTGTTTATTTGACAGCGAGCCATTGTACAACGTGGGGACAAGAGGTGCGCGGCGTGTGTCTCTGTGTGCCCTGTGGCTGACTGAATTACCTGGCTGGTGTTGCAGTTGTGTCGGCGAGAACAAGTCAGGTCAGCGTCAGGTCACCCTCGGGCCTCTAATCCTGGTCCCAGACAGGGGGGTGGCCTAAGCCGATGCAGGTGTGTATGTGCGTGTGTGTGTTAGCGCCGCTACAGTGGTAAGCAAGGTGGGATAGGAGATATCATAGGCCTTTGTACCACCTTGACCCCTCAATCCTCACCCCTGTACCTCTACGAATAAGGAAACTATATGAAAGAGTGCTAGTAAAAAGGCTGTAACTGTACATATAGGACAAGTCTTCCACACGGTACACCAAGACCAAGACCCATCACGGCGCCACACCGTCCGCCTCAAGGCCGAATCACACCATACCATCATGGTGACACGGCACCGTCTCATCACATCCGTTAGAATTTCTTACGTTCAAACAAATAGACGTGTTACACTAAACGGTGCGCCACCGTTACGGCTCCAATACATCACCGTCCTGTCCACGTAACGGTTTCTGGGGAAGAAATTTTTAACGTAATGAGACTGTGCCGTGCTGATAATTGTCGTTTTCTCAAGGCTTTATGTACCCAAAACAGTGTCTTTTAGATTTCTACCCCTCTTCTTCATCCAACGGAAGTGCTATTAATGCAAATTTCTTCAACCATAGCCTCTGAGGCACCATGTCTGCTTAGAGGGTGAGCAGGAACTGCCGAAAATGATGGAACCGTGACGAATAGTGTGAATACAAGGCATGTCTGACAGAACGCTGCCGTGATTTCAGAGTGTGAACCAGCCTTCACCTGTACCTTCCTGAAGAAGACTAATCAACCATCGCGACTGTGATAGATTCATAGGTGTAAACCAGGGCAAATATCGTCGATCCCGACAACGGTGCCCTTCAACAATTACAACAAGGTAGAGATGGCTACCTTACAGTGTTACCTAAATATCTTGGTGAATTTTTGTTATTGGACAACCACCGATTTCGATGCCGAAACTTAGTCCTCCTGAATAGTTTTGATGTGTTTTGAATTAATCTGGCTCTCGCTTTTGTCGGAAATCAATGTTTGTTTACATGTGTGTGTAGGGGGGGGGGCAACCTGCCCCTCCAGGTCCGCCCCGCAAACATTGCTACGCTTCACACTGCCATATTATGGGAAATTTTCGTTTTTTCTCTATATCATCTGTTACTAAACCAAACCCCACCTCTAACCTAACCTAACTCTAACCTAATCTTATTTAACCTAACTTGACTTTCTGGCTGAAATAACGGTAGATTTTCGGTACTATGTGTAATGCCATTATTATTCAATTGCGCCATGGGAAATGGGGCTCAAAATACTCAGAATCAGAAAGCTACACGATGATGTAGGTAAGAGTCCAAGGACTTTTGAAAGCCCACTACCAAAATAATACCAATATCTACACTGCAAATATTCCACAAAGTATAAACACATAGCAGAAAAGCAACAAAGGCATACCTACAACATTAAATCTAAGCTATATGTCATAGGTAGCAAAATATTAGAATATCAATTCGTGGGGGCATCCTGCAATATATTATGATTTATGACCGATTTTGGTTACCCTGTCATTCCCTTTACATTTCGACTAGTATGATTTTTCATTCACATTCACTGCACAGTGAATATTGTATTTAGGTACATGCCCATAATCATTTGCTTTCCCCTACAAATCCTTTTTTTTAAATAATATTTACTAAATTAAAAAAAAAAAAAAAAAAAAAAAAAAAACGCCAATATATTATTTTTCTCAAAACCTTGTAAAATATTGGTGCATCTTATGTGGAGGTGCGTCTTATGCGCCGGCAAATACGGTATACTGCATAGAATAATAAGAACCTTAATTAAGGGTAGCTTTTCAATTCATAGATAAAGATATAATGAAGAAAATATTCACTATTATGATAAGACAAAAAGACTGGAATATGTATGCTGAAATTGTCTGGTCACCTCACAAAATAAAGAATATTAAGAAAGTGGAAAGAATACAAAGGATGGCAACAAGATGGTGCGCGAATTGAAATATCTAACCATAGATAACAGTAGAACAGATGTGACACTCTGCCGCACTAAACAAAAAACAGTAAAACACGCTAAAGAAATGCCATTACGAGACTGAAGAAATATGCATGAACTTAATATTCACTTAACTCTTCGCCATTTAAAACTTTGCGTGTCAACTTTTATCATGAAGGGTATCAATAGAAGCGCAATTTAATTAGCTTTCCATTGAGATATTTCGTTTTCTGATAAATTAATTAGAACCATGCATAAATTAACATTAAATAAATTAATTAAATCAATCGGGTAATTTTCCCGATTGATGGTTATTTATTTAGTTAGCGCTAATTTATACAAGGTACCTTGCTAATTCATTTATCAGAAAACGAAATATACAAGTGAATAAATAACCTCATCAATCTGTAAAATTACCAGATTGATGATTTTATTTATTTAGTTAACGCTAATTTATGCATGGTTCTAATTAATTTATCAGAAAACAAAATACATCAATGGAAAGCTAATAAAATTCCCCTTCTATTGATACCCTTCATCATAAAAGTTGACATGCAAAGTTTTAAATGGCGAAGAGTTGAAGTAAATATTAAGTTCATGCATATTTCTTCAGTCTCGTAATGGCATTTCTTTAGTATGTTTAATGTTTTTTATTTGATAATGTTATAGAACAACCATTTACGAAGATAACAGTATATCATATATACTGATAAACCAGTCTATATGCTAGTCATATGCAGCAAGTGAATGGCCAGCAGACTGGCCATGGGGCCAGTACTGCAGCGTCCAGCTGCTGGCGGCGGGAGTGTCACATCCAGTTCACTGTTATCTATGATCTAACCTATATGAGTAAAGTCCAAAACAAAATAAAATTGCAACTCTTGAAAAAAAGAGAGGAGACTTAATTACTGTATCACTACAGTTGAAGTTCCAAACCGGCATCCCAGACTCGCAACACCCAAAACTCGGCTATGTTCGGATTTTCCAAAACATGGCAAACACCCAAAACCCGCGCGTAGTTGCCGGGTCGGCCGCTGGGTGCCCCACACTAGGCCGCTTGGTTTCTCCGCCGATTTGTTTGTTGTTATTGTTCAGTGGTGTTGGACTGTAGAGTTTGTGTACACTGTTATTTGTGTACTTCTGATTTTCATGCTTTTTCCCCTAATATATCTACTTCTAAGTCTGAAAATCATTCTCGCTCGCCTGGTCCGAGGTTGCCGAGTTTGGAACTTCAACCTGCACTGACAATACACTGATAAATAAATGCTAGTTGCAAAGAAGTTTAGAACCTTACAAAAACGGCATCAGAGCGGACTGTTTTAAAAAAAA
>JACEEZ010021503.1:348948-351448 GCA_016584305.1 Chionoecetes opilio | reverse complement strand
AAAGAGAGGAGAGAGAGAGAGAGGGAGAGAGAGAGAGAGAGAGGGAGACTCGAGACGACGAGAGGAGAGAGAGAGGAAGAGAGAGAGAGAGAGACGAGGAGAGACGAGAGAGAGAGAGAGAGAGAGAGAGAGAGAGGAGAGAAGAGAGAGAGAGAGACGAGAGAGACGAGAGAGATGAGAGATGAAGAGAGAGGACGAGAGATGAAGGAGATAGCGAGAGAGAGAGAGAGAGAGGGAGAAAGAGAATGAAGGAGAGAGAAGGAGAGAGGAGGAAGATAATGAAGGAGGAGCGAGAGAGAGGGGAAGATAATGAAGGAGGAGAGAGGAGGAAAGATAATGAAGGAGAGGAGAGAGAGATGACGAAGAGAGAGAGAGAGAAGAGAGAGAGAGAGAGAGAGAGAAACGATAGGAGAGAGAGAGAGAGAGAGAAGAGAGGAGAGAGAGAGAGAGAGAGAGAGAGAGGAAGAGAGAGAGAGAAGAGAGGAGAGAGAGAAGAGAGAGAGGAGAGAGAGAGAGAGGGAGAGGAGAGAGAGAGAGAGAGAGGAGAGAGAGGAGAGAGAGAGAGAGGAGAAAAAGAATGAAGTAGAGAGAGAGAGAGAGAGGAGAAAAAGATTGAAGGAGAGAGAGAGGAGGAGAAAGAGAGTGAAGGAGAGAGGGGAGAGGCGAAGGAGGTATATACATAGGTTAGGAGGTGAGGTTAGGGTGATGTAAGGGGCTAGACTAGGGCTGTTCACGTGTCAGGGTTACTGTTAGGGACTTTGAAGAGAGGGAGACGGGTTGTAGATAAGGGACGGAGGGAAAGTGAGACAGGTAGGCAAAGGGAAGGGATCAAACTGATTGGCCCAGACTCCATTCTATATGCTCTATACATAACTGTCTTCTTTGTAGGGACTGGTAACTGAGCGGGAATTTTGCTGCTTTTTTTCCCCTAGCCCGTCCTTTGTGATGTAAAGAAAATAATAAATAAACCGTCGAGCGAGGATGGATACAGATATATGACGAAGAACTATTCAGGTTTTGAGAGAAGATGTAGACGGGAATGGGAACGAGACGGGAATGGGAACGAGACGGGAATGGAGACAGAACGAGGACAGGAACGGAACATAAATGGGAATGGAGACAGAACGAGGACAGGAACGGAACATAAATGGGAATGGAGACAGAACGAGGACAGGAACGGAACATAAATGGGAATGGAGACAGAACGAGGACAGGAACGGAACATAAATAGGAATGGAGACAGAACGAGGACAGGAACGGAACATAAATGGGAATGGAGACAGAACGAGGACAGGAGCGGAACATAAATGGGAATACAGACAGAACGAGGACAGGAACGGAATGGAAACGGGAATATAGGACAGAACAAAGACAGGAACAGAGACATTTTTGACATTAGTGCACGAAGCTATAATCACAAAGTCAGGATCCTGATGGAACTTGACAAATAACCTTCACACCCAAAACATGACGTGCGGTTATTAAAGGCTGACTCACACTGGCGTTTTCTCGGCATTTTTATCTGACGAGAAGTCGGTCTCTTGAAAGACCGAGCGATCGGTGTGTGATTTTTGTTGAAAACCTATTGCGATCATGACACCAGCCCCAGACCCAGACCCAGCCCCAGACCCAGCCCCAGACCCAGACCCAGACCCAGACCCAGACCCAGACCCCTTCTCGTCAGATAAAAATGCCGAAAAAGCGCCAGTGTGAATCAGCCTTAACCCTCTCGCGCCCAAATCTTTCTTTGGCTATATAAAATTGTCTGCTGTCGATCCTTATAATTACAAAAAGTAACTGAATATACCAAATTAGTTAGTGGACAAGGATACTAAACATGTCATATCTATAAAATATTGCTTATATTCACTAAAAATTGCCTAATGGTAGCCAAATTACAATGGAGATTACGTTCTAGGTCACAAGGGGTTAATCTCCTGAGCGGATATATAGATGTTCCTTGACCCATTTGTGTCACCTCCGTGGTGTAGTGGATAGCGTGCCTAGCTACGAATCTGCGGGCCCTGGTTCGAATCCAGGTCAGGGCAAGTCGGCGACAAGCCATAAAATTGTTCTTCCTCCCTTTCGGGGTTGATAAATGGGTACCTGGGGAAACCTGGGAAGGTAACTGTGGTAACCCGGATGTCACACTAGCCCTGTGTCCCGGGGTAACGGGTCCTCACCCACCACGGGCTCAAGGGCTAATGCCACGGAGATGAGCACCGAGGCCACGCGCAACATAGTGTATGCCCCCCCTCTTTACCTACCTTGACCCATCAGCCTGGCGAGGGAGCTGAGCGTGCATCTCTCCAACGCAGCCGCAACGCTACCTAACCTCGCCCTGGCGGTACCTGGAACTGTCGCCGATAGGAACACTCGTAGACGTCGTAGAGTGTTCCTATTTTTCACGTCGGCGAGTGTTCCCATTCCCCGTGTTTCTGCATTCAGGGATTAAATACCAACAATAGCCTGAATAGTTAGGCTAGGTTATGTGGTTAGG
>JACEEZ010021503.1:333948-341448 GCA_016584305.1 Chionoecetes opilio | reverse complement strand
TAGCTGCCACATGCCCATATAGCCGAAGTTGTGCGCTGACGGACTTGCATGTAATAGGCCTCGATTCAGTCTCCGGTCAATCGCTGATTTGACACGTAATCTCCCACGATATCCACGATGATTCTGGCGAGACACTTTATTACCAAAGGCATTGATTCGTCTCTTCAAGTTCACTATGTTTAGTGTCATGTCGCACACCCTAGAGTAGACAGGGATCACAAACGACTTAAGATCCGGATTTTACTTTGTCCTTCTGCCAGGTACCGGACACGCCAATACTCCCTCTGAGCGAGTCCATAACACCGTGGGCTATTGCCTACTCCGCCGTAAAGACTTTCTTACGGACCCCCTTCATTTATGGAATGCTGCTATAGCAAGTATGTAACTTTCAGATATCAGCCCCTCGTCACATAGCGCTGACAGACTGTACTGGCTTCTCTTGTAATCCCAATACTTTACTTTGACCTATTTCTTGATCCAGCTTCAGTAGAGACCTCAAGTCCCAAAGGCTTTTGCCCTCCTCGTGTCATCGCCTCGAGAGTCATCACCAACCCCACGAGCTCGCAAAAGGATTACTGCATCATCGGCAAAACAAGATCGTGCATTGGTGTTGCCGACTGATGCTCCACCATCACTTTTGATCTACAACCTTTGCAATACCATCCATACAAGCGTGAAAATTGATGGGGCATAGACGCACCCTTGCCTCACCTCCTGTATTTCACGAAAAGCTGGATAAACACCTGCCCCACACTTCACAGCCACTCGACAGTCCCAAATAACAGACCAGTTATGCAACCAATAGTCCTTGCAGAATCCCTCGAAGTGCAGAACGATCCGCAGAGTGACTCACGATGCACTGAGTCAAACCCCCTTGAGATCAACATTGGCTGGCAAGCATCCCGTCGAACTCTAGACACCTCGGTGTCCACTAGGACACGAAGCGCTAGGATACGAGTTCGTTGTTGATTTACGCGCGTGAACCCAGCTGCTGAGGTCCTCTGATGCTTCATCACCAGATGACTGCGAATTCGTGTCGCAATGTGGGCAACAGCTTGCCTGGTATCACTGAGCAGTGTAGTACCCGTATTGTTGCAGTCCGAGACGGTTTCCTTTCCCCTTTCCGATAGGGACAACCAGCCCGCCCTCTTTTGCAGTCAGTATGACTGTCCTGATTGTGCCACCGGCCGTCAGGACACATGCAACCCGCGGATCATGCCTCACCCCCCTCTTTTGGGAGCTCTTGCACTGATATTACAAACACCAGCTGCCTTTCCATCCCTCAACGTTTGCTACTGCCTCTCTGACTTCGTCAGAGAAGGGTTGCGTGACGGGGTGCAATGGGAGTCGTCATCCACTGCCTGTAACCCAGTGTGTGAAGCCGCCTCATTGGAGTCCACCGTGAACAACTGCCCACAGTACTGCAGCCAACGAGCCATCTGCCCTCCATTCCGACTACGAGGCGCCCCTATGCTTTCGAATAGCACTCGCCCTAGAGAGATTTGGAACGGAGCTTCTCAGGCTCATAGGTCGGGTTCGGAGGTCTTAGCGTTCAAATGACCCCACATCCTCAGCTGAGACTCCTGACATAACTCTCTTGTCTCTCCCCAGGAGGGTCTGCGTAGTCCGGCGTGACAGAGCCTGGTGCCCTGGTTCTGGTCGAAGCAGCCCTGGCAGCGGGCTCTCCTCGATTTTCTACAGCGTCGCCGTCCGAACCAAACCACGCCTTGAGCCTCGGCGCTCCAATACCTCCTTGGCACCTGTAGAGTTATTCACGTATTGATAAGTGTATCCCACAGTTCTCAGGGTCCCCGAAGCACCGATCACATTCAATACCGATTTGAGACTGCCAACCGGCATACGCGATGAGCACTGCCAATTCCCCTTGCAGTTTCTCAAGTATTGAAACACATATGTTTCCCTCTTGATATTCTTCATGGACCTTGAGACATAAGCGTAGTGTGATCAACCCAAGTCTGTATTCTTTATCAAAGACTCAGACTCCGGTAAACCGGCAGTTCTGGAGGATCTCCAAACGAGTACCTAAGATGATGTTGTCGATCTCCTTAGCTACCCCTCCGCATTAGCTATACCATTCCAGCGGTCGCTCTGGTCCTCTGATACCACGACCTGGGCATTCTCACCTTCTGGACCTTGCAAGTTGAAGAACTGTTGGTGTTTTCTGGTACCGGCCTGGGACCACCTTACTCGTAGCCATACTCTCACTAAGTGCCAGTAGTAGCTTGCAAGTCGCCCAGCCAATGCGGTGGTCCCGAGGAGGCACTGGTCTAATACCAGAGCGAGTTTGCGTAGAACTCTCCTCTCTTCAGTTTTTACGCATCTCGGTAGGAGCTAGCACTGCACAAGAGACATAAACTCCAGAGTGTGTTTTCTCCTCACCCGCTTATACCTCATCACCGGAGTAACCTCACCACTGACGGCTGCGTTTGCTGGAGATGCCTATTAGCTACTCCCCGTTCACGTGAACATTGCTCATGCGGACATTATAGGGTGTAACCCCCACTGCTAGTCCGCCCTAGGCCAGGCCTGCCTCGTCTCAGAGAGTCCCACTATATCCGACCCTCCCTCTGATCTCGCCCGATAGGGAAGGTAGTCGATGATCGTCTGAGACGGCTAGCGAAACGTTCCCGACTTACCGAAAAACCCTCCGGAGTTTTGATCCCAGGGTGATCTCGCGGCAGCGCACGCTCTGCACCGCCCCGCCCCTCCATAAGACAAAGTGGGTCTAATGAGGCCCATACCACTTGCATTTAGATGCGGATTACCGAGGGCGTTGACCCCGCACTCGTCATAGCAGACCTCTCCCTGCGTCGCATAGGAGGGGGTTTGCTGGTCGTGCCCCCGCCTGCAATACGTCGGGCGCGATTAGAACCGCCTCCCGCCTCTACCTCTTACTATGTTTTGTGGCTAGTATTAGTTTTTACAGGAGGGGTGCAACCCCCCCCCCATCACCAATCATGTCAGGGTGCCTTACTGCTCACCGTGCCAGGGACGCAGAACTAGGGATTAACTGTAGGGAGTAACCCAGGCTGTTCACCAAAATACTATGGCTGCATAAATTTTCTCTCGTGTATTCATGTATCCTCACGGTGATATAGATAATTAATATGTATTCCCATGAGTTAATTTATGACTCATCCTAAACAAGGCCGGCTTGTAGCTGTGAACAAAAAGTGTGGCGCGCAGCAACATAATTAAGTTGTCTTTACTGTCGAAACAGTCCAAATCATTGAACGGTAAATTAGAACTTTTTATATGGAATTCCCTCCCTTCTACCTCGCATCCCATTCCTGATATGGAGGAATATAATTTGTTTTTGCTCTCGCCTCTCTCTCTCCTCTCTACCCTCTTCTCTGTCTCGCCTCTCTCTCTCTCTCTCTCTCTCTCTCTCTCTTCTCTCTCTTTTCTATCTCTCTCTCTCCCCTCTCTCTCTCTCTCTCTCTCTCTCTCTCTCTCTCTCTCTCTCTCTCTCTCTCTCTCTCTTTCTCCTCTCTCTCTCTCTCTCTCTTTCTCTCTCTCTCTCTCACTCTCTCTCTCTCTCTTTCTCTGTCTCTCTCTCTCTGGCTCTCGCTCTGTCTTTCTCTCGCTCTGCCTCTGTCTTTATTTCTGTCTAATCTCTTACTGTCTCTGTCTCTCTGTCTATGTCTTTTTATGTCTGTAATTTTTTTTTTCTCTCTCTCTCTCTCTCTCTCTCTTCTTCTCTCTCTCTCTCTGTCTCTCTCTCCTCTCTCTCTCTCTCTCTCTCTCTCTCTCTCTTCTCTCTCTCTCTCTCTCTCTCTCTCTCTCTCTCTCTCTCTCTCTCTCTCTCTCTCTCTCTCTCTCTCTCTCTCTCTTTCTCTCTCTTCTCATTCTTACGTTGATGGATCTTTGGGCTTCAACGCGTGGGTTACAGTGTTGGTATCAGTACCCTTCAAGACCTGCCTTGCTGCCACTGCTTCGGGAAACCTAAGTGAAAAATGATCCCTGGTATGAGTGGCTGCCGCGCGGAGGGTTTTCAATTACTGTGACCTGCGAGGATGAGCCGCCGTGCCGCGCGTTATTAGCCGCTCGTCGCCCTGGCCACGCAGCTTCAATCCCCCTTCACACAATAACATTTTTACTGATATTATACGCTGCTCATTTTGCATAGACTGAATTATTTTGACCGGCTTCTTCCAATATAAAGAATTAATGAAAAATATGCCCGCAGAGCGACGGGCTCAAAATGCATCAGCGCTTTGACACATTACACTTTTGGGGAATGATATTCATCAAGTCTAAATACATTTCCGGCCGACATTTACTAGACACCCAAACGAAATAGAGACAGCACGAAACGTGTGGTGCATTTTTTTTCTATTGAAGAAAAAATATACCGCAATTTTTCCTCCTCATTTTTTCATGGAGCATTTGTGAACAATATATTTTGTCAATTTTTATACCCAGAATTAGCAAAGGTGGTAAGGATTATAACCATTAATAGTAACCCTTTGTTGTCTATCCCTTAGCCAAGATCTAATCCAACGAAGAACCTTCCCATCTAATCCAGGTGTCGTAACCCTTCACGCCCAGATCTTTCCTTGGCTATAAAAAAAATTGTATATCTCCAAAAAGCCAATAAAAATTACGGGAAAAGTAACTGAATACTAACCAAATTAACTAGTGGACCAAGAATATTGGGAAACTGAAACCAGGTCCCATTATCCTATAAACTTTTTTGCTTATAATCCAACTAAAAATCGTTTTTTTAATTGGTTTTACCTAAATTACAATGCAAACACCTTCTGGTCCCCCTCCAAACCCCCAGGTAACCTATTAACATCTCTCATGCCACCTAAACCCCCTAAACCAGTACACAATAACACCACCCCACCACTTACATGGACCCAGAGAAACACCATTCATCCCCATGCCACTAACCATCAACAATCCCTACAGCCACGATAATCTCTGTCCACAACCACCACCACCACTACTCCACATGCTGTTCTGTAACATGCACCACCAACCACCACACCCCCCACCACCCACCACCACCACAGAAACCCAAATACTATCACACACCAGCACCACCACCACCACACATATACACACCCAGATGACCACCCCCACAACCACCACCACCAGATACCACCACCACCACCACCACCACCACACCCCGATACCGCCAGTTTTTCCTCGCCCCTCGCCCCGCCACCCATGTACCTATACAATACAGACTTCATTGGCACGGTTAATGTGTCAGTTCGTAGACGCGGCAACGCATCGCGGAACGAGTCAATACAGAAACGGTTCAATTAGCGCCACAGGGCACGCCATCACTTGATGCATTTCACAATACATTTTTCCGGCGTTTGTATTCTTTTTTTACAAACTCAAAATGCAAAACACACATGTGGAACGCCCCTCGCGCTGACCTCTATACACACACCACACACACACACACACATACACATACACATACAACATACACCACACCACACACACAACCCCCACACCCCAACACCACCACACACACACAAGGCTCGTGTAGTGTTTCCCCGCCACTAATCTGTCTGTCTGTCTGCCGAGACCGCTTGTCAAACCCACGTACGCCAAGGATTCCACAAGCATTCCAGATCGTCGACGAGTTTTCCAGATCGCCAACGAGTTTTCTAGATCGACGACGAGTTTTCCAGATCGACGACGAGTTTTCTAGATCGCCAACGAATTTTCTAGATCGACGACGAGTTTTCTAGATCGCCAACGAATTTTCTAGATCGACGACGAGGTTTTCTAGATCGCCAACGAATTTTCTAGATCGCGACGAGTTTTCCAGATCGCAGACGAGTTTTTCAGATCACCGACGAGTTTTTAAGATCGACGACGAGTCACTCACGAGCCCACCGTGAATATGATAAGCTATGATATACGAAATTGATGCATAAACTGACAGATGTATAATATTGCTTATTAGAACTTCATCATTAGGACATGAATGTACAAATACACTCACAAGGAGATAGATGGATAGCCAGAGGTAAGGACAAGACATACAAGAACACAGACAGGGAAATACAGAAAGAGCTGCACACCAACATATATAAATCCTTAGGTAAATGACGACATATAGTAGATTAGCAATAAGGCAAATATCCAAACACATGGAGATTCAAGCATTAAGCTGGACAGATAATACAGATCAATGGATGGGATGACACAGATGACGCAAGGTAATCGTGAGTGATGGGCGAAACAGACTCTAAACTCTTCATTGTTTGCACATCTGTAACACGATCAAACACGACTAGGGACTACGAAGAGAACACTATTACTTGTTACTTATTATTATTAAGATCAAAAGTAACATATGCGTAGCTTTGTCTTGATGGTTTTATAGATACCTAAACCACCATAAACCATCCATAGATTAGATTATATCATATTAGATCATTTATATACATACATACGTAGCAATACATGCAGGATGAATACACTGGAAAATACATGCAGGAGATGAATACACTGGAAAATACATGCATGTGATGAATACACTGGAAAATACATGCAGGTGATGAATAAATACACTGGAAAATACATGCAGGTGATGAATAAATAACTGGAAAATACATGCAGGTGATGAATAAATACACTGGAAAATACATGCAGGTGATGAATAAATAACTGGAAAATACATGCAGGAGATGAATACACTGGAAAATACATGCATGTGATGAATAAATAAGCTGGAAAATACATGCAGGAGATGAATACACTGGAAAATACATGCAGGTGATGAATACACTGGAAAATACATGCAGGAGATGAATAAATACACTGGAAAATACATGCAGGTGATGAATACACTGGAAAATACATGCAGGTGATGAATAAATACACTGGAAAATACATGCAGGTGATGAATACACTGGAAAATACATGCAGGAGATGAATAAATACACTGGAAAATACATGCATGTGATGAATAAATACACTGGAAAATACATGCATGTGATGAATAAATACACTGGAAAATACATGCATGTGATGAATAAATACACTGGAAAATACATGCATGTGATGAATAAATACACTGGAAAATACATGCAGGTGATGAATAAATACACTGGAAAATACATGCATGTGATGAATACACTGGAAAATACATGCAGGTGATGAATAAATACACTGGAAAATACATGCAGGTGATGAATACACTGGAAAATACATGCAGGAGATGAATACACTGGAAAATACATGCAGGTGATGAATACACTGGAAAATACATGCAGGTGATGAATACACTGGAAAATACATGCATGTGATGAATACACTGGAAAATACATGCAGGTGATGAATAAATACACTGGAAAATACATGCAGGTGATGAATACACTGGAAAATACATGCAGGAGATGAATACACTGGAAAATACATGCAGGAGATGAATACACTGGAAAATACATGCAGGAGATGAATACACTGGAAAATACATGCAGGAGATGAATAAATACACTGGAA
>JACEEZ010021503.1:326448-328948 GCA_016584305.1 Chionoecetes opilio | reverse complement strand
ATGCTATGCTCTGGGAAAGATAGGTCAAACGGCACTGCCTATGTTCCACAGCTTCACGGGCTGCGACACAACTTCCGCTTTCTTTGGCAAAGGGAAGAAAATCGGTATGGGAGGCTTGGAATGCCTACGTGGAGGGGGACGGAAGCCTTCAACAACCTCATGAATCACCCTTACATGACTGTGACAGTGAACTGCAAGCAATTCCAGTTGCTCGAGCGCTTCACCGTGATCATCTACAATAAGAAGAGCAACTTGGACTCTGTGAACGAGGCACGTAGGGAACTCTTCTCCCAGAAAAAACAGGACAATGGAGAACATTCCCCCAACGCAAGAAGCCCTTCTGCAGCACCCCACTGCGCGCAGTCTACCAAGCTGGAATCTGGGCAACCAGTGATGATTGTGAGCAGAAGCCCCCAACCTCAGAGGGCTTTGGATGGACTCTAGAGAGTGCAACGAAGACCTGGCGTCCTGTGTGCTCCAACCTGCCTGTGGCATCCCAGGCCTGCAGCCGACTGATCAAGTGGTTGCAAAAGCGCCATGTGCACGTGTGGGAGGACGATGCTCATGCAAGAAGGCGCGGTGGAAGTGCACATAACTTTGCAGCTGCCGATGTGAGAAGTAGCTTAGCCGGCTTAGTGTGAAATGTAGTAATTGAATTTTGTGCAGAGAAGGGATTTAAGACATTAACACTGCATGTTTCCATGTTTAAATGTCCGTTGTTAGCAGATTCCTCCATTACAACCTTTGAACTGACCTTCATGCTTTGCTCTCCTACTTAATTGTGTACTAAGTATGATTATTTCATGTGATTGAATTATAAACACCCCTAATGGGCCAAATAATGAGCAACCATACTCAGAAAATACCTTAAAACAAGAAACATGGCAATTTTGCACCATGTTGGGTAAATATACGCACGGTCTGAAAGAGTTTACATTTTTTCTTGATTTTCGTATGTGTTAAATTGCTCACATTACAAAAATGTATCGTAGAAGCATAAGAGTGGTCGTATCGCTTGGCGCCGGTTATAGAATCAGAGCTGGGACCCTGAAGATTGCCTGATCAAAATTTGGTGCTTTTATCCGGCATGTCCCCATCCCTTTGAAATTCGGTGCTAAGCTGCCTCACTAATACAAGAACACAGACAGGGAAATACAGAAAGAGCTGCACACTAACATATATAAATCCTTAGGTAAATGACGACATATAGTAGATTAGCAATAAGGCAAATATCCAAACACATGGAGATTCAAACATTAAGCTGGACAGATAATACAGATCAATGGATGGGATGACACAGATGACGCAAGGTAATCGTGAGTGATGGGCGAAACAGACTCTAAACTCTTCATTGTTTGCACATCTCAAACACGATCAAACACAACTAGGGACTACGAAGAGAACACTATTACTTATTACTTATTATTATTAAGATCAAAAGTAACGTATGCGTAGCTTTGTCTTGATGGTTTTATAGATACCTAAATCACCATAAACCATCCATAGATTAGATTATATCATATTAGATCATTTATATACATACATACGTAGCAATACATGCAGGTGATGAATACACTGGAAAATACATGCAGGAGATGAATAAATAAACTGGAAAATACATGCAGGTGATGAATAAATAAACTGGAAAATGCATGGTGATGAATAAACTGGAAAAATATAACAGATGGATTTGAGGTGTAAAAGGTATCGTCCTTGTGATCGATATAGAGAGACGAGATGGATGATAGAGATACACAGCAATCGTAGCAAGGGAGTGGGAAAGACGGTCCAGATTAATAGTTCCTGGAAGTACAAGATTCCAGGCCGGGTAGTGAAAGTCTGCTGGTTTTCCCGGCAGCAACAAGAGGCGGCGAGGCGAGCAAGGGGTGTAGCCTGGCGTGGCGGCGTGTACAGATGGCAGGGTGGGTGGTGGGCAGTGGTGGGCGTGTGGGATAGCGTGGGTGGTGGGCGGGGTGGGCGTGGGGGTTGCGCGGCCTGTGGAGGTTCTTTCCTATTGTGACAACCATTCGCTGAAGTTACCGGACCTGGAAATTCTGCTCAAATTCTTCCATGCGAGAAGAGGCTTTGGGCAGGCAAGGCAAGGCAAGGCAAGGCACTATATACTTTTCCTTATTCTATTTCTCTTTTCCGTCTCAAGCCGTGTGTCGTGAGTTTTAGTGAAGCTTGTTACCAATATGCTCACGGAGGGACCTTTACGAGACCCCTTACTTCCCCCCCTCTCCCCCCTTCTCCCCCGCCCCTCACCCCCGGCCCCTCCAACGCTTCCCTTGACAGAAAACTATCCAGTAAAGTTAAGGAGCATACGTTACGTCGGGTTTTCCTGCCGCGGGATTATGTTTTATTTCCTTCTGAGTGTGTTGAGCGACATAAGGGAGGTATAAGACTATAAGAGAGTAGATATCTAATATACTATAGGGGCTGGGGCTGGGACGAGACAGGCGTGGGGCTGGGGCTGGGACGAGACAGGCGTGGGGCTGGG
>JACEEZ010021503.1:301448-321448 GCA_016584305.1 Chionoecetes opilio | reverse complement strand
CGTTATAAGTAAAAAAGATGGATTTACACGTTATAAGTAAAAAAAAAGACAGATTCACACGTTATAAGTAAAAAGATGGATTCACACGTTATAAGTATAAAAAAAGATGGATTCACACGTTATAAGTATAAAAAAAGACGGATTCACACGTTATAAGTTTAAAAAAAGACAGATTCACACGTTATAAGTAAAAAAGATGGATTCACACGTTATAAGTTTTAAAAAAAGATGGATTCACACGTTATAAGTTTTAAAAAAAGACGGATCACACTTATAAGTAAAAAAAGACAGATTCACACGTTATAATAAAAAAGACAGATTCACATACGTTATAAGTAAAAAAAGATGGAACACACGTTATAAGTAAAAAAAAAAAAGACGGATTCACACGTTATAAGTTTAAAAAAAAGACGGATTCACACGTTATAAGTAAAAAAGACAGATTCACACGTTATAAGTAAAAAAGACAGATTCATACGTTATAAGTAAAAAAGATGGATTCACACGTTATAAGTAAAAAAAATGGAATCACACGCTATAAGTAAAAAAGATGGATTCACACGTTATAAGTAAAAAAGATGGATTCACACGTTATAAGTAAAAAAGATGGATTCACACGTTATAAGTAAAAAAGATGGCTTCACACGTTATAAGTTTAAAAAAAGATGGCTTCACACGTTATAAGTTTAAAAAAAGACGGATTTACACGTTATAAGTAAAAAAGATGGCTTCACACGTTATAAGTTAAAAAAAAGACGGATTCACACGTTATAAGTAAAAAAGATGGATTCACACGTTATAAGTTTAAAAAAAGACGGATTCACACGTTATAAGTAAAAAAGACAGATGCACACGTTATAAGGAAAAAAGACGGATTCACACGTTATAAGTAAAAAAGATGGATTCACACGTTATAAGTAAAAAAGATGGATTCACACGTTATAAGTAAAAAAAGACAGATTAACACGTTATAAGTAAAAAAAGACAGATTCACACGTTATAAGTAAAAAATAAGAAGGATTAACACGTTATAAGTAAAAAAAGACAGATTCACACGTTATAAGTAAAAAAAGACAGATTCACACGTTATAAGTAAAAATAGACGGATTCACACGTTATAAGTAAAAAAAGATGGATTCACACGTTATAAGTAAAAAATAAGAAGGATTCACACGTTATAAGTAAAAAAAGATGGATTCACACGTTATAAGTAAAAAATAAGAAGGATTCACACGTTATAAGTAAAATCAGATGGATTCACACGTTATAAGTAAAAAAAAAAAAAAAAATTCACGTGTCATGGGTCAAGTTTTAGTCTTTTTTTGTTTACATCACAAAGGACTGGCCAAAAGGAAAAAAAGTTAACAAAAGCCCGGTAGTTGGCAGTCCCTATAAAGAAGGCAGTAAGAGAATAAAGAAAGGCGAGTGGGCCACTTTAGTTCGGGAGGTGTCTTGTCACTCCTCTCTTGAGAATACGTATTTAAGTTGTAGGAAGGTGGACAAATAGAAACAGAAAGAGTTCCAGACTTTATCAGTGAAAGGGATGGAAGGGGATGAAAGTGTGAAGATACTGATTAACTCTTGCAGTAGAAAGATGGACAGAATAGGCTTAGGACAATAGTGTTATGAGGAGGAGGAGCTCACATAAATGGCACACATGAACACAAATATAAATAACTTGTTGCCTCGGGTTCATAAACATTAGCTGGCGATCTTAGTGTAGGTCGCCACTCTGGTGATATTTTTGTAATGTGTTCATTTATAGCAGTAATATGATACAGATGAAGACACAAAATGACACAGACTCTCCAGATAGCCCCTTCTAACTTTCCTAAAATCATGGATGTAGAAATGTAAGTATTAACGCCACCACACGTCTGTACAGCGATAAAAACGTCGTCCTGGCGACTTTAGTGTTATCTACGGTACTACTATTCTTACTACTACTACACTTACTATTACTATACTTACTACTGCTATTCTTACTACTACTACACTTACTATTACTATACTTACTACTACTATACTTACTACTATACTATTACTATCAGGGTACTCACAGCTCATGTCCAGAGTGACGGAGAAGCGGAGCGGCTGTGTCAGGTTGGAGTTGGCGGCCTGACACGTGATGACCCGGTGCAGGTGCTGGCGGGTGAGGTCAGGCAGGGTCAGGGTGTTCCACGTGACCTGACCTCGCGTCTCCTCGCTCAGGTCGTCCAGGAGTGACCCCTCATGCCACCAGGTCACGCGGGGCAAAGGTCGACCTGGAATGGGGGAAGAAACATGGCTGAGAGGATGATGATATGATGATGATGATGATGATATGATGATGATGATGATGATGATATGATGATGATGATGATGGTGATGATGATGGTGATGATGGTGATATGATGATGATGGTGATGATGATGGTGATGATGGTGATATGATGATGATGGTGATGATGATGATGATGATGGTGATATGATGATGATGGTGATGATGATGTGATGATGGTGATGATGGTGATGATGGTGATATGATGATGATGGTGGTGATGATGGTGATGATGGTGATGATGGTGATGATGGTGATATGATGATGATGGTGGTGATGATGGTGATGATGGTGATGATGGTGATGATGGTGATATGATGATGATGGTGGTGATGATGGTGATGATGGTGATGATGGTGATGATGGTGATATGATGATGATGGTGGTGTGATGGTGATGAGTGGTGATGATGGTGATGATGGTGAGATGTGATATGATGATGATGGTGTGATGATGGTGATGATGGTGATGATGGTGATATGATGATGATGGTGGTGATGATGGTGATGATGGTGATGATGGTGATGATGGTGATTGATGATGATGGGATGATGATGGTGTGATGGTGATGATGGTGATGATGGTGATATGATGATGATGGTGGTGATGATGGTGATGATGGTGATGATGGTGATATGATGAGATGGTGGTGAGATGATATGATGGTGATGATGGTGATGATGGTGATGAGGTGTGATGGTGATATGATGATGATGGGATGATGGTGATGATGGTGATATGATGATGATGGTGGTGATGATGATGATGATGGTGATGATGATGATGATGGTGATGATGGTGATGATGGTGATATGATGATGATGGTGATGATGGTGATGATGATGGTGATGATGGTGATGATGGTGATGATGGTGATATGATGATGATGGTGATGATGATGATGATGGTGATGATGGTGATATGATGATGATGGTGGTGATGATGGTGATGATGGTGATGATGGTGATATGATGATGATGGTGATGATGATGATGATGGTCATGATGGTGATATGATGATGATGGTGGTGATGATGGTGATGATGATGGTGATATGATGATGATGGTGATGATGGTGATGATGGTGATGATGATGGTGATATGATGATGATGGTGATGATGATGGTGATATGATGATGATGGTGATGATGGTGATGATGGTGATGATGATGGTGATATGATGATGATGGTGATGATGATGATGGTGATGATGATGATGATGGTGATGATAATGGTGATGATGGTGATGATGATGTGATGATGATAATAATAAGGATGATGAAGATAATAATAATGATGGTGATGGTGATGATAATAATAATAATAATGATGATGATGATGATAATGGTAAATGATGATGATGATGATGAAGTGATGGTTGGCAATCACAAGTATTATTTTACATATCATTATTATTTTCCCTAGTATCACAGCCTCACCATTATTACTACTACAATCATCCTCACTACTACAATCACCACCATTATAATAACAATACTTTAAACATCATTTCATTTATCAATCCTTTATTATTCATTCATTTTATTTATTTTACATATATTATTTATTTACTTTATTGTATGTATTAATTAAACATAGTACAGGCAGACACACGTAAGGACCTGTGTATAGTAGTGATGCCTGTGCTGCCCTTACTACCTCCCTTACTTACTACCTCCCTTACTTACTACCTTCCTTACTTACTACCTCCCTTACTTACTACCTTCCTTACTTACTACCTCCCTTACTTACTACCTTCCTTACTTACTACCTTCCTTACTTACTACCTTCCTTACTTACTACCTTCCTTACTTACTACCTTCCTTACTTACTACCTTCCTTACTTACTACCTTCCTTACTTACTACCTTCCTTACTTACTACCCCCTTACTACTCCCTTCCCTTTATTTTACTAGCCCCCTTACTTACTCCCTTTCCTTATTTTACTACCTTCCTTACATATACCTTCCTTTTTTTTACTACCTTCCTTTTTTTCCAAACCCCTTTTAAAACCCCTTCCTTACAANGAAGGGATGAAAGACTGAAGATACTGATTAATTCTTGCATTAGAAAGTGGGACAGAATAGGCCTTAGAAATAGTGTTAGGAGGAGGAGAGGAGCAGCTATAAATGGTCACATCGAACACAAATATAAATAACTTGTGTGCCCCGGACACTCAGAACATAAACATTAGCGGGCGATTCTTAGTGTAGGTCGCCACTCTGGTGGACATTGTTGTAATGTGTTCATTTTTATAGCATTAATATAGATACAGATTGAAGACACAAAATGACAGAGACTCTCCAGATAGCCCCTTCTAACTTTTCCTGAAAATTCATGGATGAGAAATTGTAAAGTATTAACGTACCACACGTATGTACATCGGAAAAAAGCGGTTGTTTTGTCCTGGGCGACTAGTGTTATCTACGGTACTACTATTCTTACTACTACTACACTTACTATTACTATACTTACTACTACTATTACTTATTGTACCAGACCTGCACTAACATACTCCCCATTCGTCCCTGCTCATGAACAAAAATAAAATTAGAAAAACGAAAAAATAGAAACTATTATTAACTATACTTATTACTATCACTATTTACTATCAGGGTACTCACAGCGCATGTCCAAGTGACGGAGAAAGCGAAGTGGTGTGTAGGTTGGAGTTGGCTGCCTGACACGTGATAACCCGGTGGCAGGTGCGGCGGGTGAGGTCAGGCAGGGTCAGGGTGTTCCACGTGACCTGACTAGCGTCTCCTCGCTCAGGTCGTCCGGAGATGACCCCCTCATGCCAACCAGGTCACGCGGGGCAAAGGCGACCTGAATGGGGGAAGAACATGGCTGAGAGGATGATGATGATGATGATGATATGATGATGATGATAGTGATGATGACTACTGTGATGGTGATGATGGTGATGATGGTGATATGATGATGATGTGATGTGATGGGTGATGATGGTGATATGATGATGATGGTGATGATGGTGATGATGGTGATGATAATGATGGTGATGATGATGATGATGGTGATGATGGTGATGATAATGATGGTGATGATGGTGATGATAATGATGGTGATGATGATGATGATGGTGATGATGATGATAATGATGATATGATGATGATGGTGATGGTGATGATGATGGTGATGATGATGTGATGATGATCGTATGATGATGATGGTGATGATTGATGATGATGAAATGGTTTTGATGGTGATGATGGTGATGATAATGTGATGATGATGGTGATAATGGTTTTGATGATGATGATGGTGATGATGATGATGATGATGGTGATGATAATGATGATGATGGTGATGATAATGTGATGATGATAATAATAATGATGATGAAGATAATTAATAATGATGGTGATGGTTGATGATAATATATGATGATGATGATGAATGATGATAATGGTAAATGATGATGATGATGAAGTGATGGTTGGCAATCACAAGTATTATTTTACATATCATTATTATTTTCCCTAGCATCATAGTTTCACCATTATTACTATTACAATCATCCTCACTACTACAATCACCACCATTATAATACTAATATTTAAACATCATTTCATTTATCAATCCTTTATTATTCATTCATTTTATTTATTTTACATATATTATTTATTTGGTACTTATTGTATGTAATTAATTAAACAAGTACAGGGCAGACACAACGAAGGACCTGTGTATAGAGTGATGCCTGTGCTGCCCCTACTACCTCCCTTACTACTACCTCCCTTACTTACTACCTTCTTACTTACTACCTTCATTACTTACTACCTTCCCATACTACTACTTCCTTATTACTACCTTCCTTACTTACTACCTTCCTACTTACTTACCTTCCTACTTACTACCTTCCTTAAATACGACCTTCCTTACTTACTACCTTCCGTACTTACTACCTTCATACTTAACGACCTTCCCTACTTACTACCTACCTTACTTACTACCTTCCTTACTTACTACCTTCCTTACTTACTACCTTCCTTACTTACTAGCTTACTTACTTACTACCTTCCTTACTTACTACCTTCCTTACTTACTAGCTTACTTACTTACTAGCTTCCTTACTTACTAGCTTCCTTACTTACTAGCTTCCTTACTTACTACCTTCCTTACTTACTACCTTCCTTACTTACTAGCTTCCTGTACCTGACTAGCTTACTTACTTTTCCTTTTCTTACTACCTTCCTGTGCCTTACTAGCTTCGTATATAACACACAACACGAGGAGCAGCATCTATAAATACCTCATATTAACACAAATATATATAACTTGTCAACATGGATGATAAAAAAAGCGAAGCAGTGGACGGAATTAAACGAGACGAGTGTCCAGCGGTGCCTCTTCTTTATTCATTCAGTCTTCAAGTTTATGCTTTACTTGTGGTGGTTATTCAGCTGCTGCTACTACTTCAACTACTATTACTGCTACTACTACTATACTACTGCTACTACTACTACTACTATACTACTGCTACTACTACTACTACTGCTACTACTACTACTACTACCACTACTACTACTACTACCATCACAACCACCACTGCTACTACTACTACTACTACTACTTCTACTACTATACTACTGCTATTACTACTACTGTTACGACTACTACTACCACTACTACTACTACCACCACCGCTACTACTACTACTACTACTACTACTACTACTGATGATATTGATCAATATATTAAAGATACATTTAATATTGCAGTGGAAAAAACTAGAACAGCTAGAAATGTTATCAACAGTTTATAATGCTTTTAAGGTGACTGTCTCGCTTAGTGAAAGAGATACACTTTTTAATCCTGCCTTATGGCAGAGGATAGGATCGTAAATAAGTTTTATGCTCGCAAATCTAAACACTTATAATACTTTTTTATTTTTGTGTTATTTTAGAATTCACCATGGCCATAGAATTTTAAAATTTGCTCGTATAATTGTGTTCATTAAGAAAAGAATATTGATCATGTACGATTTCTCGCTCAAACAATCGTTTGTGACATAATATTCTTGCAAGAGACTTTCATGAATGAGGATACACTAGGAGACTTGAGGTACATAGCTGAGAATTATGAGGAGTGTATGTGTGGCAGTCAATTACTCTGAAAAAAGGCCTTGGTGTCTAATGCTGGGCGGTTGAAGGTTGGCTTGTTTATGGATTGAAAGATTCCTAGTTCTTGTTAACAAAAATTATATCATGAAGAAAGTTGTATTGGTACTAGAAAATATAGATTTAGGCACACGCCTTATGCTACTATAGTCGATTCACTTAAGGTGGTTCCTGGGCTGGGAGCTGCTCCCGATGCCTATAGCCACTTCCAGAACACTCATTCCTTCATGTAGGGAAGCCAATGCTCACCAAGTCACGGCCGCCAGTTTCATAGTTTTACTTATTAAACATTTTGACCACATACACGTTTTCCTTATTGGTACGTTGCTACATCGGAAAAGAATCGGAAAAATTGTGAGGATTTGAAGCAGCGATTTCAAAATTTAATGCGCAGCAAAAACTGATGGAGTTACAGCGAGTGAAGCAAAAAATGCAAGCAACAAAAATGGTTTATACACTGTTTTACTTCTTCAATTATCTTAATATTGGGTAGTCTTACTGAAAATTTTTTTTATGGATCTAGATATGCAGCAATGTAATACCTGAACACGATAGTAGGCTCAGTTTACCTAAACATCATCTAGTAGCTTGGAAATATCGGGTAGCGAGTACAAACATTCAATGATTGAAACCTGAAAATTCCGCCTACCATGGGCTATTCCAGTCATGACTTTATTTTTTACCCTATTGAGTTACGAATAGCGTATTATTGTTGACCAATCACTGCCCTGATACACTGATACAAACCAAAATAGGTCTATCTCGTGTAAGAGGTGAGTATTAAGCAAAAGAATAAAATATTTTTCTGAGGCAAACGCAAGGGTTTCGGTGCGGGCGAGGCAAGTACCACCACCACCACCACCCAGCCCGAGTCTATCAGCCAATCAGCGACGTCCTTACAAAACTCGGGTAGGCATCGAGCAGCTCCCAAATAATCCAGCTTAAGTGAATAGACTATAGTAAATGTATGATTGTGTTAAAAGCGATGTTTTGGAGACTAGCACACTGCATGATACCTGGAGAACTTTAAATAGCTTAGAACAAATACTTATTGATATGGAAGTTGATGTATTTAAACTTAGGAAGCATGTTTAATGCTGATCCCCCAAAAATTTTTTTTTACTGGAACAGCATGGCAAAACTGAACAGGTTTTATTGAAAAGGAATAATCTTTCGTGTTTCGATTATGGTTCTCCTTGATGATTCTACATTTACTTTTGTTATCTTGTGGTTAATACATATGTAAATGGCTTCTTGGACATGTCCATTGGTAGGAAATTGCCAGGATGTCCCCGGTTTTTCTGAGGCTGTTGTCATGAGTGATTTAATTGGCCAAGCATTTCCCATTGTGGCAATTTAGAAAATTGCGTTGTGTGATAAAAGTAATTGTGATGCTTAAAAGAAAGGTTGAACTAAGTATCTGAAAACTTTAAAAAATTGAGAGAAGTTAACTGGGATAGCTGGGACGGATGGATCATTCAGGAAATTGCAACCAATTGCCGTATTATTAATTAGTAGAGTATAGTGATATGCAGGTGTTCAATGTCCACTCTAGGTTGTCATAAAGTAGTCATAGTTGAATCAATTAGACAAATTTTATAATTAGTATTGTAAAATCTGATCCTTAAGTTCTGAAAAGTTTGTGACAAAATGTTAAGAAAATGTAAATAAGTTCAAGTCATCCAGGTGGAAAGAAGAGTCAAACCACCTTCACAGAGCAGCCAGGAGAGAGTTATATTGAGTGGCTGAGAACCTGGTAGGTAGAGATTCAGCGTGAGGAGTAAAGAAACATGGTTCAGAGTAGGCGAGCGTTCAAAAAATGCTTTAAAGATTGTAAAATGATGAACTGAATGAAATATTTTTATCTAATTGTAGGATAAATTCATGGAATAAAAAATACGAAGTATTTTTGGAAGGATGTTCAACCTAGGAGAAATAAAGCTAAATATTCTAGATTAATTGATGGAAAAAGTGGAAACCGTGACATTTTAGAAATCTTTAGAAGTAGATTTTCTGCCGGAAAATGATGAAAAAATGATCCAGAGGGAAAGTAATTTACTAAGTCTCCTCAAAGAAGTTTTGGGCGAGAGATAAACAAATTAACCTTTGTATTCAGCTGAGAGGATTGAGGAAATTATAAAATCTTAAATCCTGGATATGGTCATGTGATATTCATATTACCTTTTTAAAAGGCGCAACACATCAGTTTGTGACGTGTGTGGCCACGTTTTTAAATGCTTGTTATTCACAATTTGATATATCCCCTCCCCGCTTTGTAGGGGGAGATATTAACCCAGTCATCAAAAGATCCTACACCGGGAATTCAACTGAGTCTTACAAACTACAGGCCTGTGATGCAATTTCTTATTACCTTTAAAAATTATGAGAAACCAATTTTAGGAAAATTAGAGGATAAGTACATTTTTACCTGATACAGTTTGGTTTTAAGAAAGGCTCTTCCAAACTGAGCATTGCTCCTTTTAAAGAAACATAAATCATACTATTCACTTAAAGATAAGGTTATAGTCTTTTTATCGATTTTTTCTAAGGCTTTTGACAAAGAAATCACTTTTTAGTGGGCAAGATATTTAAAGGAAGGACTACCTACCTGATATTGTGTATCTATTGGTGCACTGTTTAAAGGCATCAAGCAGCGAGGATTGTTTGGGACGGGAGATTATGGAAATTATTACTGGATTAGTAAAGGAGTAGGGCAGGTTGGTATTTTGTCACCTCTCTTATTCAATTATCAATAAATGAACTATAAACATAATATATCAATATGGGAATTGGATGCTGTTTGGGATTTATGCGTGTAAAAAATATCATAGCTTATGCGGATGATATTGTATTCTATGTAAAATAAAATATGCATGACTTAGAGTTGTTATACCAGAAATATTGCTAATCAGTTAAAAGAAAAACAAAATTGGAATAATGAGGTCAAGATCGAATGGTAATATTTGATAAAGGGCAGATATCCAATCATGATGATGTCATGAAACTAGGTCAGGATGAATTCAGATTGTAGAATAAATATACGTTATCTTAGGACATGTTTTAGAAAGAATTTGTCTGACATGTTAGACGTTGGTGCGAGTGCGCAAATGTGATTCACAATTTTTAAAATTATTGGGTTTTTAGAAAGTTTAAAAAGGTATCAATTAAAACTCCAAAATTTTTTGGTCAACTCTACCGTCTCCCAGGATATGGACTTGAATATGGTAGGGACTGTAAACGCAATATATAATAGAGATTTTTAAAACTTTTGAAGTGTTTTTAATAATGCATTAAAAAGATTATGCGTGCCGCTATACCAAACAAGAAGCCAGCTGGTGGCAATTCTCTTAAATCAGTTTTTTTTATTGAAACATCATCACTCCCTTTTTTACTTGGCTTAGATTATTTTAGAATTTTAACTCACAAAATGTTATTTTAAATTATTTCGGTTAGCTTTAAAATCCAGGAATGTTTTTAAAATCAGTAAATTCTCATTTTTAAGGAAAACTTATGGCATCAGCCTACATCTAATGACATAGGCTAGTTAAAAGCGCGTCATCACATGGGTACAGACTCATGAACTCACACTGGTCGATGTCTCTTGTAGCGAACACGAAATGAACCGATTAAAATTTTTATATGTTATTTTTCTCCATTTATGCTTGAAAGTATTTTATAACTTTTATATTTGAAATTTTAACCCACACTCATTAGTAGATGAAACTATGATATATATCTGCAAGCATATTTTGCCTTGCTATATATGTACATGTACATACATATACGAAATTAAAATGCTTGACTGACATTGACTTGACTACTACTACTACCATCCCATCACTACTATACTAACAAACTACCACTTACTATTACTACTACGACTACTACCTAGTACTGCCACACACACCACTACTAATACTACCACTTACCAACTACTATACTACTACTGCCCCCCCCCCCCCCCCCCCAACCCCCACCCACCACCACCACTACAACTATACTACTATACTACTATACTACCACCATACTATACTACTACTACTACTACTACTACTACTACACTACTACTACTACTACTACTACTACTACTTACTACTACTACTACTACTAGCATCACCATCACTATACCACTACTACTACTACTAGTACTACTACAACACTACTACTAGTCCTCCTCCTTCTACTACTACTACTACTACTACTACACTACTACTACCACTTACTACTACTCTACTACTACCACAAATACTACTACTATTACTACTACAACTACTACTATAGTCCTCCTCTCCTACTAATACACACTACTACTACAAAAATAATACTACTACTACCACCACTACAACTAATACCACTACCACTAATACTACATACTACTGCCACCACCACCCACCATACAACTACTACTACATATACTCCTACTACTTACTATACCTAACACCACCGCCGCTACTATACTACTACTACTACTACTACTACCACTTACTACTACTACTACTACTACTACTACCATCACCATCACTAATACCACTACTACTACTACTATTACTTACTACAACTACTACTACTAGTCCTCTCCTCTACTACTACTTACTACTACTACTACTAATACTAACTACTACTACTAACTACACTTACTACTACTACTACTACTACTACTACTATTACTAATACTATTACTACGCAGTTATTTTCAGCGAGCCATAAAGCTTCCCTCCCTTACCTACTTTTTCAACGTCCTTAATAATATTACACGAAAATTATATGACAAAAATAATACGGCTTGGCTCTACCCGCCCTCGACAGCATCCCAGGTAAAAACTGATTATTTTTTCTAAACTGAAAAAATAAAATGTAATTCTATTATAAAATAAACGGGGTAGTGGTGGTGGTTGTGGTTCCTTGGTGGTGGTGGTGGTGGTGGTCGGTGGTGGTGGTTGGTGGTGGTGGTGGTGGCTCGGTGGTGGTGGGGTAACAGGGATAATGGTGATGTGGAATAATAGTAGTAGTTGATGGTGGGTAGTAGTGGTGATAGTCGTGAGTCGGCGAAAATTTATAGCAGTGTAGAGATGATTGTGTTTGGGGGTAGTGGTAATTGTAGTTGTAATAGTAGTAGTAGTAGTAGTAAGTAAGTAGTAGTGTAGTAGTAAAAAGTAAGGAGTAGTAGTAGTAGTAGTAGTAGTAGTAGCAGAGTAGTAGTCAGTAGTGCAGTAGTAAGTGGTGGTGGCGGTAGAAATAGTGGTTGGTAGTGATAGTGGGTGGTGGCATTCAGGTAGTTTCTAGTTGTAGCATCAGTAGCAGCAGTAGTCGTAGTAGTAGTGATAGTAGTAGGGTGGTGTTGGTAGGGGTGTTGGGTGGGGGTGGTGGGGGCGGTGCAGTCATATTAGTGGTGTTGGTGGGGTGGTAGTAGTGATAGGGTAGTGGTGATTTGATAGTGGTGACGTAGTGGTGGGGGTTGTTTCGGTGGGTGGTAGTAGGTAGTAGTAGGATAGTAGTAATAGTAGTGATGTGGTTTTTTTTTGGTGGTAGTGGTGACGTTAACATTCCCTTACAGACAGACAATCACCCCAGTTGGGCCTCGCAGGCAGTGTGAGGGTGACGTCTGAGTGCCGAGCGTGAAGGGTCCCACCACCTCCCTAGCCCCGCTGGACCGGCCCAGGTACACCTGAGACTGTGGGGCGGCATGACGGACGCGGAGACAAGAGTTGAGGCCGTTAGAGGGGACTATAGGGGGTGGGAAGGGTCTAGGGAAGGCAAGGGGACGGGAGGCAAGGGAGGTGGGAGGTTACAAAGGAAAAGAATGAGGATGATAAAGCTGGAAGGGAGTGAAAAAGTAAGATATGGACGGAAGGGTTAATAAAAGAATGGAGGAATTTGAAAAGTGACGAGTGGGAAGAATGGAAAGCGATAAAAAGTTAGAAAAATAAAGATGCTGGAGAGTGAGATGTCATCCGAGTCATACACATCACTGTGTATCGAGGTACATGGAGGAAATAAAATGAAGGGGAAAGGATGAAAGGGTTGAGGGGAGGGATTGTTTGCGAGGACAGGAGGGTTGAAAGGGGTGGGAAATGTGAGCTAGGTAAGAAGGAGCAAAACGTGAAAAAGTGAGAAATGGGGGAGGAAAGGGAGGCAGGCGAGGGTTATTAAACGTTTGGTGGGAGGAAGGAAGAGATGGAGGAGGCCAGCGGGTTATTGCTTACACACACACACACACACACACACACACACCACACACACACAAACAAACACACACACACAGACACAACACACACAACACACACCACACACACACACACACACACCACCACACACACACACACACACAACACACACACACACAAACAACACACACACACACACACACACCACACACACCCACACCACTACACCACACACACACAAGAAGAGAGAGAGAGACCGATGGAGACAGAGGAAGAGGAGAGAGAGAGAAGAGAGAGAGAGAGAGAGAGACGGAGAGAGGCGAGAGTAGGTTGAAGACGAGATGAGAGAGAGAGAGAGACGGGAGCGAGAGAGGAGAGAGAGTGAGAGTAGGAGAGAGAGAGAGAGAGGAGGGGAGGGGGAAAGAGGAACAGAACAAAAAAGACAAGGGAAACGCAATAAAAGTTATGGAAATATTCTTGAGAAAATATCTATTTGTGTGTGTGGTAAGTGTTTGTGCGCGTGTGTGTGAAGTGCTTGTAGTATGTGTGTGTGTATGGCGGTGTGTGTGTGTGTGGTGTGTGTGTGTGTGTGTGTGTGTGTGTGTGGTGTGTGTGTTGTTGTGGTGTGCGTGTGTGTGTGTGTGCTGTTGTGTGTGTGTGTGTGTGTGTTGGTGGTGTGTGTGTGTGTGTGTGGTGTGTGTGTGTGTGTTTGTGTGTGTGTAGTGTGTGTGTGTGTGGTCGTGTGTGTGGTGTGTGGTAGTGTGTGTGTGTAAGTGTGTGTGAGTGTTGTTGTGTGTGTGTTGTGTGTGTGTGCGCGTGGGTGGCCGAGAACCAGGGTAACAATCCATGGGAAAACAAGTTTACTTGTCGAGTCTGAATTCCAAAAACTGGGTGGCGAGAATATAAAAGTTTCCCATGCTCTTGACATACTCGCGCTCTCCAAATTACTAAGTTCCTCTCAGCTGCAACTCACACCCGGGTGGCAAATATAATTTAAACTAACATAAAACTTTTTCTTATAATGCGATTTGGGAACACGCCGTTTTGTTACACAGTTGCTCAAATTTTGTGTCGTGTTGCAGAGACTGAGACTGTGAGAGGGCGAGTTGCAGAGACCGAGACTGTGAGAGGGCGAGTTGCAGAGACCGAGACTGTGCGAGGGCGAGTTGCAGAGACCGAGACTGTGAGAGAGCGAGTTGCAGAGACCGAGACTGTGAGAGGGGGAGTTGCAGAGACTGAGACTGTGAGAGTGCGAGTTGCAGAGACTGAGACTGTGAGAGGGCGAGTTGCAGAGACCGAGACTGTGAGAGGGCGAGTTGCAGAGACCTAGACTGTGAGAGGGCTAGTTGCAGAGACTGAGACTGTGAGAGGGCGAGTTGCAGAGACTGAGACTGTGAGAGGGCGAGTTGCAGAGACCGAGACTGTGAGAGGGCGAGTTGCAGAGCCTGAGACTGTGAGAGGGCGAGTTGCAGAGACCGAGACTGTGATAGGGCGAGTTGCAGAGACCGAGACTGTGAGAGGGCGAGTTGCAGAGACCGAGACTGTAAGAGGGCTAGTTGCAGCGACTGAGACTGTGAGAGGGCGAGTTGCAGAGACCGAGACTGTGAGAGGGCGAGTTGCAGAGACCGAGACTGTGAGAGGGCGAGTTGCAGAGACCGAGACTGTGAGAGGGCTAGTTTGCGAACCCGAGACTGTGAGAGGGCGAGTTGCAGAGACCGATACTGTGAGAGGGCTAGTTGCAGAGACCGAGACTGTGAGAGGGCGAGTTGCAGAGACCGAGACTGTAAGAGGGCTAGTTGCAGTGACCGAGACTGTGAGAGGGCGAGTTGCAGAGACCGAGACTGTGAGAGGGCGAGTTGCAGAGACCGAGACTGTGAGAGGGCGAGTTGCAGAGACCGAGACAGTGAGAGGGCGAGTTGCAGAGACTGAGACAGTGAGAGGGCGAGTTGCAGAGACCGAGACTGTGAGAGGGTGAGTTGCAGAGACCGAGACTGTGAAATAGCAAGTTGCAGAGACCGAGACTGTGATGAGGGCGAGTCGGAGAGACCGAGACTGTGAGAGGACGAGTTGCAGAGACCGAGACTGTGAGAGGGCGAGTTGGAGAGACCGAGACTGTTAGAGGGCGAGTTGCAGAGACCGAGACTGTGAGAAGGGGTGTTAGAGAGACCGAGACTGTGAAAGGGTGAGTTGGAGAGACCGAGACTATGAGAGGGCGAGTTTCAGAAACCAAGACTGTGTGAGGGCGAGTTGCAGAGACCGAGACTGTGAAAGGGTGAGTTGCAGAGACCGAGACTGTGAGAGGGCGAGTTGCAGAGGCCGAGACTGTGAGAGGGTGAGTTGCAGAGACCGAGACTGTGGGAGAGCGAGTTGCAGAGACCGAGACTGTGAGAGAGCGAGTTGCAGAGACCGAGACTGTGAGAGGGCGAGTTGCAGAGGCCGAGACTGTGAGAGAGCGAGTTGCAGAGACCGAGACTGTGAGAGAGCGAGTTGCAGAGACCGAGGACTGTGAGAGGGCGAGTTGCAGAGACCTAGACTGTGAGAGGGCTAGTTGCAGAGACTGAGACTGTGAGAGGGCGAGTTGCAGAGACTGAGACTGTGAGAGGGCGAGTTGCAGAGACCGAGACTGTGAGAGGGCGAGTTGCAGAGCCTGAGACTGTGAGAGGGCGAGTTGCAGAGACCGAGACTGTGAGAGGGCGAGTTGCAGAGACCGAGACTGTGAGAGGGCGAGTTGCAGAGACCGAGACTGTAAGAGGGCTAGTTGCAGCGACTGAGACTGTGAGAGGGCGAGTTGCAGAGACCGAGACTGTGAGGGGGCGAGTTGCAGAGACCGAGACTGTGAGAGGGCGAGTTGCAGAGACCGAGACTGTGAGAGGGCTAGTTGCGAACCCGAGACTGTGAGAGGGCGAGTTGCAGAGACCGATACTGTGAGAGGGCTAGTTGCAGAGACCGAGACTGTGAGAGGGCGAGTTGCAGAGACCGAGACTGTAAGAGGGCTAGTTGCAGTGACCGAGACTGTGAGAGGGCGAGTTGCAGAGACCGAGACTGTGAGAGGGCGAGTTGCAGAGACCGAGACTGTGAGAGAGCGAGTTGCAGAGACCGAGACAGTGAGAGGGCGAGTTGCAGAGACTGAGACAGTGAGAGGGCGAGTTGCAGAGACCGAGACTGTGAGAGGGTGAGTTGCAGAGACCGAGACTGTGAAATAGCAAGTTGCAGAGACCGAGACTGTGAGAGGGCGAGTCGGAGAGACCGAGACTGTGAGAGGACGAGTTGCAGAGACCGAGACTGTGAGAGGGCGAGTTGGAGAGACCGAGACTGTTAGAGGGCGAGTTGCAGAGACCGAGACTGTGAGAAGGGGTGTTAGAGAGACCGAGACTGTGAAAGGGTGAGTTGGAGAGACCGAGACTATGAGAGGGCGAGTTTCAGAATCCAAGACTGTGTGAGGGCGAGTTGCAGAGACCGAGACTGTGAGAGGGTGAGTTGCAGAGACCGAGACTGTGAGAGGGCGAGTTGCAGAGGCCGAGACTGTGAGAGGGTGAGTTGCAGAGACCGAGACTGTGGGAGAGCGAGTTGCAGAGACCGAGACTGTGAGAGAGCGAGTTGCAGAGACCGAGACTGTGAGAGGGCGAGTTGCAGAGGCCGAGACTGTGAGAGAGCGAGTTGCAGAGACCGAGACTGTGAGAGAGCGAGTTGCAGAGACCGAGACTGTGAGAGGGCGAGTTGCAGAGACCGATACTGTGAGAGGGCGAATTGCAGAGACCGAGACTGTGAGAGGGGGAGTTGCAGAGACCGAGACTGTGAGAGGGGGAGTTGCAGAGACTGAGACTGTGAGAGGGGGAGTTGCAGAGACTGAGACTGTGAGAGGGCGAGTTGCAGAGACCGAGACTGTGAGAGGGCGAGTTGCAGAGACCGAGACTGTGAGAGGGGGAGTTGCAGAGACCGAGACTGTGAAAGGGTGAGTTGGAGAGACCGAGACTGTGAGAGGGGGAGTTGCAGAGACCGAGACTGTGAAAGGGTGAGTTGGAGAGACCGAGACTGTGAGAGGGCGAGTTGCAGAGACTGAGACTGGGAGAGGGGGAGTTGCAGAGACCGAGACTGTGAAAGGGTGAGTTGGAGAGACCGAGACTGTGAGAGGGCGAGTTGCAGAGACCGAGACTGTGAGAGGGCGAGTTGCAGAGACCGAGACTGTGAGAGGGCGAGTTGCAGAGACCGAGACTGTGAGAGGGCGAGTTGCAGAGACCGAGACTGTGAGAGGGCGAGTTGCAGAGACTGAGACTGTGAGAGGGCGAGTTGGAGAGACTGAGACTGTGAGAGGGCGAGTTGCAGAGACTGAGACTGTGAGAGGGCGAGTTGCAGAGACTGAGACTGTGAGAGGGCGAGTTGCAGAGACCGAGACTGTGAGGGGGAGTTGCAGAGACTGAGACTGTGAGAGGGGGAGTTGCAGAGACTGAGACTGTGAGAGGGCGAGTTGCAGAGACCGAGATTGTGAAAGGGCGAGTTGCAGAGACCGAGACTGTGAGAGGGCAGTTGCAGAGACCGAGAACTGTGAGAGGGCGAGTTGCAGAGACCGCGACTGTGAGAGGGCGAGTTGCAGAGACCGAGACTGTGAGAGGGCGAGTTGCAAAAGACCGAGACTGTGAGAGGGCGAGTTGCAGAGACTGAGACTGTGAGAGGGCGAGTTGCAGAGACTGAGCCTGTGAGAGGGCGAGTTGCAGAGACCGAGACTGTGAGAGGGCGAGTTGCAGAGACCGAGACTGTGAGAGGGCGAGTTGCAGAGACTGAGACTGTGAGAGGGCGAGTTGCAGAGACCGAGACTGTTAGAGGGCGAGTTGCAGAGACCGAGACTGTGAGAGGGCGAGTTGCAGAGACTGAGACTGTGAGAGGGCGAGTTGCAGAGACCGAGACTGTGAGAGGGCGAGTTGCAGAGACTGAGACTGTGAGACCCAGGCGTTTGCAGTGTGTTGCGCCACGTGTTTACAGCTGAGTGTTGCGAGTGTTGCAGATAAAGGAACAGCAGGAAGGGAGAAAGGAATGCTAAAACAAACACGAGACATATGGAGAAAAAAACATGAAGACACGAAAAGGCAAGAAGGGAGAAAACAGGATCAGAATATGCATGAGAGATAAATATAAAAAGGAAAACAAACTGGAGAAGCAGGAAGGGAGGGAGGAATGAAATGAATAATAATAACAGGCAGGAGAAAGTAATGAAAACAACAATAATAAAAGACAGAACAGTGTAGAATGGAGTGAAAGAAAGAAGACAGGCAGAAAAGAATGATGAAATAGAGCATGCAGGAGAGACAGATAAATAAATAACGCTTGTATATAAGAAACACTGCAAACAAGAAGGATATATAAAAAAGAACTATATATGAGAGACAAGAGAACCAAGAAACACAAAAAGCGGGAATATATGAGAGATCAAATTAAAAACACGAGAACACAAGAAATGCAAGAAAAAAAAGGAGAAACAAACCATGATAAACGTATGAAAGAAAGGATGTTTCGTAAAGAAGGGACTAAAAGATGCAGCATAGGAGAGGAGAGAACAAAGAACCAACAAAAAGAAGTAAAGAGATGTACAGGATTTGTCAGGAGCTCTCACGCTTATAAGGGAAGAAATGCACTGTATTGTGTGAGGGAAAAGACGAAAGTATGTCATAGTAGTAGTAGTAGTAGTAGTAGTAGTAGTAGTAGTAGTAGTAGTAGTAGTAGTAGTAGTAGTAGTAGTAGTAGTAGTAGTAGTAGTAGTAGTAGAAGTAGTAGTAGTAGTAGTAGTAGTAGTAGTAGTAGTAGTAGTAGTAGTAGTAGTAGTAGTAGTAGTAGTAGTAGTAGTAGTAGTAGTAGTAGTAGTAGTAGTAGTAGTAGTAGTAGTAGTAGTAGTAGTAGTAGTAGTAGTAGTAGTAGTAGTTGTTGTTGTTGTAATGGTAGTAGTAGTAGTAGTAATAGTAGTGGTAGTGGTAGTAGAAGTAGTAATAGTAGTAGTAGTTGTTGTTGTTGTAATGGTAGTAGTAGTAGTAGTAATAGTAGTGGTAGTGGTAGTAGAAGTAGTAATAGTAGTAGTAGTAGTGGTAGTAGTAATAGTAATAATAATAGTAGTAGTAGTAGTAGTAGTAGTAGCAGTAGTAGTAGTAGTAGTAGTAGTAGTAGTGGTAGTAGTAGTAGTAGTAGTAGTAGTAATAATAGTAGTAATAGTAGTAGTAGTGATAGTAGTAGTAGTAGTATATGTAGAAGTAGTAGTAGTAGTAGTAATAGTAGTAGTAGTAGTAGTAGTAGTAGTAGTAATAGTAATAGTAGTAGTAATAATGGTAGTAGTAGTAGTAGTAATAGTAGAAGTAGTAATAGTAGTGTAAGTAGTATATTATAATATTATAGTA
>JACEEZ010021503.1:288794-291294 GCA_016584305.1 Chionoecetes opilio | reverse complement strand
GTGTCCTTTTCTTTTTCATCGAGAGAGAGCGAGAGAGAGAGAGAGAGAGAGAGAGAGAGAGAGAGAGAGAGAGAGAGAGAGAGAGAGAGAGAGAGAGAGAGAGAGAGAGAGAGAGAGAGAGAGAGAGAGAGAGAGATACATAAGAACATAAGAAAATAAGGAAGCTACAAGAGGCCGCGAGATCTGCACGTGGCAGTTCCTGTATTATCAATATTGCAATGACTTCTATATCAACTACTCTTCAAATACTGTTATTATACATGAATATTTTGTTAATTCAACCCTCCCTCCCCCTACACTGAGGTGGCAACACGGGTCTCTGCATCTACACTGACCTATCTTGAACTGTCTCTGAATTATAAACTAATATCATTACTTTTTCGCGTTAAACTCCCAACTTATTTCTCGTTCAGCAACACTTACTTATCAAAAGTTATTGTAAATGGATAGATCTGCAATTTCATCCCCGTTATTTCCACTTATCTATCAAAAAAAATTACTTGCGGAGTTTTGGCTGCTGAAAATATTCCAAAATTGACGACGCTCAGGTTTTTGTTATTTTACCGCAAAACTATGAGTCGTAAATCCAAACTTATCAGAGTAACAGATGTTCATCTTGAGGTGTTCTACATGATGCAGTAATCGGTTTATCAAAAGACCTCATGTATGTTGAGAAAATTGATATTTTGTATAAATGTACAAAAATGCTATTTTCTCCATTATTTACCAATCAATACCATTTTGCTTTACACCAAATGATAGCCCTTGATCTACTTCATATTTATTTCTCAATACATGTTGCATTTATCTGCCCTATTTTTGTTTTAGTTATTGGGGAAAACGTGATTTTCAAAGAACTTTTTTTTTTTTTTTTAATTTTTTATTACAGCTACTACTATTGAACTAATTATTAATCTAGCAATCCCTATTGTTTTATTTACCTCTGCTAGTAAGTTTTGTCTAAATTGTGATTTTAAAGAACATCTGGAATTATCATATCATTGTGAATTGATTAAAATGGGGATTGCAAACCGTTATAACTGAGAACTGACTCCAGATTCGTGTTCAGCATGCTCGAAAACTGCTATAAACAAATTTTCAAGCAATTCTATTTTCATTTTTGTTTGCCAATTTTGCAGGGGCATACGTCCCCCAAGGGCATTATCAAGATCTTGCAAAATTGACAAAAAAAAATCGAAAAATAGATTTGATTGAAAATTTATTCATAGCAGCTTTCGAGCATGCTGAACACGAATCTGGAGTTAGTTCTCAGTTATAATGATTTGCAATCCCCATTTCAGCCAATTCAAAATTATAAGATACTTACAGATATTCCTTAAAAAATCACAAATTAGACAAAACTTACTATAATAGATAAAAAAACGATAGGGATTGCTAGATCAATCATTAGTTCAATACAATTATTAGTATTAGTCTATTGGTAGTAGTATTAGTAGTAGTCTATTGGTAGTAGTATTAGTATTAGTCTATTGGTAGTAGTATTAGTATTAGTCTATTGGTAGTAGTATTAGTATTAGTCTATTGGTAGTAGTATTAGTATTAGTCTATTGGTAGTAGTATTAGTATTAGTCTATTGGTAGTAGTAGTAGTATTAGTCTATTGGTAGTAGTATTAGTATTAGTCTATTGGTAGTAGTATTAGTCTATTGGTAGTAGTATTAGTCTATTGGTAGTAGTATTAGTATTAGTCTATTGGTAGTAGTAGTAGTATTAGTCTATTGGTAGTAGTATTAGTATTAGTCTATTGGTAGTAGTATTAGTATTAGTCTATTGGTAGTAGTAGTAGTATTAGTCTATTGGTAGTAGTAGTAGTATTAGTCTATTGGTAGTAGTATTAGTATTAGTCTATTGGTATGTAGTATTTAGGGATTAGTCTATTGGTAGTAGTATTAGTCATGGTAGTTAGTAGTATAGTCTATTGGTAGTAGTATTAGTATTAGTCTATTGGTAGTATGTAGTAGTCTATTGGTAGTAGTATTTGTATTAGTCTATTGGTAGTAGTAGTAGTATTAGTCTATGGTAGTAGTTAGTATTAGTTATTGGTATGTATAGTATTAAATCTATTTGGGAGTAGTATTAGTATTAGTCTATGTAGTAGTATAGTCTTTAGTAGTAGTATTAGTATTAGTCTATTGGGAGTATTAGTATTAGTCTATTGGTAGTAGTATTAGTATTAGTCTATTGGTAGTAGTATTAGTCTATTAGTAGTAGTATTAGTATTAGTCTATTGGTAGTAGTATTAGTATTAGTCTATTGGTAGTAGTATTAGTATTAGTCTATTGGTAGTAGTATTAGTATTAGTATATTGTTAGTTAGTAGTAGTATTAGTTAGTATTGGGTAGTTAGTATTTAGTATTAGTCTATTGGTAGTAGTATTAGTATTAGTCCCATTGGTAGTAGTATAGTTTTAGTGTAGTATTATTTTATGGTAGTAGTAGTATTAGTCTATTGGTAGTAGTATTAGTATTAGTCTATTGGTA
>JACEEZ010021503.1:278794-283794 GCA_016584305.1 Chionoecetes opilio | reverse complement strand
CAAAGCCTTTTAAAATCTTCCTCCCTTTTCTTAGCCTTACACTGTTGTTTTGCGTGTGTGTGTGTGTGTGTGTGTGTTGTGTGTGTGTGTGTGTGTGTGTGTGTGTGTGTGTGTGTGTGTGTGTGTGTGTGTGAGCAAGATTCGTTCCCTGCGGATGCTATACACAAAAGCTCAACCCCCCAACACACACACACACACACACACACACACACACACACACACACACACACACCTTAACAATGCACGTGGGGGCTTAGTGAGGCGCCGCCGTAAGATAAATGGCGGTACAGGTGTTGGGGGGGGCGGGAGGGGGGGAAGGGAGGGGTCTTTGAGGGAAGGGGGTAAGGGGGGAGAAGGAATATAGAGGATAATGTCGAATTTATGGCCGAAAATTAATATCTACCGTGGTAAGAGGGAGGGAAAGGAGGGAAGGGGGGAGGAAAGGAGTAGAAGTGGAGTAGTGTTGGAGTTGTATTTTTTAATCTATGTTTATCTGTGATTCGGGTTAATTTTTATTTTTTATACCTGAGGAGTTTGTTTATGTAGCAGGAGGTTGTTTATGAACGTCGAGGCTTTTGTTTCGCTGCCTAAATATATGTTGCCTTAATTAATAAACAGCTTTTACCCCTTCACCCCTCCCCCCCCCCCCCGTACCGTGCAATCCAGTGGTCTGTTGTTTGCCTGCAATTAAAAGTTACGTATAATTACCTGCAATAAGATAGAGGGCCCCCTTACTTACCTGTAATTAACAACTTTTGCGATTGCAGGTAATTCAAAGTTGGATCCACATACAATTAAGTCCTCTTTAGACTGTAGTGAATTACAGATTTTACTTCACTGCGGGAAAGAAGAAAAAAACGTTGTGTTCGACTGAGTAAAGTCATTCAGGTGTGTGTGGCTTTACCTGAGCTCACCTGCGTCGGGAAGCTTAGAAAGGTAAACAAGAGATAAAACTTGTGAGGGGGAATACAGTGTTTTGACGTGTGTTTGTTTTGTTTGCTTGAGTGTATTTCATTTTGTGTACTGTTGCGTTGGCTGATAGTGTTGTGTGTTGTTCCCTTGGGTAGTGGTATTACTTCGTTCTTTGTGTGTGTGTTTGTTTGTGTGTAATGGTTAGGAAACGTATTCAATTTGTGTTGCGTTGGTCTTTCTTTTTTTGCGAAATATATGATTGCAATTTGTGATTTTCTTTTACGTTGTAATCTCCTGGTATTATGTGTGTGTGTGTGTGTGTGTGTGTGTGTGTGTGTGTGTGTGTGTGTGTGTGTGTGTGTGTGTGTGTGTGTGTGTGTGTTGCTAAAGTCTCATTTTCCTGGTACAATTCTCTCTGTTTCATATCAAGGTCTCAATTTCCTCAAAGCTGTAAACATTTTACCGCTCCAATATCCACATTTCTCTATATTCAGTGGTTCTGCGATACCCTCCACACGTGTATAATGAGGGTAAGGATTGGGAACGGTACGAGGGGACAGGGATTTGTATGTAGTCGTGCTTTGTATAGGGACGAGAGGAAGGAAAGGAAATTAGAAAACCAGATATTTGTGAAGAGAGTTACCGAAGCTTTTATGAATTTAGGTAATAATGGCACAGGTAAAAATGGCACAGGCAAAAATGGCACGGTAAAAATGGCACAGGCAAAAATGGCACGGTAAAAATGGCACAGGCAAAAATGGCACGGTAAAAATGGCACAGGCAAAAATGGCACGGTAAAAATGGCACAGGCAAAAATGGCACTAGTGAAAAAATAGGAAAAAATGGCACAACTACAATAAGTTTATTGAAATATATATATATATATATATTCTACTTAAAAATAGTTTTTTTTCAGTTTCAGATCCTCAAGTTTTTCTGGTACTGGTGGATCGAGTTTTGATCTTTGGTTACGCAAAGTTCTCTTTATGATGTTCTCACTTGGAAGTAACGCCTTTCTTTCAGCTGATAAGTCATCCAGGTTATTGCTGTAAATCTGGCTAGGTTTATCTTATGTTTCTGCTTCTTTTCTTTTCATGTTGGAGATGCATTTTGTAGCTGAGATAGCAGCATAATCAGGAGCGTGGTTGTGGTCATTTGCTGGTACAGGATCAGTTATATCAAGGCTGGTGGTCATGGTGCCTTTACAAAAAGATGTTCTATTAACACATCTCCATCTGATAGTAGTTGATCTTATAATCTGTTTTGTATACATGTATCCTTGGAAGCAAATCTTCTCTTTTCCTTTATTGCTCATTATGACTTCCATGATGGGGTTGTGGTAGGGCCACTGAGATCGATGGTGTGTAGCCTACTTGACTGCTACAATAGCTTGTCAATTACTTCATATAAACAATGAGCTAGTGGTTTCTGACATTTATTTTGTTCAGAATTTATTTAATAGATGGCGTGTGCCAATTATAAAACAATTACTTCATATAAACAATGAGCTAGTGGTGTGTGGCATTGTTTTAAAAGAGTCGAACGTTGCTTTGCGTTTCGTTCATTGCGTGTTGTTTCCTTCTCACACTCGTGAATCATCTCAATGTGAATTTGAATTGCCAGCGAGGATATTGGTAATCTCTCGTCACCCACACAGGGCTATTTGGTTTTTGTTATTTAAGTATAGGAAATAATTTCTTTATGTTCAATAGGTTGTTAGGCCTTATGTTTAATAGGTTATATGTTATATCAATATTGTGACTCATTATGAGACGAAGAGACGTCTGTTAAATATCTATTTTCTCGTCAAGGCAAGGGAGTGTATCGAGGTAAAGGTTTGCTAATTCGAGCCGCTGTTTGTCCTGTTTACCATAGTGAATCTATTTTTTTGTTGTGCCATTTTTTCCAATTTTTTTACCTGTACCATTTTTACCGTGCCATTTTTACCTGTGCCATTATTACCTGTGCCATTGTTACCGTTCACCAGCTTTTATATATGCGTCTGTAATGAAGGGAAGGAGGATTCCAACTGAAACCATTTTGTGTCTGTGTCTGTACTGAAGGGATGAAGGATGGCAGGAGAAGCTTCATATCTAATACCTATTACATCATTTATAATAATCATCCAAATAACCATCAGTCGTTGTACCTCAGATTTCAAGAACAAAAAAGTAAAACTAGACTAAAATCAATAAACTCTAGAAAATCGCTAAAAAAACTATAAAATCAATTCTGAGCTTTCAAACGGACCAGGTTAATAAGCAACCACAACCATTAAGAATATAGAAAATATTTATTCTCGTAGTACCTGCTGGAGTAGAAGAAGGAGGGAGGCACGGAAGCAGCACTGTATCCCTGCTGGAGTAAAAGACGGAAGGAGGCTGGCTGGCTGGCTGGGGAGGAGTTTTGATGTGGCTGCCAGCAAACCCTTAACATATCTCAGCCATGCAGTGCCGGGCTAATGGCTCTCTCAGGAGACATAATGGTCTAAATAGCGTGGTGAAGGAGAGAGGGCGTGACCCAACCTCGTCTTGCTCTTGATGGACGGCCCGGGAAGGTCATGGATGGAGGCGTCCTGATGGAGGGACTGGGTGCTTCCTGCCTCTTCCAGCGCCTGCTTCCCGCCGCCCTTCACCGAGAGTTGACTTTTTACACAGCACCGTCATTACCCTAATAGCCACCACAGTTACGTTCTGAGCGGAAATAAAAAGCCTTAAAAGGACCTGCAAACCTTAAAGAAAAAATATACTCACACACGAGCGTAAAAATCCATTTCATTTTGCTTTTAAGTGAATGTATCGCAAGTTATGTAGAAATATGAATAATGATCAGAATTGGTTAAGATTTCAAACAGTAAAATCGAAGACTTTTTGGGCGAAGAGAAAATTGAAAATAATAAACGTTCTCCTCCTCATCTTCCTCCTCCCCCTCCTCCTCCTCCTCCTCCACATACACCTCCTTCCTTCCTTCATTAATTCATTCCCTTCTACTAGCCTTCCTCCATTCATCTCTTCCTTCTTTCCTTCCTTCCTTCCTGCCTTCCTACATTTTCTATTATATTTCACCTTTTCCAACATTACGTACTTCTCTTCATATTCTACACATTAATAGTCTTTCACTCTTAAATTATATCCCTTCATTTTCCTTTCATACTCATACCTATTTTGTGCAGGTGTAAATCAGGCAGGTGTCTCATTAATCAGTAACCCCCATTCTTTGTCCTCCCTGGCCCCTTCCCTTCCATCACCCCCCATAACTCATGCAACACCCATATATTAACGCTGGGAATGAGTTAGTTCATGATTCTTTAATATATTGATCTTAGAATGGCATTATGGAGGTTTTACAACTTCTTTTTCTTAATAAAGAATAATGGCCTTGTGAATTATGATCGTTATTACTGTTATTATCATTAGTTATTTATGATTTCATTACTACTACTATTACTTTTACTACTACTACTACTACTACTACTACTACTACTACTACTACTACTACTACTACTACTACTACTACTACTACTACTACTACTACTACTACTACTACTACTACTGCTACTACTACTACTACTAACACCACTACTACTACTACTACTATTCCTACTGTCACTACTACTGTTACCTAGCGAACAAACGAAAGCTGTTTTGAGTGATTACCTGACTAGATTTTGAAACACACACACACACACGCTTGCACGCACACACATACACACACATGTAATTCAGGTCTGTATGGGTACGAGTCTCCACTAAGCCAGTTGACCCCAAAGTTGTTCCCTGACTACGTAACCTGCGCCCTTTCATCCCTCCCCCTAAAAAATGTATAAAGTAGTACAGAAATATATCTAGAATGGGTATTTACAGCATCGTCTTTGAGAAAACAACCTTCTCTCTGACGAAGTGAAATCTGCAACCTTACCCCTTACAGCTCCAGCACTTTACATCCCGTAAGGGTGAGAGGAGGCGTAAACACCACAGATTTTACGCCTTAGGGATAGTGCATCGGCGTTATCTTGCCCCTGAATCCTCTTTCCTTGACCAATCCTTCATATCTTGTCACTTAGGGGATGGGGGAGAGAGAGAGAGAGA
>JACEEZ010021503.1:263794-271294 GCA_016584305.1 Chionoecetes opilio | reverse complement strand
TCGTTGTCAGTTTGTTACCCTTCGTCCCTTTGTCATCACCTCCGCCTCCTCCTCCTCCTCCTCTTCCTCCTCCTCTCCCCATCTTCTCCCTCCTCCTCCTCTTCCTCCTCCTCTCCCCATCTTCTCCCTCCTCCTCCTCTTCCTCCTCCTCTCCCCATCTTCCCCCTCCTCCTCCTCTACTCTTCCTTCGTCTCCTCTTTTCACTGTTTTTTGTTTGTTGTGATTGTTTATGAATTTTTTTGCTGCAATTTTTTTCTGCTCCTTTTTCTTCTTCGGCATTTTTGTCCCTTTATAAACACAACAATTAGCAAAGTTACAGTCAAGCCATAGAACGATATGCATTTTTTTCTCATATTTTTTTCCGTATTCTATTTTCTCCCATTCATTCATTCATATTTTTGTCATGTTTCTTCCTCTCCCCCTTCTTCCTTCTTTCCCCACCGCCAACTTTCCTTCTCTACCCTTCCTTCCTTCCTTCTTTCCGCCCTTCCTCACTCACATCATTACTCATCATCTCCAAGACAGGATGTACACCTCCCATCTTCCCTCCATCCCTCCCACCTTTCCTCTCCTTTTCTCCCTTTAGACCTAACCCACTCATGACTTGCCTCCCTTCCCTCCTTCTCTCCCTCCCTAACACCAAAGTATGCAAATGAATCACTAAAGACCGTATGTTAGTGGTAGTGAAGGGAGACGAAAGGAGAGGGAGGGAAAGAGGGAAAGAGGAAAAAACAGACCTGAGGAGAGGAAGGAGGAAGGAGGAAAGGAAAAAAAGTGTATACTAAATAAAAAGTTTTGTATCACCTTAGGTTCTGTGTGTGTGTGTGTGTGTGTGTGTGTGTGTGTGTGTGTGTGTGTGTGCCAAAACGTCCACGCCCATTTATACTCCGCCCACCCACCAAGGATCCGCCCATTCCCTTCCCTTCTTCTTCCCTTTCTCCTCTTCCTCCTTCTTTCCTAATATAGTCATAAGGTTGAGTCCTTTCCGCATCTAATTCATAATGCACGCTGTTGGGAAGAAGAAGAAGAAGGAAGAGGAAGAGGAGGAAATAATGAAAAAGAAGAAGAACGAGGAGGAGAAAGAAGAGAACAGTGAGGGGAGAGGGGACTCTTATTTTACCTCTCTACTTTTCACTGTTAAGGCAGTGAAAGGTAGAGAGGTAAGGAAGAAAAAATGGAGAGATAGAGGAAAGGAAGGGAAGAAGAAAGGAAAAGACGGGAAGGAGAGAGGAAAAGAAGGGAAGGAGAGAGGAAAAGAAGAGAGGAAAAGAAGGGAAGGAGAGAGGAAAAGAAGGGAAGGAGAGAGGAAAAGAAGGGAAGGAGAGAGGAAAAGAAGGGAAGGAGAGAGGAAAAGAAGGGAAGGAGAGAGGAATGGAGGAAAAGGGGGTAGAGGGGAGGGTGCAGGTGATATCAGGTGTGATAATGAGAGGGACAGGTGAGGCAGGGATTCGTTACTCGGGTTTGTTTTAGGCCAAGAGAGGAAAAGGTTTTGTCTCTCTCTCTCTCTCTCTCTCTCTCTCTCTCTCTCTCTCTCTCTCTCTCTCTCTCTCTCTCTCTCTCTCTCTCTCTCTCTCTCTCTCTCTCCCTCTCTCTCTCTCTCTCTCTCTCACCTGTATCTGTATTTTTGTATTTTGAGTTGGTATTTTGGTTATTTTTTCTATTTACTTATATATTTGCTTTTAGTCTTCGTAAACTTTTTCGCGAGTTTCCTTCTCCATTTTCTTTCCAACGGATATCTTTTTCCTCCTCCTCTTCCTCATTCGTCTTCTTCACCGTCCTACCTAATTCTTTCACTAACTCCTTTCCATCTTTTCTTTCCTTCATTCTTTTTTCCTTTTTTTTTGTTCCTTCGCAACTTTCCCTCCTCGGTTAAGGTCTTATTCTTTATTTTTACTATCCTTTTTCTTTTTTGCTTTCTTTACTCTTCCTTTCGTCAAATCGATACGCACAAAGTACACATTATCGTATATATTTTCTTCTTCCCGACATAAAAGAAAAAAGCCAATACATCTTTTTTTCTTGATCAAGGTGGGTGTTTTGTGCTCCTTGCTGGCCCAATTTTTCTTCCTTGATGGTCTTTCTTAGCGTTTTCTTTTCGTTTTAATCGGAGTTTCGACTTTGGTGTGCGGGGATCAAGTTTAGGTTTATGGTTTTACTTTGTTTTACTTTTTTCTTACTTTATTAACTTTTTTTTTCTGGTATGTTTCGCTTTACTGTTATCTTGTTACTTGTATGTACTGTTCTCTTCTATACAGGCTATACTCTTCCTCTTATCCCTATTTTTCCTCCCATATATATATATATATAATTGTGTGTGTGTATGTGTGTGTGAGTGTGTGTGTGTGTGTGTGTGTGTGTGTGTGTGTGTGTGTGTGTGTGTGTGTGTGTGTGTGTGGAAGGTGTACATACTTCATTTTCTATATTTAGGTTTTCCCCTTTTTTTCTTAATGGAAGGCAAGGATTACGGACATTCCAGGCTAACTTATACCCTCAGCTCAGACCATAAGGCACCCACGCCCTCAGCCACGCCCGCGATTCAGACCCCTTAATCCGCCCTTCACTCGCCCGTATTTTCATATAAGGAGTTCTCTTTAACCCACGTAATAACCTGGAAGAAGAAAAATTTACAACACTGAGCTTCGTGATTTCGCTTTGTCTGCAACTGAGTCCTGAACCCAACCCCACCACACGCCCAACCCCCATTCGGGTACCCCGAAAAAAAACCCCAAAAACCCCTTTCTTTACCCTTAAACCCACCTACACCCACCCCTAAACCCTCTTCTCAAAACCCCCCAAAACCCACACCAAAACCCCCTGTAACCCTCCAAAATAACCCCATTCCGTTTACCCCCAAAGTATACCTAAAAATCCCTCTTTTTCTCTTTTTTTTTTCCTTTCCCCCATACGCTTTTTTGGGCCGTGGCTTTTTTTTGGGAAAAGGGCCAAAACCTTCCTGAGGGTAGGGAGGGCGAGGGTGATCTGAGGTGAGGTTAAGATGTGATGGGGTGCTGTAGGGGGGCAAGGTATCATGTGTATCCGTTCAGGTTAATGAGAGAGGAAATAAGGTGAGGAATTAGGTGGGTCAGGAGAAGGAAAAGGAGGCTGTATGGAGGAAGAGGAGAAGGAGAAAGGGAGGGATCGGGGTTTGCTTAGGGGGAAAAAAGGGGGAAGGGAAAAAGGAAAGGGGGGGAGGAAATGAGGGGGGTCATGAACAGAGGGAAATAGGTAAGAAGACTCTTTGTTTTCCTCTCTCTCTCTCCTTTTCCTTCCTTTATTTTTCCCCTCTTTTCCTCTCTCCTTTTCCTTTTTTCCTTTCCTCTCTAACCCCTCTCCCTCTCCTCTCTTCTCTTTTTCTCTTCATTTTTTCCTCCCTCCAAACTTTTCCCTTTTCCCCTCTCCTCCCCTTTTCTCCTTTTCTCTCTGAAACCCTTTTCAATTATTTTTTTCATTTCCTTGATAAGAAATTCCCAAAAAAGTGCGATCTCGGCTTCAACTTAAAGGAAGAATAATAGCCCTTTTCCCCTTTTTTTTTTATCTACTTTAATTGAAAATAAATTTAGAGAGAGAGAGAGAGAGAGAGAAAAGAGAGAGAGGGGAGAGAGAGAGAGAAGAAAAGAGAGAGAGAAAAGATAGGGGAGGGGGAAAACAAGAAAAAAGGGAAAAATTTTTTTAAAAAATTTTTGGGGGGGAAAAAAAAAAGGGGCACTAATTTAAAAAAATCCCCTGACACCCAATTTTTTTTTTATTTTACTTTGAATTTTTTTAATCTTCCTATTCTCCTTTTAAGGTATAATTACCAATTTTTTTTTTTTTTCTCCATTTTAAGGGGGTTTTTTAAAAAGTAAATTAATTTTACCCTTTGGGAACTCCCCAAAACAAATTCTCTTTTTTTTCTCTCCCCATTTTTTTTTTTATTTTTTTTATCTATTTTTTTTCATTTTCCCAAAAAACCCTCTCTCTCTCTCTCGTCTCCTCTCTCTCTTTTTTCTCTCTCCCCTCTCTCCCCCCTTTTCCTCCCCCCCTCTCTCTCTTCTCTCTCTCATCTCTCTCATCTCCCCCTCTCTCATTCTCTCCTCTCTCTCTCCTCTCTCTCAAACTCCCCTCCTCTCTCTCTCTCCTCTCTTCCCCCTCCCTCTCCCCTCTCTCTCTTTCCCCTTTCCCCTTTTCTCTCTCCTCTCTCTTCTCTCCTCTCCTCTCTTTTCTCTGTATCTCAACTCTGCCCAAATTTTAATCTCGCTTTTCAACCCTTTAAAAGAAATTATGGTGCTCCTCCCCCGGCCCCCGCATTTCTTCTTACTGTTCCCTCCCTCCTTCCCTACCTCCTTCCCTACCTCCTTCCCTACTTCCCTCCCTCGTTCTCTCCTTCCATCCCTCCTTCCCTCCTTCCCTCCCTCCATTCCTACGACCTCCATATATGTAAGTGTGTGTGTAAATAATCCCGTCTAGCCGAAGGGGGTCTTGTGCTATTGAAATATTGGAGTATTGTGTCGCCTGTCGTGTGTCATCGCGTCATAATAGCGCACCGAGACACCCCCAGGTGACTCACGACCTGCTGGAGAAAGGATGCTAATGTAGGGGTCATGCAGGGCGTCTTGCAGGTAAGGGAGGTGACGGAGCAGGGCTGAGGAGACAGGTGAAAGGGGTGACAGTGAGGAAGAGTAGGTAGGGGGTGACTGTGGGGGTAGGTAGGGTGGTAGGGTGACTGGAACAAGTAGGGAGTGACTGGAAGGTTAGGTAGGGGGCAACATAGTGTAGGTTAGGGAATAGGGTGACAGGGTTGAATTAGTAGTGAAAGGGTGATAGGGTGAGGGTTGGGGATAGGGTGAAATGGAGGTGTGGTGTATAGCAGGGGTAGGGTGTGGTGGATAGCAGGGGTAGAGGGTGGTTGACAGGGTGGATGGGTGGAGACAGGTAAGGAAGGGGTAGGGGAGGCAGGGAAGGGGTGTGGGTGTGTCCAGATTACCAGCTCACACCTGTAAGTCTCTCACCTGTGTCTTTGTTGGTTTTTCTTGTTGCTATTTTTCCTGTTCTCTGTCTTTAATCTTTTGTTATGCTTACTTTTATTCTTTGTTTCCCTGTCCTCTTCCATTTTTTAACGTTATCTCTTCTCCCCTTCTCTCTCTCCTTCTCCTACCTCTACTCTCTCTCTTCTTCTCCTCATCTTCTCTCCATCTCCTCTCTCCTCTCTTCTCTCTCTCTCTCTCTCTCTCTCTCTCTCTCTCTCTCTCTCTCTCTCTCTCTTTTCCCTCATCCACCCTAATCGAACCTTATCCTCTTCCTTACCTTCTCATCTTTCCCCTCTCGCACTTCATCTCTTACGTCCTCTTCCTCCCCTCCCTCTCTCCTTCCCTCCTTCCTCCCCTCTCTCTCCTTCCCTCCTTCCTCCCCCTTCTCTCCCTCACAGAGCCAAAAAGCCCTATTTCCGTTGCTGGTTCCCTCTCAGGCCCGTTCTATCCCCATGCCCCCTTTTTTATCTTATATATATATCACACATTCAGTCCCTCCTTAATTCCCTCACCTCCCTCACCTAGTACCAACACCCAAAATATGTGCTTGTAAGGTATCAAAGTCTATCATACATCATCTATTTTCCCCTCAAGACACGCCCTCACCTCATTCTTTATAGATCTCACTCATATCTTTTTCCAGCTTCCCCTCATTCATCCCTTCACATTTCCCATAGGTATAGCCTTCCCCTTATCCTCATCTTCGGTATCCCCTCACGTTTGCTCTCTAGTCTCCCTCCTATCACTCTATACCCCCTCCTTTCCCCTCTTTTTCCCCCTCATTCTACATATCGTCTCGTCTAAAAACTGATGGAAAAAAAGGTTACCGGGGATTCAAATTTTCCCCCTCACCCAGTTTTCACGACCCTAAGTACGGGGGAAAAAATGAAAACATTTGCTTTTTAAAAATTTATTAAAAGATTTTCTAATTTGGGCGGTTATTTCATATTGGTCGGCTTTTATATTTGTGAGTTTCTGAAGGTTTGATAAATTCGAGGTTGATATTACTGTTATTTATATTTTGTTATTGTGTTAGTGGGTTGGTAGTGGTGATGGCACTACTACTACTACTACTACTACTACTACTACTACTACTACTACTACTACTACTACTACTACTACTACTACTACCACTACTACTACTACTACTACTTACTACTACCCCACGGCTACTACTACTACACTACTACTCTACTACACTCTACTACTACCTACTACTACTACTACACTACTATACTACTCTACTTTTTTTCGCTTTTTTTTTTTTTTTCTTCTTTTTCCCGCAACTTATAAAAACATTACCAATGCAACTCTAACACAAAACACAAAACCCCAAAACACACACACACACAACACACACCACACACACACACACAAAAAAACCACACACACACACACACACCCCACACACCAAACAGATTACAAAGATTAATAAATTATATAATGCCTCTCCTCCGGCCTCCCCCCTTTAAAAAAATATATAGTTTCTCCCTCCCCACCCTTAACAAACAACAAAATAGAGGGGAGAAGATTACTTGTTACTTGTCTAATTTTTCTTTCTAGTTTTGTTTTTCTTTTAATGGTTTTCCGAATGTCATAAACGAAATCTATTTATTTTTCGTTCATCCTGTTTATCGCCTTCATTGCTTTTCTCCCTTTCTTTTATCCTCTGTTTATGTTCCTGGATTTGTATTTGTTTTGCTGTAAAGGATTGTAGAGAGAAAAGAAGGGGAGAGAGAGAGGGGAGAAAAGAGGAGGGGGGAGAGAGAGAGAGAGAGAGAGAGAGAGAGAGAGAGAGAGAGAGAGTTTCCTGAATGCAATATGATGAAATAATATAACAAAATGCGGACCAACTCTAATGCCGACGTGAAATTATATAAATGTTTGACCAGGGAAAAACCGAAATTTTATACCTTTCAGAGGAAGGAAGAGAGGAAGGGAGGGAGGGAGGGAGAGGAGGAGGAAGAAATACGAAATACGAAAATGAAAAGAGAAAATTGGACGTAGGAACATAATAGCTTCTTTTCTTTTCTTCGTTGTATTTTGAACTAGTGTATGTATTTTCGAAACTGCATGTATGTATGTATGAATGTATGTATGTGTGTGTATGTCTCTGTGTATGCATAGTTATCCTCATGTATACATACACTTACAACAATACAGTTCTAAATTTAAACATCCATTTTGTCAAGGTAAAGTTATGAGTGAAAAGAGAAGTGTCTGTTCACCTTGCCGGGCTGCTAATGAGGTGATGGACAGGTGACTCTTACCTGTGACTCACCTGGATGACTCACGGCCAGTCAATCTTTACCTATGTCCGCTGCGACCGATGAGTTGCCTTGTTAGTGAAGTTTGTTTGCTCTTCTTCTGCGTTTTCTCTTCTCCTAATCTTTTTGTCCATGATTTTCTTTCCTTTCCTTTTGTCATTACTATCTTTATTATTATTGTTATTATTATTATTATCATTATTGTTATCATTATTGCCATCATTATT
>JACEEZ010021503.1:243794-256294 GCA_016584305.1 Chionoecetes opilio | reverse complement strand
TGGCATTAAACAAGATAGGAGACACGGGAAAAAAGTTTGGTCTTTAAAACGAGGAGTATATAACGGAACACACACACACACGTACACACACACACACACACACACACACACACACACACACACACACACACACACACACACACACACACACACACACACACACACACACACACACACACACACACACACACACACACACACACACACACACACACACACACACACATACGCACACACACACACACCCACACCGTTTTCTTCACTGGGGAAAGTCATGGAGTAAGTAAAAAAAGAAAACAAAAACAGGGAAGAAAGAGGAAGACGTCGGTCCCTTGAAGCAAAATGCACTGAGTAAGCAAAGGGCGTTGATTGCTTGTTTGTGGTGTGTGCCCAGCGTGGCGGCGGGACCCGGGGGTGCTGGGAGGGAGGGAGAGGGTAAAGGAAGGGTTGCTGGGCGTATATTTAGTGTTGGGGGTCTTGTGGTTGCCCCTGCGTGTCCGGAAACAGAGATGAAAGCATTTATTTACATTCTTCATATGAGGGAGGAAGAGGAAGAGGAGGACAACCTGGCATTTCCTGTACATCCCCCTCTACTACTTCCTCTTCCTCCTCGTCGTCTTCCTCCTCCTCCTGCAGTGGTGTGGCGGCGGGCTGCTTGCCATTACCTGAAGGTGATTATAGTGTCGGATGGAACCAGATAAGGTCGTGTATAATAGCAATAAAGAGGCGCGGCGTGGCGAGGGTCGGTCTTCGGGCTGCCCACCTCCCGACGGAGACATTAACGAGGGACACTATCGAGCACATACCTCGCTCACCTGTCCAGCGGGTTGAGGATGAGGAGGTGCCTGGGGAAGTTGATCCGTGAACTGCTATCTGAAACTGCTATGCTACTTTATATATGGAACTGCTGTATGAACTGCTATCTGGGAAAAAAACATCTATAGAGAAGCTTAACTTGGTATACCTGGATAAATAAATATAGGGATGCTACAGATACAAAAATAACTGGAAATAATATCTTTCGAAATATCTGTGCAAAGTGAGATTAAGATACCTAAAAAAACACCTGTAGAGAAGCTTAATTGTTTTTATCTGGATAAATAAATAAAGGGATGGTACATAAATAGATACAAATACAAGTCCCAGATACAAAATATACTGGGAATGATATCTTTGGCATTACCTGAGTAAAGTGAGATTTATATACCTTAAAGATGGATCAAAACACCTATAATCTTGTAGTTCGTGTATGATACATGATTAAATTCAATATTCCACGTGCATACAAACAAATGATACCTGAAAGACACCTGTGGAGATAGATATGAAATACCTGGATTGGGAGAGGTGGTGAAAGCACATGCAATCTCGTCGCTCGTATAGAATAAACGCGAAACAAATAAAACAAGAATGGAGGGAATTCCGCTGAACCTGATCCTCTCCATCAGTCACTCTGACTCCCCCTCCCCCCTCCCCCCGCCACCACCACAACAACCACCGCAAAAACAATAACAGAGTAACAGAATTAGTGAGAAAACAAAAACACACGTCGCCACACCCATCAGTCACTCCCTAGTGGATGCACAGCGGGCTCCTCCTCCTCCCTCCTCCTCCTCCTCTCGTGTGTGTCAACAGAAAAGAAAAATAAACAAGAGTTAGCAAAAGTGTAAACAGAAAAGTAGACATAAGAACGGTGGAAACACGTAGTAATGGAAAAGAAACTAAAACTCAAAAAAAGAGAAGTACAAACGAGAGATGCAAACAGAACTATTAGAAGAGAAACTTGCGAGGTGACACAAAGGGAAATCGCGTCAGAAGGCAGTTTTATCTTTATTTTTTTTTTACATAGCCAAGGAAAACCCATATATTCGTTTTTTTACTCTTCACTCGATAAACTACGGTAGAACATCACATCATCATCTATTTAGATCTTACTTACTTAGTTTTTTCTTTATTTTTTATCATAGGGATCTGGTCAAGGGCAGAAAAAGAGCTTAAAAAAACCAACTATATTACCAATTTACGTATAGCGAAAAAATAAGATGTTTAGCCATCAAAAGATATTTACTTAAAAAACAATGCTAGGAGTGAGAATAAAATAGTCACTTACGTAAAGGAGAGGGAGATGTGACATAGAGACGCCCTTTAGCTCACTGTAAAATACATTTCAGAGGCGTGTAAGACCAGAGGGGAACGATTGGGTAGCGGGTTCGCATCCCAGTCTAGGATTAGCGAATCAAGGGGGACGTTCGTGTGAAGTCGTGTTGAAAGATTGTGGCTCTCAGGAGGAGGAATACAAAGGAATACAAAGGAAACACAAACAGCAACAGACCGATAGGTCCTTACAAGGCTGTTTGCTTTAACTACACTACACTAACTAGATAATAAGAGAGAAAGGATAGGAAGTAGAAGGCTCCTCCTCACCCACCCATCCCTCCAGCCGAAGCTGGCCGGAAAAGAAGTGATACCATGCAATATAGAAAAACTGCATGGAATTTGTGAGGAAAGTTGAAAGCTGTAATCTATGGCTGACTACTACTAGTTTGTGGGGGTAGGTTTAGTGCTTGATAGATAGGTCATGTTATGTGTGCTTTGTAATGGTGTGAACACAGTGTGGAGGTTCAAGGGTGGTGCGGCAGCCTTGCCTGGCGCTTTCTTGGGAGGCAGCAGTCAATCAGGCCCCAGCTCCGTTCAATCCACTGCGGATTGTGTACTTTCCATGTAGGACGCCGTACACTTCAATGCCTCCTGCAGCAGTGACCCCTGGTACCTTAAATCCCGATGGTGGTCACTAACTGACAGGGCCCTTACTGGTCCACAACCCGTCACAGGTCGAGAGTAGTAGTGGTAACCGTTAACTCGGGGCTATCTGTGTGTGTTATGAGGTCTAATGTAGTGTTTGGTGTAGGCTGCCATGGTGGAAGTTCAAGGGTGGTGGCGCAGCCTTGCCTGGCGCTTTCTTGGGAGGCAGCAGTCAATCAGGCCCCAGCTCCGTTTCAATCCACTGCGGTAGTGCACTTTCCAAGTAGGACGCCGTAGGACGAGGAGGAGGAGATTAAGGGAAGAAGGAGAGGATGGTGAAGAATGAATGAAAAGGAGGAACGGATTACAGGAAGAAATTATAAAAGAGGTAAGCAATAACATGGAAGCAAGCGTTTGTGCAAGAGCAGGAGGAGAAAGAAGAAGAAGAGGATTTATAACTACACTGTATGCTTGTAGAGAGAGGACTTAACGGATTACTCTTGACTGCAGGAATTGAGAGAGAAAATGAGAGAGAGAGAGAGAGAGAGAGAGAGAGAGAGAGAGAGAGAGAGAGAGAGAGAGAGAGAGAGAGAGAGAGAGAGAGAGAGAGAGAGAGGGGGATCAGAAAAAAATCCTCACTCTACTTTTAATCCACTTACAACATTCTCTATTCCTTCTTTCCCTCTCTCCTCTCCCTCCATCCTTACATCCCACCTTTCTATCCTTACGCTACTGTTCTCTTCCTCCCCTTCAAGCTCAGTTTAACCCTCCGATATACGAAGCTCTCTAAGACCCGCCGCCCCTAAGCAGTGTATCAATCTTGCCCTTCACTAGAGGCAGGAGGAGAGGCTTGGTTTCATTATTCAGGTTCACTGCTTCATTCTGGATACATTCAACATTTGGATTACCGTTTCCAGACGCTGACGGGTCCTGACAGGGCTTGGGGTAGTGATAGTAGTAGTAGTAGTAGTAGTAGTAGTAGTAGTAGTAGTAGTAGTAGTAGTAGTAGTAGTAGTAGTAGTAGTTAGTGTGGTGGTGGTAGTAGTTAGAAGGGAGAGTTATGAGGAAGATGAAAGGCTGAAGGGGAGAATGAGTTGGCGGTAAGATAGAATTTGATACGATTGCATTATGGTGTGTGTGCTTATAATGATGATGCATATTAATCCTACTGAAGAGGAATTGAATCCAACGTTTAATGCCCTTCACAATATAATTTAGTATAAGGAAAGTATACATTGAAACCGTAAAATCATCATAATTTTACAATATCTAATCCAAAACTCATGAAATTCGAGTATTCTTGTAGACAGAAGAGGATTAGAAAAAAATAGCCACATGTTAGGTTAGGTATAAAAGCTCAGGTGTGTTATATTCAATAGGTCTTACAGAACGTCTATATAGAGGTGAAGGTACAGTGTGTTTGTGTGTGTGTGTGTGTGTGTGTGTGTGTGTGTGTGGTGTGTGTGTGGTTTGTGTGTGTGTGTTGTGTGTGTGTGGTTTGTGTGTGTGTGTTTGTGCGTGTGTTTTGTGTGTGTGTGTGTGTGTGTGTGTGTGTGTGTGTGTGTGTGTGTGTGTGTGTGTTTGTGCGGTGTGTGGTGTGTGTGTGTGTGTGTGTGTGTGGTGTGTGTGTTGTGTGTGTGTGTGTGTGTGTGTGTGTGTGTGTGTGTGTGTGTGTGTGTGAAGGGCTTAGGTGGGTTCAGGTGGATTGGCTTTAGATGACACGAGCGGGGAGAGGGATGGACCAGGTGAATGATATTACTAATTAAAAGTTATAATGGCCTACCTGTACCCCCTTATACCTGCGGATGAGAGAGAGAGAGAGAGAGAGAGAGAGAGAGAGAGAGAGAGAGAGAGAGAGAGAGAGAGAGAGAGAGAGAGAGAGAGAGAGAGAGAAGAAGGATTTGCATGTCCAGGTAATGGCTACAATCCCACACTGGAACAAAAGGGAGCCGCTGGAACCTGTTTGTGTTCAATGAGCGTGTGAAGGGAAGAGGAGGAGGAGGAGGAGGAGGAGGAGGGAGGAGGAAGGGAGGGTTAGTACAGCCTCATCTAAATCCTGGTTCGAACTTACTGTACAAGGGACGTATTGAATAGATGTTTTTGTGTGTGTATCCATAATTCCCCCCTCAGAAGGTAAACAAAGAGGCCGATTTACCTGTTCTTTTCTCCCTCTATTGCACCCAGGTAAGCAGGAGGCAGGTAAGGAGAAGGGGGGGGGGGTATGGGGGTATTGAGTGGTCCTTCCCTCCCTCCCCTCCATCCTGTTGCTAAGTCCGGGAATGAGGAAAGGGGGGAAGAGGGTGAATGTATTATCAAGGACATGGGGAAGAAGGATATTGTTGAATTGAAATGATTCTGTGGTATTTCTTTTTTTGTGTGGATGTGTTTGTGTGATTCTCCGTTGCTTTTATTTCATAGTATTTTCACATTTTTATATATAATGCAAGTTTGTTTTTATATGAGGATGCCTATTTATTGTCTATACTATTATGTCATATTGTTTCATCATTTCCATTGTCTTTTTTTCATTCATGTTTTCTTGCTCTTATACACTTTTTATTTGTTCTCTGTTTTCATATCATTTTCTTTATACTCTTATAATGCAAGTACTCTTTTTGTCTTCGTCCCCACATACAGGTTGCAACATTATCAGACAAACAACTTATCGGCGTTCAATTCCAAGTTTTTTTTCCGCATTATTTTGATTCATTTTAACCCTACGAAGAAAACTGTCACTTGATATTCTGTGTGTGTGTTGCCCGCTTCTCCTTGCTTTATGGCGGAATTTTGTTTGTTGAGTGTACATGCCCCTTACATAATTATATCCTCCTTCTCCTCCTCCTCTTCTTCTTCTTCTTCCTCCTCCTGCTCCTTCTCCTCTTGGCTTTCCCCGAACAAGTTGAGCCCTTTCACGTTTTAGCTTATTGCTGGGAATAACTTCGATACAAGACAATGGACCTCTTGTTACTTTGTTGACTTAAGTACTTAGAACTCTGGTCCTCTTCCTCTTCCTTGTGTTGTAAGTCGAGGAAGCCATAATTATCAAGCAAGGAAGAGAGTAACAGGAAATAACAAGCAAAATGTCCTCCGCCTGCATCGCGAGAACTTGACTATAATTTTGTTTACTATGTCTTGGAGGATTCGAATCTCGGCGTTATATTGGATTCTCTCTCTCTCTCTCTCTCTCTCTCTCTCTCTCTCTCTCTCTCTCTCTCTCTCTCTCTCTCTCTCTCTCTCTCTCTCTCTCTCTCTCTCTCTCTCTCTCTCTCTCTCTCTCTCTCTCTCTCTCTCTCTCTCTCTCTCTTTCTCTCTCGCTCATTGTTTTTCATGTACTTGTCTTTGCTGTGTGGTAAGTAAGAGGTCGGCGGGTAGTGTGTAGCGGAGATGGTGAGATTATTAAGACACCTACGTTGCGGGACAGCTTTGGAGTGCCGGGCCGAAGCTGTCTTGTAATCGTAAGCATCTATGTTCTCCTTTGTGCGAGGCTATGCAAGCGGGTTTTTGTCTCCGTTGGGAACAAAAGCCTCACAAGCTGGGCAGAATCTACTACTGTTGCTGCTGGAAGATGAGGACTTGGCGAGGTATATATTAAATCGAAATTTTGAGGAATGTGGTTTGCGTCAGTGTGTCTTCTAACCACGCCCTTACACCCACGCCCACCGTCAGGGTCATGGGCGGAGGCTGTGAACCCGTGGCATTTCATCTCGTGGGTTTTTTAATTCCTTGCAATGTGTATAAATGCTAATAATATGCCATGATTTGAATAAACTTCGAATAAAGTTAAATTTTTGTCTCTTATCATCTTCTCTTGTCTTTTTTGTCTTCTTTTGTCTCTTTTATTATCTGTTCTTTTCTTTTGTTATATAGTCAGTGTGTCTGTGCGAGAGGGACGATGCTTGCCAAGTCTACTCTTTGTCTGTTCTGTGGACGCCCCTGTCACACGCCTCGCAAAGTTTACCCCGAAGTCGTATTTCTAAAGTCAGGGCGTAAAGTTGATTTCCCGAGACGGATGGTAGACAGGAGGGAAGGGTACCACTGACAGGCAAGGGGCTGCTGACACCCTGGGACACGAACACAGGACATGGGACATTGGGACACACAAAAACTATGCTGTACCGACCTCTCGTTGCTATACGGTCCGCATACTAGACACGGGACATTGCTACCACACGGCCACTGTCGGATTGGGACATGATAAGGGAATACCTACCTCTCCGCTCTCCTTGGTGCTGTTCGACCAAAGGGACATAGGACCCTTTTTTTCACACTTATCCCTTCACACTGTCGCCGCATACCTGGTTATTAGTGTGCCTGGTGTGTGTGTGTGTGTGTGTGTGGTGTGTGTGTGTGTGTGTGTGTGTGTGTGTGTGTGTGTGTGGCTGTGGTGTCGTCCATTGCAAGTCCTTCTGCACCCTTTCCCACTTCCCCATACATTACTAGACCCATGAACCACGTCAACTCATACTCACTTTTCAATGTCCCCAAGTTATGAAGTCACCCAACCCCCGGATTTTATTGCTCTCGCGAACTGGTCATATTTTCACGTCAAGATACGGTGTAGGTAAAGTGCTTTCCGTCCCGACTCTACAATTGCCTTCGACCATTTATCTCTTCACCCTCCCGCTTCCTATCAAAACTTACCTAGATCCACCTGTCAGGGTTTATAGCTGGTGCAGGTGAGCTGTAAGAACACGTGGGCAATCATACCTTTTGTCACCGCCAGGTATACCTCGCTCGGGACAATGCCTGGAGCAAGGGTGTGGCTTGAACCATCCCTCATAGCGAGCATTACAGGTGTGAAGAAAGTGTAGCTATTAATGAGGTACAGGTAACAAATCTCTTGCATGGGGACTGAGAGCAAAGCGAACAAAGAGAGAGAGAGAGAGAGAGAGAGAGAGAGAGAGAGAGAGAGAGAGAGAGAGAGAGAGAGAGAGAGAGAGAGAGAGAGAGAGAGAGAGAGAGAGAGAGAGTTATATGGCTACTAGGGCGTCCCGAGAAGTGATATCAATAGCCAATACAAGGGAATGGAGGACAAGCTGAGTTTTGTTGACCAAGAACACAGCGTAACAGCAACACCGGCCCTTGTCCATTTCCCCCCCCCTCCCCTCACTCCTCATCCCCTCGACCCCCCCCCCCTCCTCACTCCTTATCCCCCCCTCTTGCCCCTACTCCCCCCCCTCTCTATAATCCACGGCGATTCCTTACGCTGTCAGCCGCCGTAGAAGTTTTTGTCAATAATTCGAGCACAAGAAATTTACGGCCGCGTTGCAATAGGGGTCATGGATTAGAAAGAGAAAGAGAGAGAGAAGGAAGGAAGTCCGCCGCTGGAATCTGGAAGGACTTGGAACCAAGTCTTTTCCAGCAAAACTTTCCAGTGACTCTTAGGAAAGCTTAGGATTAATTTAAGAACTCTCACAGCTAAGGATTAACTTTCTTATCCTTCTTTAGACTATTACTTTGAGATATCGTCACGTGATCTTTTGTAGGATAAGATTAAGGGAAGGGATCGTTAAGGGCGTAGTAATTACGTGTAGGACAATGCAACGGCGAGAGTAAATCATCCGGACCCATTATTACACCACGTATTAAACATCTATTACATAATGAAACCCGCCGCTCTATATATATCGCTGTTGCATGCATGAGTATACGCCTTGCCGGCCATATTGACACTCCCATGATGGTGCTCAGCCGCCATGTTGCCACTCCCCTCCCTGTATCGCTTGGGTGTTGAGTGGCTTATACAATATCGAGAAGTGTGTGTGTGCAGCAACGTATTGATTTCCCATTAATTAAGGTGACTCGTAGCCTGAAAGTGACAGAGTTATATATGTTGGGGCATTTAATACGCGGCCTAAGGGAGCCATTATGTGGGGGGAGAGAGAGGAGAGAAGAGAGAGAGAGAGAGAGAGAGAAAGAGAGAGGAGAGAGAGAGGAAGAGAGAGGGGGGAGAGAGAGAGAGGGGGAGAGGGAGAGAGAGAGAAGGGGGGAAATGTATCTCATCTATTTTTTTTAGGGGAAAAATTGGGAAAAAAGGGGAATTTTTGGGGTTTACGTGATAAAGAAAGTAGTAGTATAGGGGGTGAGTAGTAGTAGTCCTTATCGTGGTTAACTATATATGCTACTGCACCTCCCCCATTTTCCCCCCCCAAATAATCATAAAACTAACATAAAAAAAACTTTCCCCATCCAAAGGGAAGAGAGAGAGAGAGAGAGAGAGAGAGAGAGAAGAGAGGAGAGAGAGAGAGAGGAGAGAGAGAGAGAGAGAGAGAGGGGGGAAAATGCTTTTTTTCCATTACTTCCTCATAGGCACTCTGGCACTCCCTACTGTGTTTGTATAGCGGTCTGCTCCCCATCTTCCCCTCCCCTCTCCCTGCTCCCCCCCCTCCCTCCACCACCCCATCTCTATCTCCCCTCTTGCCTTCCTTTCCCCCCAAATCCCTCCCCTCCGCCTTCACCATCCCCTCCCTCTCTTCGGATCTCTTCTCCCTTACCTCTTCCCCCCCTATCCCCCAAAACCCTTCCCTTCTCTCCCCTCGGTTTCCCCTCCTTCCCTCTCTTTCCCCCCCTCAGAACCCCCGGGGGTTGTGTAAGGGGGAAAAGGGGAGGATTATTTTTCTCTCTCTCCTCTCTCTGTTTTCTCTCTCTCGCCTCTCTCTCTCTCTCTCCTTCTCTCTCTCTCTCTCTCCCCTCGTCTCTCTCTTCCTCTCTCCCCTCTCTCTCTCTCTCTCTCTCTCTCGCCATCATTGAACTTTTTTTTTGCCCTGAATTTGCCGGAATTTATGAATTTATTAATAGTTTTCTGCTACGAGTTTGATGAATTTGTAGTTTATTTGTATGTTTGTTTGTTTTTGTTTTGCTTGTTATGTAGTTGGTCATTTGATTTCCATTTTATTAATTATTTTTTTGCTTTTTTTTTTTTTTGATTCAGTACATATTTTATTAATATTTTTGATTTTGTAATTGCTATTGCTGGTTTTTCATTCAATTTACGTTTATTTTTCAATGATTTTACGTCTATGTTGGAAATCGAATTAATCTTTTATTGGGTTTTCCATTTATTTTTTTTTTAATTTTAGGGTTTTCCATTTTTCATTATTTTCCTTTAATTTGTATTTGAGGCCTTCCTCTTCTCAGATTTTCCCTTTTGCCTATTTTTCTGTTCCCCATCTCTCTCTCTCTCTCTCTCTCTCTCTCTCTCTCTTCCTCTCTCTCTCTCTTCTCTCTCTTCCCCCTCTCTTCTCTCTCTCTCTCTTTATCTATCTATCTATCTACTTCTTGTGTGGAGAGATAAGGGAGGGGGAGGAGGAGGAGGAGGAGGGAAGAAAAGAAGAGGGGAGGCAACTGTAGGGAGGGAAAAGGGGGGCAGGCAGGAAGGGGGGCATAACACCTGGTTTTGACAGGTTAACTGGACCCCCTGAGACTGTCACTTCTTGCTGATGTCATCACTATTACTGACTGTAGACACTCTCTCTTTCTCTCTCTCTCTCTCTCTCTCTCTCTCTCTCTCTCTCTCTCTCTCTCTCTCTCTCTCTTCTCTTCTCTCTCTCCTCTCTCGCTCTTCTTGTAACGAAACGTCTGATGTTTAATTGTTCGTCTCTTCCTCCTCCCCCTCCCTTTCACTCCCTCCCTCCTTCCCCACTTCCTCTTCTTCTCTCCCTCTTTCCCTCTCTCCCTCCGTCCTTTCTTTCTCCCCTTACCTCCATTCGCTACGCCTTCCATCAAACTTCTTGTGTCATCGCTTCTCATCCTTTGTCTCTGTATTTGCTCCTCTCTCCCTTTCTCTCCATCATTCATTTTTCTCTCTTCCTCCTCTTCCATTCTTTATCTACCTCATCTGTTCTTCTTACTTTACTCGCTTCATTAACTATTTTTATTCCTACGTCGCTATTGTGTTAATTACAAAGCCTTTTTTTTTACCTCATTCGATTATTTTTTGCACATTTTTAATGGTGTTATTTGGCTTCAGGTTTTTTTTTCTTTATGTGGCTTCTGTTACTCCTCTTTTGTCCTCTCATCTCTTCCTCCCTTCCCTATTCTTTCCCTCTGGCCATGTACTCGTATCTCCCTCTCCCTCTCTCTCCCTCCCTTTCTTCTCCCTCCAGCGATGAAATCCCCCTTCATATTCCTTCCTGTCCATTCCTCATTTCCCCCTTCTACTCTTTCATCCCACCCCATCCCTTCCCCCTCTCACTCTCTCCCTCTCCTCTTCCCTTTCCTTCTTGCATGTACGTACACCACTCTTTATTCGTGTCCTCCCCTTCCTCCTTCGTTATCCTGTCTCCCTCACTTTTGCTATCTCTTTCTCTCTCTTTATCTTCTCTCCCTTTGTCCTTACTCAGTTCTTAGCTTCCTCTCTTCTCTCCCGTCGTGCCTCCCTTCCTCCCCTTCATCATTTATCTTCATGACATTGTGTTCCACGGGACGCCAGTGACATCTGTGAACTGCTTCCATTATCATCACCTCGTAAACTCCAGCCCTTTCCCTCCCTCTCAACCTCTCCCCCATTATCTTTCTTTCTCTCTTTTCCCTCGCACGGAAAAAACCCAAAAAATAAGAGGGGAGGAAAGAGGGAAGGGGAGGGAAAAAGAGAGAGAAGAAAAGGGGAAGGGAAAAAAAAGGAAAAGAAAACCCAAAGACCACCAAAGAACTGCTTTACGAAAAAAAACATTCCCCTACTCTTGTTTTTTCTCTTTTTTAAACAACACACTCTCTCCTCTCTCTCTCTCTCTCTCTCTCTCTCTCTTTTTTTTCTCTCTCTCTCTCTCTCACGACAATAAAGGGGGCCGTAAGAGGCAATTTTTTTGCGTTCATTACAGCACATTGATTTGATCCTATTACGTCATTAGCTGTGATAGAATTCAATCCGTCATGTGTAATAGAAAGGGATTAGGAGAGAGAGAGAGAGAGAGAGAGAGAGAGAGAGAGAGAGAGAGAGAGAGAGAGAGAGAGAGAGAGAGAGAGAGAGAGAGAGACATACTTTGTTTCACGCTGTTATTGTTCTAAATGATATGATTAATGAGGTGTATTATTCCCTGTCAAATTCACGTGTCTGTGATATCATGCATTAAACTTAAGTGTGACTCATTTCTTCAATTACATTTCTTTTTTTACTTACTTTCATTCTATATCCAACTTTTTTTACTAGCATATTTTTTCTTTTTCCTTCCCCTACTTCCCTCGCTCGTATTTCTCGTTCCACACCTCTTATAACTTATCCCCTTGACACCTCCTCCTCCTCTTCCTCCTCCTTCACTTCCTTCCTCCCTCCTCCTCCCCTGCCGCAAACACCCATTTCCGGGGCTCCCTACATCTAAGGACGCCGCGCTTCCCCCATGGGTGACGCGACGCCTCTAGACACCCACTCTTCTAAGTCAGTAAGTCTCCAGTCAGTAAGTCATCCCTTATGTTTATTTACGCATCCCTATTGCCTTCTCGTGTAAGTCAAGCAGCTCGTTAGTATTTGTTTCTCTATCGTAATTTTTAGGCCTACACGTTTTTCATTCCTGTTCTAATCCCATTTTCTTGCCTTTTTGTTTTGATTAAGACTTGTTTTAGGCTTGACCATTATTAGTTACCATTTTTTTTATATCAATTTTTTTAGATCAGCGGCGCGTGGCAGCTCTCTCTACGAAGGTTGGATGGACACTGGTGTAATTGGCAGTGTGATATGTATTTATAAGCGGCCTTGTGAACGGGAGGAAGGGGGTGTAGAGAGGGGTGTTTTAGAGGGGGGCAGGAGTGGGGAGGGCAGACAG
>JACEEZ010021503.1:236294-238794 GCA_016584305.1 Chionoecetes opilio | reverse complement strand
AGGGGGGTTATGGACCACCACAACAGGAGATAATATAAAATGGGACAATACACTGCGCCATCTGTGGACAAAAATGCGCGTTTTATAGATTTGAGGTTGCCAAATTTTGTTTTGTTGTATTTTATTTATTTCTAATAGTTATCATCGCTTCTGTTAGCCTTGGCACCGCCCTGTGTGTGTGTGTGTGTGTGTGTGTGTGTGTGTGTGTGTGTGTGTGTGTATTTAAGGCTCAAAAAGACATAGTTTCGTTTCCCATTAGGTCGTTAAAATCGCATACTAGCTTAGAAAAAAAGAAGTTATAAAAAAAGAAAACATTGAAGGAAAAATATTGAATTCATAGGTCGGTCTAGTCTCTCTCTCTCTCTCTCTCTCTCTCTCTCTCTCTCTCTCTCTCTCTCTCTCTCTCTCTCTCTCTCTCTTACAACGTGAATGCGAGTCAACAAGTGCATTCAGGAAACGCAGAAAAAAACATGCATTTGCGGCAGTAAGGAGAAAATGCGAGGCGGTGCATTGAACGCATTCGCCGAGAAGGACTTAAAGATGCCTGTCTTTAAGCGCAAATGTCAATAATTGCATTCATTAGGCAGAGTGAAAAAAAACGAGAAAAAAAATATCAACGTCAACACTGGTGGAGCGTTTACTCGAGCCGACCAGAGGAGGGGGAAGAAGAGGAGGGGGAAGAAGAGGAGGAGGGGGAAGGAGGAGGAGGAGGAGGGGGAGGAGGAGGAAGAGGTGGAGGAAGAAGGAAGGAGAGGAGAAGAGGGGCGCTCAGCTCTTATGCAAATCACAGCCTTCTGAGCACATTTCCCCAACGCTGGCAGCTGGCGAATATTTCCAAAGGTTTATTTGATCACTTCTGACGCTGTTTACCCGTGTGTGTGTGTGTGTGTAGTGTTGACGCATATGTCGTGTACGTGTGTATGTGCGTGAAGTTCGATCTTACACACACACACACGCGCACACACACACACACACACACACACACACACACACACACACACACACACACACACACACACGAACACACACGAACACTATACGGCTTGATCAACAGACACAGCGTAGAGCCAAATCCGCAATAATCTTACCTTCCCCGGTTTAGGTCACGCCTCTGTTACTCCCCCCATCCCCCTTCCTCCCCCACGCCCTCCTCCACGCCCACACGCCCTTAGACCACACACACACACACACACACACACACACACACACACACACACACACACACACACACACACACACACACACACACACACACACACACACACGCACACACACATACACACACACACACACCTCACTACACCCACACCCACCCATACACACACACCTTTATTGTACTCTTAAGACAGGTATATTCGTTGTACCCGATCTCGCTTAATTACACTCACCTACACCAAGCCAAACACACCTGTAGATAAGCTTACACGTTCACAAACACACCCAAACACACGACACTTTGACACACCCTCCCCTTAAATGCTCTAATACCTCCCCCCTCTATCTACCTCCCTACCTTTTCAACCTCCATCCCAGTACCGTCTTCCCCCCATATAAAGGTAATGGTCCCCCCAAGGCCAAGGAAAAGAGATTCTATTCCCTTAGCCTTGGTTCCCCCATACTTTCCCCCAGAGCATACGTACCCTCTCTTTCCACACATGACGTCAGGAATTGGTGGAAAGAGAAAATAAAGGTAAAAAAAATTGCTTGAAATAATTTAAAAGTTTGTGATTGGTAATGTTTTGGATTGGAAAGTATTGTAATTGGAAGTTATTTAGATTGGAAATGCTCGTGATTCTTAATGTTTTGTAGTATTACCACAGGATGTCCACTCACTCACCCGTGTTACCTGTCTTCCTCTTCCGCCGTGGTTGAAGGAGAGGAGGAAGAGGAAGAGGAAGGAGGTGGGAAGTTTGGACGGAAGGGGAGGTGAAGGAGGAGGATATGGAGGATATAGACGAGAAGAATTGAGAGGAAGAGGAAGAGTTATATGAAGAGATCAGTTGCTCTTTTGGGGACGAAGAAGAGAGAGAGAGAGAGAGAGAGAGAGAGAGAGAGAGAGAGAGAGAGAGAGAGAGAGAGAGAGAGAGAGAGAGATGAATAAAAAATAGAGAATTCAGTTCATCAAAACAGTCTCCTCCTCCTTCCCCTCCTCCTCTTCGACCTTAACTTTCATTACCGTCATTTTCTTCATCATGGGAGGAGAACATTTTTCCGTTAATACGAATGTGAGTGTACAGGAGGAGGAGGAGGAGAGAAGAGGAGGAAACATATATTGGTCCACTTGTCAATACTCCTTCCTGGCGGTCTACGTTGTTCTGCTAATAACCTTTCCCTCTCTCTCTGTGTGTGTGTGTGTGTGTGTGTGTGTGTGTGTGTGTGTGTGTGTGTGTGTGTGTGTGTGTTTTTTATGTGTGACGCAACTTGTTATGTTTCGGTGCAATCATTTTTTTTCCGTTGAATATTTATCACGTCACTTCCTTTGCTGTTTGACTCTATATTT
>JACEEZ010021503.1:228794-231294 GCA_016584305.1 Chionoecetes opilio | reverse complement strand
GATGTACTTACACAACAAACCCATTACACACACACACACACACACACACAACACACACACACACACCACACACACCCCAAACACACACACACACCACACCACACACACACACACACACACAACACACACACACACACACACACACACACCACACACACACACACACACACACACACACACCACACACACACACAACACACACACACCACAACCACACACACACACACACACACACAACACACAACACACACACACACACTTACACACACACACACACATGCCGCCATAAAAATACAGTTAAGCCTAAAAAATATCATTAAAACTGCCACATTTACATCGAAAAAGCAAGAAATCATACGAGTTGAGAGAGAGAGAGAGAGAGAGAGAGAGAGAGAGAGAGAGAGAGAGAGAGAGAGAGAGAGAGAGAGAGAGAGAGAGAGAGATGAGAGAGTAGAGAGAGAGAGAGAGAGAGAGAGAGAGAGAGAGCAAGCTTAGCCCTAGTCCTAGATCCGTCTCAATCTACTCTGCACGTCAGCATCCAGAGGTTAGACAGAGAAGAGAGACGAGAGAGAGGAGAGAGAGAGAGAAGAGAGGGGAGAGAGAGAGAGACGAGGAGAGAGAAGAGAGGAAAGAGGAGAGAGAAGAGAGATGAGAGAGAGAGAGAGAAGAGAGAGGACGAAAGAATGAGGAGAGATGGAGAGAAGAGAGAGAGAGAGAGAGAGAGATGAGTTGGAAACGAATGTGGCAAAAATTTGGTTAGGATGAATACAGAAAAGGAGTAAGAAGAGGAAGAGAGAGCAAGAGTGATGATAAAGCAGGAGGAAGAGGAGAATAACAAAGAGGGAATAGCAGAAAGGATACCGGAGAACAGTACGAGTAATTAGTGTGAAGAGAACAGGATGGGGAAGGAAAGAAGAAAGAAGAGGAAGAGGAAGAGGAAGAGGAATAGCAAGAGAGTAACAAAAACATGAGGGACAGGAAAGGGGTAGTATTTTTGGTGATATTAACCCCTTCGCGCCCAGAGCTTTCCTTTGCTATATAAACTCGTCTGTTGTTAGCCATAAAATTACGAAAAGTAACTGAATATACCAAATTAGCTAGTGGACAGGGATACTAAACAGGTCATATCTATAAAACATTGCTTATATTCACTTAAAATCGTCCAATGGTACCCAAATTACAATGGAAATTACGTTTTGGGTCTCAAGGGGTTAAAGATACGAACGGGGTAAACGTTTATATTATATTGTGGCGAGTCCCTGGGAAGCTGTGACGCCCTTGACGAAAGTAAGACTCGATGACAGGGATGGGAAAGGCGGTGGCGGAAGGGGAGGGGAGAATATTCACCTGAGGCTAATTAATCAGGTTTTTCAAGTGAAGTGTGATCATTAGCCCTTGAAAGGTGATCCTCCCGGCGTGGTTAAATATTAGAGGATTTTATCAATTATTTATTTTATATATTTCAAAGTTTTACGTTGCTTTATTCAATGTCTGTTTTGTCTCCCTTGCCATATTGCAACTTTTGTTTTATTTTACGTGTTGGTCATATGAATAAATCCGGAAAATTGTTATTGGATATATTTTGCATTAATTATTTCATGTGTTTGCTAATGCCTCGTTATTCATTTATTTTTCTCTACGTATTTCTTTGTGTTAGCATTAGTGAATTTTTTTTTTACGGGAACTGGAGAAGAGAAAAAAACGGAATATGAAGGAAATAAATGAGAATGATGGAAAAAAGTGAAGGAGGGTAAAGGAAAAATAGTATGAGTTCGTTTTAATGAGACTAAACGAATGCATAAAGTAAAATAAAAAAAAAACCAGGAAGTGAAGGGGATGAAAATGTGTAAAAATGAAATAATGACACAGAGAAACAAAAGAAATTGAAAATGATGAAAGGGAGGGAGGAAAGGAGAGGAAGTGAATGCGGAATGGGTGCTGGAAATAAGGGGGAGGGTAAAAGAGAATGAGAGGAGTAAAAGAAGAGGAGGAATGGACAAGGAAGGGAGATGGAGAAGAGTGTGAGTGGAAGAGAGAATGAGAGAGAAGCAGAAGAGAGAGATGGCGAGAGGGAGAGAGGAGAGAGCGCAGAGGAGCGATGCAGAGAGATGAGAGAGAGAGAAGAGAGGAGAGAGAGATGAGGGAGAGAGAGAAGGGAGAGAGAGAGAGGGAGAGGGAGAGAGAGAGAGGAGAGGAGAGGAGAGAGAGAGAGAGTGAGAGAGAGAGAGGAGAAGAGAGAGAGAGAGAGAGATTCTTCAGATTCGATTCAGATTCTTTATTCCACCAATGGTGGTATTAAGCACATCATTACATCTTTACAGATATGAATAGATACAAAAAACATAATAAAAATTACTGATAATGTAATGCAAACTAATTAAGAATAAAATATAATAATTATCAAGTAAAACTAATAAAACTACTACACTTAGAACAACGTATTGTGTATGCACACTCGTCAAAAAGCTAAAAATATATATAAAAGACAGTGACGTAAAAG
>JACEEZ010021503.1:211294-221294 GCA_016584305.1 Chionoecetes opilio | reverse complement strand
TCGCGCCAACGGCGCCACAGTTCAAATATTTTATGGCCTCACTCAGGCCTCACCACCGACCCGACACCTGACACGCCTGACACCTCCCACCATATCTCTCTCTCTCTCTCTCTCTCTCTCTCTCTCTCTCTCTCTCTCTCTCTCTCTCTCCCATCCCGCAAACCACCCATATTCTTTACCTTGATCAGTATTGTGTACTCGAGAGAGAGAGAGAGAGAGAGAGAGAGAGAGAGAGAGAGAGAGAGAGAGAGAGAGAGAGAGAGAGAGAGAGAGAGAGAGAGAGAGAGTACACAAGAGAGTAGCTAGCACACAAGCTGGGGACGAGACCCTTTGCTTGTGCCGCTGTTGCCTCTTAGCGGGACAAGCAAAGTTCATTTCCCACCTGACATGCAAGGCCATGCCTTATTTTCTTATGTTCTTATATTCTTATGTTCATACCTCCTCCCTTCCCTTACCTTCTCCTCCTCCTACCCCTTCCCCTACCTCCTCCTCCTCCTCCTCCTCCTCCTCCTCCTCCATCTTCTCTTTCACTCTCACCCTCCTCCTCGCTCTCTTAATTCTTATTGACGTCACTTCCCCCAGCGCGGCAAAAGGGAGGTGACGTTACCTTCTGTCTCTTCACCTTGGCGCTGAGAACTCGTCGTGTGGTCCCGTCATGGGAAGGGAAAGGTGGCATTTAACAATCTGGCCCTAAACGTCACCCGCTGGAACTCCCTCTGGGCTGGGCAAGCTGGGCAAGATCAATGTGATATGCATGCAAAATGGCATAGCCACGTTCCACCAGGTTGATAAGGATATTATCAATGAGTACTTAACTGTGATGAAGCCAGTGGTGACCAGCCTCGATAAACTCCAAATGGAGAGAGAGGCCATGTCCCGCCCTTTCCCATGCCACCTGGTTAGGGTTGTGCGGTATCAAGAAAATACCGGTATTGCCGATACCGGTTTGCGGGAGTAATACCGGTACGTCCTCACACCGGTATCAATTACGATACCGGTATACCGATACCGTACATAAATACCGGTATTACCGGTATCGGTATTTGTTTTTTTCGTTTTTTTTTTTACTTGTCCATTCACAGACAATTATTAACCTCTACAGCATCGCCCCCCCCCCTTAAATAACCTATAGCGTCGGCCATTTAATTTTTTACAATTATTAACCCCTAACGTACAGCATAGGTAAAGGTAAGGTAAAGATGGGAGCATACGCTTAGCTGCGCATGGCATTCGGTGCTCATCTCCGTGGCATTAGCCCTTAGAGCCTGTGGTGGGTGAGAACCCGTTACCCCGGGACACAGGGCTAGTGTGACTCTCAGGTTACCACAGACCACAGTACAGCATACACCCCCCTAAAATAAAGTTTCCTGTGGCGTCGGCCATTGACAGTTTTAAGGGGGGACCGAGTAAACTATGGCCTACCGTAGATAACAGTTAAGTCGCCAGGACAACTTTTTTTTCTGTTTACAAACGTGTGGTGGCGTTAATACTTACATTTCTACATCCATGATTTCAGGAAAGTTAGAAGGGGCTATCTGGAGAGTCTGTGTCATTTTCTGTCTTCATCTGTGTCATATAGTACGTATATGGCTATAAATGAACAAATTACAAAAATATCTACAAAGTGGCTACCAACAATAAAGTCGCCAACTAGTGTTTATTTATTGAGTGTCCTCCCGCAGCCTTTTTCCGCCTGTTATCTGCAAGAACCCTAGCTTCCCCTATCATATTTTCTGCTGACTGCTAACACACACACACATACTCTCTCTCTCTCTCTCTCTCTCTCTCTCTCTCTCTCTCTCTCTCTCTCTCTCTCTCTCTCTCTCTCTCTCTCTCTCTCTCTCTCTCTCTCTCTTATATATATATATATATATATATATTATATATATATATATATATATATATATATATATATATATAAGAACATAAGAAAATAAGGAAGCTACAAGAGGCCGCTAGGCCTACACGTGGTAGTTCCTGTCACCTAACACTACCTACATCCACCTTTCATCCCCATCCATGAACCTATCCAGCCCCTCTTTAAAGCTCCCTAATGACTCCGCACTATAACTACCTGTCTACTGAGACTATTCCAATCATTCACCATCCATACACCTTATATAATATACTAGCCGCAAAGCCGCCCTCCGGGCGGACTTTTTGGCTAGCTCCTGCGGAGGGCTATTGGTGCTTCGCCCGCCACCTGTGTTTGGTGGGCCTTCCAAACACAGACTCTCCAGATAGCCCCTTCTAACTTTCCTGAAATCATGGATGTAGAAATGTATGTATTAACGCCAACCCATTCACATCACCCCCAACCCATTCACTCACCCATTACCCATCACCCCCCACCCATTCACTCACCCATTACCCATCACCCCCCACCCATTCACTCACCCATTACCCATCACCACACACCCATTCACTCACCCATTACCCATCACCCCCCATCTATTCCCTCACCCATCACCCCCCACCCATTCACTCACCCATTACCCATCACCCCCCACCCATTCACTCACCCATTACCCATCACCACACACCCATTCACTCACCCATTACCCATAACCTCCCATCTATTCCCTCACCCATCACCCCCCACCCATTCACTCACCCATTACCCATCACCCCCTATCTATTCCCTCACCCATCATCCCCATCTATTCCCTCACCCATCACCCCCCACCCATTCACTCACCCATTACCCATCACCCTACATCAAGGTTTCCTCAATAGGCCTTTAGACGCAGAGGCCAGAGGTCCCATGTACTGATATATTTACATTTTTTCCGTTTTCTCGTGCGGGCAACATGGGTGACTATTCACTTTTTTGTAAATCGTTTTTTTCGTTTACTCCACATAAGAGCCCCTCTCAGTAATGAAGTAACTTTCATAGTATCATGAATTACTCACATACATATCCCATACACTTCAATCTCCATGTTAATCACAATCTTCGTATATATGAATGAATATGTGTTGTACTGATATATATATCTTATACATGATTATTAAGAACGTGATAAATATGAGGTACAACAGTATTGTTGTTCAAGTGAAGTATGATTGCAAGAAAGTTACGGCTCCAAGTGGCATAGCATATATATGCAATAATCTTCGAAAAAGGTCTCAGGAAGATACGCTGCCAGACGTACAAACGCACGGGTGGCTTCCAAGGGAGGGAGGGGGTGCTTGGGATAAAGAACACGTGTAGTAGTCTGAAGAAAGTGTCGTACCTCAGGCATCAATTAACACACTGTGGTAAACATTAATGTTTTTTATATACTTTGCTGGTATTCGTCAGTTGCATTTATATACTATATGTATAAATCAAGAAATTTCTCTGTGTAGGAAAGGTTGTATATTTCTGGCCCTTCATCCTATAATAATCAGGAATAGTGGGCGCGCAGTGAATCATTTGACAAATGCTTATTCTACGATTAATATGTCCCATTTTCAATAAAAACATGCGAGAAAATTATCTACATATATTAATGTAACGAAACAGCAACCGAAAAGGTCTTATAGTAAAGCCCGCAGTTGTACATTTTTACAATAAAAAAATAGAAATACTGGCGTTGTGTGGCAATCCCAGCTTTCAATGTCTAAAGGCGTATTCTCGCAACCCATTTTTTTCACAATTCTCGCTAATAGGCTGCTAAAAAAAAAAAAAAAAAATGATCGGATCATCTCATAAGTGGGCTTAAAACCTTCCCCTGGTCAACCTGGTTCCAAAACTGTGGCATATGATGGGATTCCGCCATGGGGGGCGGAACCTAGAGCGGACACACACACAGACACACAGATACACAGATACACTTTCGCTTATATTATTATATCTATATCTATATATATCTCTATATATATATATCAACGTCTCCATATCAACATTTATTTTATCATTCATCCTAAGTGTTTAGTGTTGGGGGAAGCCAGCACCCCGGGAGGCGGGTCGCAAACCCCCGGCTAACACCCGATACCCATTCACTGCTGGGTGGACAGGGGCTCGGGTTTTAAGAAGACCGCCAGTCTGTCTTCGCTCCGCCCGGGGATCGAACCCGGGACTTCTCGGTTGTGAGCCGAGCGTGCTAACCCTTACACTACGGAGTTCCCCCTGTGTGTGTGTGTGTATGTGTGTGTGTGTGTGTGTATGTGTGTGTGTGTGTGTGCATCTAGGTAGTATGATGTTAGTATCAGTATCTTTATTATTATCATTATGATCATTATCAATATTATTATTATTATTATAACTTATTATTATCATTAATACCATTGACATTATTGTTATTATTATTATTATTATTATTATTATTATTATTATTATTATTGTTGTTTTTATTATTATAATAATTTCATCATTTATTTTTAATTATTATTATTGTTATTAGTTCAAAGGCGTAGAGCCGTAGACGGAGACACGTGAAACGCGAGTTCCTTCAAAATAGATGGTAAAGATACGAGGGGTCAGTCTTATCTGAGGTGTGAACACACACACACACACACACACACACACACACACACACACACACACACACACACATACACAGTCACACACACACACACATACACACACACATATACACACCGCGCGATGGTCAAGTTGATAACGTTCTGGTCTCTCACTCTCTGGGTAGGCGGTTCGAATCCTCGCGTTCCCGGGGATTTTTCACTTGACAAATTCGGGCGGTTACTGCCCCCCTTGAGCAAGGGGATGGGGGTGTGTGGTGTGTGAGGTCCCAGCATTGCCCAAAGATCGGTAATAATGAGCTCCAAGCTCGCACTGAGAGGGTGAAACTGGCGATCGCGAGCCAGCTCGCGTGGACAAAGACCATATGGGTGAACACACATTAGGTTACTCCGTGGTGTAGGGGAAGCACGTTCGGTTCACAACCGAGAAGTCCCGGGTTCGATCCCCGGGCGGAGCGGAAACAGATGGGTTGTTTCCTTATAACCCGAGCCCCTGTCCACCCAGCAGTGAATGGGTACCGGGTGTTAGCCGGGGGTTTGTGACCTGCTCTCCGGAGTGGTGGCTTCCCCCAACACAAAGCACTAAGGATGAATGATAAAAATGTTGATATGGAGACGGGGCCATACGAGCGTTGCTCTGGCCCTGTAAAAATACAACTAGATGAAGATGAATACACACAGTCAGTCACACACGCACATATCTTTGAAATAATTATATTAATAATAAAATAATAATAATAATTTGGATCATAATAATAATAACAATAATGAAAATGATGATGCCATTATTAACCATAATAATAGTAGACTACCTAAGACTAACAATAATAATAATAATAACAATAATAATAACAATAATGAAAATTTTATCTAGGCTAGATTTGTATAGTGACGCCTGTGTGATATGTAATGATCCGTTTTCTGTGGTGGTCTTGCGGGGGGCTCTTCCCTCAGGGGTAGAGGGAGGGAGGGAGGTTGTCATGGCGGCATTGTCAGCTGAGCTGTAATCGGCCAATGATAACACGCGCCTCAGATTCTGAGGCTCTGAGCCAATGAGCGTTACGCTACCATACGTGTCTCAGCAGTCCGGTCTGTTGCGAGAAAAAAACACAATACCGAAATCCAATACCGACCAAATAATATACCGATACCGGTATACCGATGCACCACCAATACCGATACCGGTATACCGAAAACAAAAAATACCGGTAATACCGGTAATACCGGTGCTAAAATACCGGTATTTCGGTATACCGAAAACTGGTGCACATCCCTACACCTGGTTAGATGTGTTCGTTAAGCCGACACGGCCATACCCAGCTCTGCAGCCGTGGAGAAACTGTTCTCCCAGGGGTCAGACGTCATGAAGGCCAAGAGAGCGAGTCTAACCTCCGATAATTTTGAGAGATTGGTCTTCATGAAGGGGAACATGGACCTGCTCAATATGGAATTGTCACCAGAAAATTCTGAATGAGGGAATGAGGAGTCTGAAGTTAAGGGCCTGATATCATATCAATGAAATATAATTTGGAGTGTAGTGTACTTATACTTATTATTACCCCTTAGTGTGCACTTAAGTTGATATATTGAGTGAGTGGTCACAATGAGGGGAAGGTAAGATGTGAGCTATAACATATGTGGGGCGCTGAGGGGTAAGTATGAAAAAAATACTAATATACATATCAACATTTTTTGCCATAAGTGGTTTAATAAAAAATATAAATTTACTACCACAAGCACACAGTGCTTTACCTCTATTTTTGCACTTTATGCAGAGAAAATATCACGTAATTGGTTTGCGGATTTGCGGTTGCGGAACGTAAGGATTGGGGTTTGCGGATTTGCGTAAGTGGATTTTCGTTTACGGTGCCCACCTCTAGTATCTTTGTATACGCATAGTCAGAAGTCAGAAGGGGAGAAATGAACTGCCGTAATTCGTGGGTTGTTTTGAGATAAATTTATTCCTCCAATGAACCCAGCAGTGTTACAAAAAAAGAAATGTAAGATTATACTATGAGTATGTTGCCACCAGTTCAAGATTTATCTCTAAAGAGTCTATATATAACTCTTGAACAAAAATTTTAATATTTGTCGACAAGAAAGTAGCATGAATTTAATATTACGAAAATAAAATACGAAGGTAAAGGGTATTATTACATGATAAATGCCCCTTAAACAGCTGACTGCGAAATACCTCAGCACACTTGCATCATCGGTGTAATCTGAGCGTCTTTTCTCGGAATACGGCAATATTTTCGTGAAAAGGCGCACGAGATAGCTGCCAAAAAGAGAAGAGATCCTTCTGTTTCTCCACCATAATAGTCGAAAGTTTTCCTGATGAACGTCAAAAAGTGCTAATTGATTTTGTTGATCGCGGTTCTCCCCTTTTGTCATTAAATAAAAAATATGGGATTGTTCTGTCATAAATATTCTGTGTCTTTGACACAAAAAAATCAACTTTTATCTGTGCCAACCGGTATTATGACTTTACAATTATCGACTCTGTTATTTGTATTTTTAATTATCTGGTCTATCCGGCCGGATACTTATCGTATCCGACCGGATGGAGTATCTGGTGCACCCTTAGACTCATAAATGGGGCGGCAGTAAATATCGTCCATGAACTACCGTGGCATCGAAGTAAACGATCGTCCAGGGACGATGATAGCAGCGAATAGGGTAATTAATAGTGCTTGCGGTAGTGTAATGTTTATTTCTAAGATGAAATAGAAATATCACTGAGACAGTACAAACCGACATCTCCAAAAACATAATAGATAGTCTCAATTACTCATTATCACAGCACGCTGATTATTATAGTGGAAGGCACCCCCATGTGGCATCAGAGGACTCGAAAGGGGGGAAAGTGGGGCGCTTGACTATTTAGTAGAGTTTGTATTAGTCAGGAGCTGAACTTTACTTTGCACCCGTCTGTTCATCTCCCCAGCCTCTACACCTGTACAAGCAGGAGGAAGTGGACGAGTCTTTTACACGTTTGTTCGTCGCTCCCACTCCAACGAGTACATAATACGTAGGCTACGCCAGGATTAACGCTCGAAGAAGACAATTTCCAAACACAATGACGCTAGTCCAGGGGGACCAACAGTCATAATTGACGTTGGCTGATTAATGAGATACCACGCCATACCAGTGTTGCCAACCGTAGGGCGATCACCCTACGCGTAGGGCGTTTCAGCATCATATCATGGCTTGTAGGACAATGTAGGGCCGTAGGGCGATTTTACAGAAACTGAGCTAAACGTAGGGCGATTTCGAATTTTATGTTTGAGTTATAGTTACTTTGCAGCAAAAGATATATCATATAAGCGGAAAGGAAATATGTAAAAAACAAAAAAATAATAGTTTTTAATTAATCAACATTCAATATTAATTAATTACCCCCTGGAAAATCGGGTTAAATGATAACTAATGAGTGACTCTGACAGCTGATATATTGCAAATGCTGCTGGGCCGCTGGTGTGGCTGTAAGCATGAACAGGGATAGGACAGATCTAGCTAGATGACGTGAGCGTGCTGCCGTCCTATGTGGAACTGTGGAAGCTGGATATCCACTTGTTGCATTTCGTATCATAATCATCGTTGCGAATCATTGAGTGGTACGGTACGCTGCTATAAGGTATGTTTTAACGGTTTCATTATAAAAATATCCGTATAAAGAACAGCATGCGTTGCACTGTTGTATGTTATTAAAATTTATATGATACAAATATTATGGAACCGGTTATATTGACAAATGTCGATTTTCATCTTGAGCCGTAGGGCGATGAAGGGAAATGTAGGGCGTTTTCAGTGTCTGTGTAGGGCGAAGACATTTTTTGGGTTGGCATCACTGCGCCATACCCACTTGGGCCCCGGGTACCTACCTTCTCCCTCTTATCAGTGCTCTCTCTACCACTTACTCATCATGTCAGAAGGTCACCTGCGGACCATTTAGAGTCCAAGGTTCCGCACCACACAGTGTGGGTGGCAAATCTAGAAAGAGAATAATGAAGTAACTCACATTAACACATCAACACTTTGTGGTAAGTTTTAAAATGATTTCAACCACAGGTTTGTAAGCTGTCTATACAGTTTCAATGAACATCCTGCTTTTTGTAATTGATTAACTCTAAACATTCTGAGTTTCGTTTGCTCAAAACATATGCCAATTCGTCTATAACTTACAATCTTTATAAACAAATGCTGCTTCATTGTTGACATGAGGGGGGTGGAGGCTAATCGCATGCATGTGTAGATAAGATAGAACAAGCAGTAACTGGTTCAAACTGGATAACTGTAAAAAAAATAAAAATAATCATAGGGAGATTGGTTCACAAGGATCGCAGAGGATTAGAACAAACTCAGTTATCAGGTTGTTGGTGCAGAGTCGTTTAGGAGTTTTAAAAGAGAACTAAGAACTTTATGAATAGGAATAAAAGCTGGATCTAGGACGGTGATAACATGTGTATTGCAGGAATCACTACCTTCAGGTCTACCGCCCTCTTGTAGCTTACTTATCCTCTAAAGTCTAAAGTTATACAATGTTTACAAATATAAGTTCGTATGACAAGCAACAAACATTATTAAACTCATGGCATGGGTTATCCGCCGTGAGTGTGTGTGTGTGTGTGTGTGTGTGTATGTGTGTGTGTGTGTGTATTTACCTAGTTGTATTTACCTAGTTGTAACATACAGGAAAAGAGCTATGCTCGTACTGTCCCGTCTCCAAATCTACTATTATCCAGTTTGCCTTTGAAGTCCTGAATACTTCTTGCATTAATCACTTTTGCATCAAGGTTGTTCCAGGCTTCTATGCTTCTATACGGGAAGCTGTATTTTTTTATATCCCTCTTGCATGTTGTCCTTTTCAATTTCTTCTCATGACCTCTTGTACTTCTGTCGTCCCACACAAACAGATCTTCTCTATCAATTTTTTCCAGACCCATTGATGCTCTATACACTGCTATAAAATCTCCCCTTTCTCTTCTTTTCTCAAGTGTTGGGAGTTTTAGTCTTGAAAGTCTTAACTCTTTGTGTGTGTTGGGGGGGGGTGTGGGTTTTGGTTGTGTGTGTGTGTGTGTGTGTTTTGTGTGTGGGGTGTGTGTGTGTGTGTGTGTGTGTGTGTGTGTGTGTTGTGTGTTTTGTGTGTGTGTGTGTGTGTGTGTGTGTTGTGTGTGTGTGTGTGTGTGTTGTGTGTGTGTGTGTGTGTGTGTGTGTGTGTGTGTGTGGTGTGTGTGTGTTGTGTGTTGTGTGTGGTGTGTGTGTGTGTGTGTGTGTGTGTGTGTGTGTGTGTGTGTGTGTGTGTGTGTGTGTGTGTGTGTGTGGGGTGTGTGGTGTGTTTTTGTGTGTGTGTGTGTTGTGTGTGGTGTGTTTTGTGTGTGTGTGTGTGTGTGTGTGTGTGTGTGTGTGTGTGTGTGTGTGTGTGTGTGTGTGTGTGTGTGTGGTGTGTGTGTGTGTGTGTGTGTGTGTGTGTGTGGTGTGTGTGTGTGTGTGTGTGTGTGTGTGTGTGTGTGTGTGTGTGTGTGGGGTGTGT
>JACEEZ010021503.1:201294-208794 GCA_016584305.1 Chionoecetes opilio | reverse complement strand
TGCCTAAACAAAATTTGCATCAAATTGAAATGTTCATCCTACAATGGTTATGTATTTTTTTTTACAGTTTTCTCAACAAGACTACGTACGCTGTACACGAGAGTAACAGACCGGCATGGCAGAAAATGGAGATATTTGGTAATTGCTCAGACTCACAGTCCAATGTTGGTGCGACCATCGCCTCCGCTCATCCTCAACCAGATACAAAAATACTTAAGGTCCGTTACTTTTGGGGCAACGTCCCTCTCAACACTATATTGATATATATTTATGTAACCTGACATGTCTTGATATAGCACGCAACATATTGTTTTAGTATGAACCATCCTAAACACGCAGGTGCGATGGAAGGACGGGAGCGAGGATATGTACCCCTACCTGTGGCTGCGAGACAACTGCCAGTGCCCGAACTGCTTTCATCCAGTGTCCCTGTCACGTCGTTTTTCGATGAAAGATCTCGATCCTTCTCTGGATTGTGTGAGCGTTCAGGTCAGTCATTCAATTAAACTTGGCTTTCTTATGTTGCATATTAATTGGTTACACAGATATAATATCAAGCAAGAAGTTGCTTAAGGAGGAACGTCATCACATAAGGTTCATATACTATTGTTTCAAGGAATATTTAATGCATACTGCACAAAGGTCCATTTTTTTCCTTCGTAATTTGTACTTTCAGAATGCTTATGAACTACAGTTCCAAGCTGTTTAAGGCACAATGTGTGCAGATATTATAATTTCCATAAATATTTCAAGAAAATGGAAAAATAAAGAAGGAAAGTGGCAGGGAAAAAAGAACAATAGGCATCGATTATATTGTAGCAGTCTACCTTCAAAGAAATATGTGTAGGGTAGGCTACTCGTTTTCAATAACATTAATTAAATACGGATGCCGATATTTCAAACCGTATAGAGTCAACCAATGTTAATGTCATGAAATACAAAATGCCTAGTAATGTTAAATAATACACTGGACCATTTTCTTCAGGTGAACAATGATGGAGAACAAGTCGAGGTACACTGGACAGACGGCCACCTGGGGACATACAACGCACAATGGCTGCATGAGAGGGCTTTTAAACTCCGCCATGAGCCTTGGGACCGACAATGCAGGTATTTATGATTGGCGAAATTATATTTTAGCACTCATAAACATTCATTAGCAGATTATGAAGGATGCTATACATGATTAGTTGATTCACCTTGATCTTTATTGTAGCTTAAACGAGTTTAATACAGCCATATATATATATATATATATATATATATATATATTATATATATATTAATATATATATATATATATATATATATATATATATATAAGAGAGAGAGAGAGAGAGAGAGAGAGGAGAGGAGAGAGAGAGAGAGAGAGAGAGAGGAGAGAGAAGAGAGAGGAGAGAGAGAGAGAGAGAGAGAGAGAGAGAGAGAGAGAGAGAGAGAGAGAGAGAGATAGGGCAAAAATATATAGGTCATGAGTTTCAGGAGATGGATGGTTACGGTACCCTCTGTAAGCCGCCTCTCTATCTTGGCCTATCTCGAACATACAAACTTTTAAACCATCCTTTGTTCTAGTGAAACCTTTGATTTATGCCTTGTACATAAATATTTAGATAATGCCAGGTATGAATAATTATTATTTTCAAAAACCAGTTTTTTCAGTTTCTAGTAATGTCTTTTTCTTCCAAAATCGCTTCTATTTTTAGGAGGCAGTGGCACTCTGTTTTATTTTGTGAATCATAGTCATCGTTCTTTTCGTATGCCTATCATCAGTTTTTTTGCACCTGACATTATATTATTGTTATAATTCAAGTATTTTATATCAAGTCCAGCTAAACTAGACTCCACAAAGCTGCCGTTCTGTCGTCTTCGTGATTATGTTTTCTCCTACAAGATGGTGACTCAATACAGAGGTTTTATCCGTCCTTGTAGGCTTGTATACGATATGCCTTTATGTGCGAGGGAGCTCCATTTACACGGCTTCACTAACCAGTTAGAGACGAACACTGATAGACTCACGAGTGGTCAGCTTTTTTATCAGTACAGTCAAAGACTACTCTATACAAGTAGTCTTTGGTACAATAGAGTAGTCTTTGGTACAGTAAAAGCCTTATAACTCGGCACTGTATAATTCGGAATTTGATATAACTTGGCATGGCAAAGACAAGTTTTTTTTTTTTTTTTTTTTTTTTTTTTTTACACCTATGCCTATAGCAATGTAGGCAGTGAGCTCCATGGGTGGGATGGTAGGCCCTGGAGGCTCACTCGAGGGCTGTGATGGTTGGCCCTCGCCCGTGGTGGCGCAGGCAGGATTCTTATAGTGACGCCTGTGATTAGAGGCTCATGCCGCCCCCCTGTGTCCTCCCATGCACTCGCAGTCGATAAGATAAGATAAGATTTTCATCCTATCTAGACACTTTGCAAGTACCAACTACAAGGTTATTGACTATACAAAGCGCCGCCACGTCAGCACGAACTAGGCGGACTCGAACCGCTGACCGAATGCGCAGGGACGCTGCACATTGCGAGGTCACGTCTCTACCAACCTTGCCACCCTGACGGGCGCTCGCAGTCGAAGGTAGAGTTAATGGACAGGGCATAGTGTTGCAGTAATTAAGTGCTCAAGTGATGTTAAATTAAGTGGTACAGGTACAGTACTGTATACAATACAGTACAGAGTTGTGATTATAAAGTGATTAAAGTGATACCAGTGTTAAAATGCGACTGAGTCCCCCTAACATCTTCTACATGTTACAACAAGGCTCCCCTCTCCTTGGATTACATGCCTGCTGCTACCCGTTCATTGGTAAGTGTTGTTTTTATGCTTTTACAGTACTGTATTTTTTTTTTTTTTTTTTTTTTTTTTTTTTTTAACCCATATCAGAGGAGGACATTGCATAACTCGGCACATTGAATAACTCGGCAAGGGCCAGAGCCCCTATCGTGCCGAGTTATAAGGCTTTTACTGTACAATGTTTGCATATTTCCACAACCTGAAGAAATTTTTTATATGACAGGCGTGTCGGCAGAATGTCAGAATATCTAATGAGATTATTCGACCGTTCGTTTACTAGTATATTCGTTACTTTTCTGATACATGTTTTTTTGAGGTACTGGGATAGCAAGCCTTATGAGCATTTTCATTTTGTAGCTCCTAGCCAGTCTTCTATACGTATGAAAATAGCTAAAAACAATACAGCCCATATATGAAGAAATCAAACCTAAGGAAGCTACAAGAGAGCGGCAAGCCGACACGTGGTAGATCTTGTTATGCACATCCATAATTATCTATACCCACCTTTTAACTTCATCCATAATTTTGCTGAACTTTCTCTTAAGATTCAATAACAACCTGATGACTGAGGTTATTTCTATCATCAACCATCTTAGTTGTGACCAATTCCTTCCAATCTCTTTCTTAATATATATTTTCCTAGTTTGAACCTGTTACTTATTGTCCTATCCTAGATTCCAACCATAAGAATCTTCCTACATTTTAATCTTCCACCCCCGTTTTAACCACTCACACCCCCAACAACGCCTTCTCCATCCCCAACCCCCACCGTTTCCCCACCAACACCATCACCCCCTTCCTTATTACAACCCCCCTTCCCCCGTTTCCCCCCATTCTCTATCAGCAACACCCACCCCTGTTTCTCCCACCTTTATCTCTAGCCCCCCTTCCTTCTCCATCACCATGGCAACACCCACCCACGTGTGGGGCATGTTGCTAGCTCTTGACGCTATCGTAATACGTTCATGGCACCGTCATGGCACTGTCGTGGTTGTCGTAGCTCTATCGTGACGACAAAATGACCGTTGATTTTCCAATCGTGACTTATTCTTACAGCTGTCATGACTCCATCGTGACCATCTTACGACTGTCATGACACATACGTACAGGCAGCGTGACATTGTTGTGAGGCTATCGTGGTCTGCGTTTATCGTGGTCAAATTTCACGATAGCGTCAATAATCAAATTGGTGGCGCTATCGTGGTTCGATTATGGAATGTGTGAAGGGAGCTCAAGTGATGGCTGTTAAGTCAATAGAAAAATTTAAGTTACGGTTCAAAACGTTTCAAGCCTATTTTCTATTTGTTTATTTCTTCATCTATTTTTTTTTTGTCTGCTTATCTATTTACTTCTTGATTTTTAAAATTTTAATTCGGACCTATAGCGCCTACAGGCAGTGCCCTCCAGGGCTGGAAATAGACCCTGGAGGTTCACTTGAGGGCTGTGATGGTTAGCCCTCGCCTGTGGTGGCGCAGGCAGAATTTTTATAGTAGCGCTGTGATTAGAGGCTCATGTTGCCCCCTGTGTCCTCTGATGCACTCGCCGTCGAAGGTAGAGTTAATGGGCAGCATGTGGGTGTTCTTAGGCCACTCGACGATCCCCGAACAAATTTGGCACCTGGTTGGATTCGAACTCGTTACACTGAGCTTGGCACTTCCAGACGCTAACCACTCGGCCACCGCCTCCCCATTCAAATAAGAATTATAGGATATAATAATTTTCTTAATTTCTGTGTGTGTGTGTGCATATTGGTTGATATTGTGAGAATTAAACTTATAACGTGAAAACATTTCAAGCCATATGAGTATGTGCTCTCCTTTCTTCATGAAGCTTATTAGTCATGACAAAGGCCATTGATATCAAAGGCTATATGCATTTTTTTATAAAAAAATGAATAAGGGTCATGTAGGGACAGGTGCAAGGCCATCGACGTATGGGCAGGTAAGGACTTTTTGTGATTTTAATTTCGGGTATTTGAACCATAAAGGCACTTTAGGGTTGGCAACATGTGTACTACAGTACTACTATCCATTATAAATGACACAGACCAAATATGTACAGCACAGTCGGGCTTGGGTCTCACTAATGCCAATTGCAACTTATAGAGTAGCCTCAGCACTTCATATTTCTACCACCCGTAATACTCGATTAGCTCAAGTTTTAGTTTCAATACATTATTTTCTAGGACAGACGTTTATGCTTACTAGCACACCCAAATCACGCTTACAATATTATGATCTTTTCAGTGTTAGATTGCGTGTTTTGTATTTATTATGAGGACTTCCTATGCCAATATTAATTAGGCCAACTACTCATCATCATCAAATTTAATTTACCACCCACCTCACTATTCACTCATTCACACTGCAAATATTATCAGAAGTGGGAAATGTCAGATTAGTGAGGTTAGTTAATTACCACTTAAATGGATATCAAAATCAACTAAAGTATGGTGTCATTGAAAAACTGTTTTGAATGACTCATGTTATAGATGTTTTCTTTTTCCATGGCACCTTCCAGGCTCAAGAAGGAGTACTGGGGACATGAATTGCAGGAAGACATGCCCCGGGCGTCCTTTCCCGAAGTTTTACGAAATGACGCAGCTCTCTTAACTTTCCTTGAAAAGCTGGAGAGGGGGGGTGTGGTGCTCGTGTCAGGTGTACCAACCGAGATGGATCAAATAAAACTTCTCACCAAACGCATTGGACACATGAAGATAACTCATTACGGGTTAGTCTTGTATTTATTGCTACTTCCCCCCCATAATGTGCAGGTGAAGTCGTAAGGGTTTCGATACATGCATGTATTTCAAAATACATTCCATTTCTTTGGAAGAAAAAGTTGTTCTCAATCTACATTGACAGATGTATTGAAATTAAAACCAACTCAGTTAACATAAATTTGATTTTGTAAAAAAATATATATAGTGTCCATATACGTGTGTGTGTGTGTGTGTGTGTGCGTGTTTGACCGAGACCACCGAGAGACAAGGCCTGGTGGATCGCCCGTGACGTCACACCATAAGGATACCACCCGCTCCGCTCCCCGTACAAGTTTACCTACCTAATATAATGTTTATCAGTATAAAAGATATACTGTTATCTTCGGAAATGTTTGTTCTATAATATTATCAAATAAAAAACCGTAAAACACACAAAGAAAATGCCATTATGAGACTTTCAAGAAATATGCATTAACTTAAACTCTTCGCCATTTAATATTTTGCTCGCAAACATTTTACATGGAGAATATCAATAGAAGCGGAGTTTAATTAGCTTTCCATTGATATATTTCGTTTAGTGATAAATTAATTAGCGGCATGCATAAATTAGCGTTAACTAAATATAAAAAATCATGAAATCGGGTAATTTCCTACCTAATATATGTTTATCAGTCTAACATATATACTGTTATCTTCGGAAATGTTTGTTCTATAATATTATCAAATAAAAACCGTAAAACACACTAAAAAAATGCCATTATGAGACTTTCACGAAATATGCATGAAATTAAACTTTTCGCCATTTAATATTTTGTGAAAAAACTTTTTACATGGAGAATATCAATAGAAGCGGAATTTAATTAGCTTTCCATTGATATATTTTCTTTTCTGATAAATGAATTAGAACCATGCATAAATTAGCGTTAACTAAATAAATAACATCATGAAATCGGTGAAATCGGGTAATTTACCCGATTTCATGATGTTATTTATTTAGTTAACGCTAATTTATGCATGGTTCTAATTCATTTATCAGAAAAGAAAATATATCAATGGAAAGCTAATTAAACTCCGCTTCTATTGATATTCTCCATGTAAAATGTTTGCCAGCAAAATATTAAATGGTGAAGAGTTTAAGTTAATGCATATTTCTTGAAAGTCTCATAATGGCATTTTCTTTGTGTGTTTTACGGTTTTTTATTTGATAATATTATAGAACAAACATTCCCGAAGATAACAGTGTGTGTGTGTGTGTGTGTGTGTGTGTGTGTGTGTGTGTGTGTGTGTGTGTGTGTGTGTGTGGTGTGTGTGTGTGTGTGTGTGTATTCATCTAGTTGTATTTTACAGGGCCTGAGCTACACTCGTATGGTCCCGTCTCCATAGCTACATTTTATCGTTCATCCTTAGTCCTTAAAGGCCCCCATCCACGGTACGATTGGTCGTACGATCTGATCCGACAGACCTGATCCGATGGATATCCTACCACCCACTAACGATCCGACCGCACCTCAGGATCAATTCAGTTGGTGATAGAAACGGTGGAGAGCGGTTCCCATGATGGGTCTATGCAACGAGGATCGAATTACTTTTGATGGAATCTGATACCACAACTGAGGAGCGTAAACATCATCCGCGCTCGCACCAAATTTCAGAGGCAGTTATTTTCTTAATATATTTCCGGAACACACTTCTCATATTGTTTTTTTTTTATTTAATTTTTCAACATTAGCCTCACTGTCGCTCACTGTCCCGCTCCTCGAGTTTCTCTACCAATACTTCATAAACTGCATTTTTCTTATATTTATCCATTTACTTTTTGCTTTTTATTTCCCACAAACATTCAGTTTCTATATAATTGGATGAATTCTGTCCAAAAGTGCTTGTCATTAAAGAAACAATTCATCTTGGTAATCCTCTCGCGACGCTGTCAGTGGCGAAACTGACGGTTGGCCTCACGATCAGCACACTCACGGTGCGATCCGGTCTG
>JACEEZ010021503.1:168794-188794 GCA_016584305.1 Chionoecetes opilio | reverse complement strand
TGATTACCACTGTTTCGATTGCCCGACTCTCGGTTCGATCGCCCCACACAAAGCTGAAATGTCACCCACAAAAACCAGTGTTCATTCAGTCCTCTACCAACTCAGACAGCATACACACCAAGGGTCCGTTAAGTACAAATTATATTTTATTTATTAGTTAGAATTTTAGAAAATATAAGGAATATTTTATTGTCTCTTAGAATTAATTTTTTAGATGTTCGCTTTTTAGCATTACAATATATTAAATTTTTAAATATTTTTAGCCTGATGATGCCAAGTGCCTTGGCGAAACGTTGCATAAACAACCCCAAGTATACCGAGTGTCTCTGTCACCCTGAACTTCATGATATATATATATATATAAAAATATATATATATATATATATATATATATATATATATATATATATATATATATATATATATATATATATATATTATTTTTTGTATATTTATTTTTTTATTGATAAATTATTCGTAAAAGTACTGTGAAATCATACAACTACATAGCTAATACAATGTGAAATCATACAACTACATAACTAATACAATGTGAAATCATACAACTACATAACTAATACAATGTGAAATCATACAACTACATAACTAATACAATGTGAAATCAAACAACTACATAACTAATACAATGTGAAATCATACAACTACATAACTAATACAATGTGAAATCAAACAACTACATAACTAATACAATGTGAAATCATACAAATAATGTTATGGTGCTCCGGCATGCGATCTGCTCTGACAGAGGTTCCCAAACTTTTTGGCCTGCGACTCCTCCAAATAATTTCAAAAGACTTGCGGCTATCCCACCACCAAGGGATTTCCGACAATCTGATACACATGTCCGCACACACACAAACATTCTCTCTCTCTCTCTCTCTCTCTCTCTCTCTCTCTCTCTCTCTCTCTCTCTCTCTCTCTCTCTCTCTCTCTCTCTCTCTCTCTCTTTCACAGACACCCTCACATGTGTAAATTCCTATTGCTCCTTAACATAACGTTCGAATAGGCTATACAGGGAGGTCCCGAAGATACGAGCAGTTAGGTTCCACCTGGCATACTCGTAAAGCGAAATCTCGTATAACGAAACACATAACTAATGGTAAAATATAGGTTTCGTTCCAGGACCATCAATTTAAAAAAACAAACAAAAAAAAACAACAACGTGTTTTTCAAGCTAAAATAAACTAAAGCAAACACAACAAATACACAGCGTCTATATTACCCACACTGTACTACCTATTCTGTAGAAAAAGCATTCTGAAAGAGAAAATATCACACAAAATAACATAACTGCACATTAATTAAACATAAAACATGCATAACAAGCAAAAAAGACGTTGTACTGTAGGGGACGCCGCGTGATACAAAAGAGGGTAGTGTAGAGGTCCTAAGATTGGGGCAGCACACCTGGCTAATTACCCCTAAGGATCAGGCCGCGCCATATGCTTAATTACCCTTCAGGTCATTGATTGCGGTCTCAAGGTTGGAGCCGCACACCTGGCTAATTACCACTAATGATCAGGCCGCGCCATATGCTTAATTACCCTTCAGGCTACTGACTGCAGTCCCAAGGTTGGAGCCGCACACCTGTCTAATTACCACTAAATGTCAGGCCGCGCCATATGCTTAATTACCCTTCAGGTCACGGCTTGCTAGGGGTGACCTGACTGGGGTCAACTAAATCCCCCTTTGTCCAGACTGGGAGTGGTAGGGCGAGTATTTTGAACTTGATAATTTTACTCACCCCAGTTTGAATGTCGTAGCATTGGATTTTCGATCTCGTATATTGAAAATAGACCCTAATTTACACATCTCGTATCATCGGATTCTCGTATACCGAATGCTCGTATATCGGGACCTCCCTGTATAAAGCAAGCTCAATATCTTTCCTTTTCCAATCACTCTACTCTTCTGCCACTATTAGCTTATTCTTACATACTATCAGCAGCTACCTTCCAACCCCACAGAGGACTCATGAAATGCACAATTCTTCTGCTTATCCGCATCACTACAAGGCAGATTCGCGGCAGGACAATCTAACATCAGAAAGTTTCTTAAACTCTTGATGATGAGATCCAGGGTAGATGGTGAGTTGGGTTTTCACAAATAAAGCATGTCGCTTACTTGACATTGATATGAAACTGTATAACTTCTCCACCCCATTGAAAAATGATAAAAAAAATTAATAGCGACTTGAATTCGAACTTCCACAAGAACAAGATTCAAGCAGTGAGGATGGCAGTGGACATACAAGGCTTTCTCATTGCGCATAAGAATGATTGATGATTGACTGCAGCCCTCTATATGTACCACTCATATTCGCAGCGCCATCATATCATTGGCCCCTCATAGCTTCTATCTGCAGATCATACATTGATGCCTGTTTAGTGTGAGAAATATCAGTTCTCTCATCCATCAGAAACGAATATATCTTGGCTGCCCTGATCTCATCCAAAATAGTCTTTCTCACATTAGTCCCCATAGCCATAATAACATCATTCTGGATTCGATTTGACAGCATCGACACTTAAGGCTAACCAAGGAATGTAGCACGCTGAACAACATTCAAATGGTTGTTCATTACACATTTACACTATCATACTTTGCAAACAGTTGGATAAGCTCGAGGAAATTGCCTCTGTTCTGACTTGCTTGACTTTCATATTTTCCTCTCAATGGAAGTCCTTGCCTTACTAAGTATAATATTATGTCTATCAGTCCGTATAAACACCTCACCTCAACAACTCACTTTACCTTGTGTGTTGCATAAAATGCATAAAAATTGCATAAAATGACCTTGCATCACCCTTTATCATATTCAACATGCAGCATATACTCTTAAATTGTATAAAGAAACAAATTTTCATAACATGAATTGCAGAGACAGCCTTATATATGAATTTTCTGCAATTATGGGAAAGAAAATGCCCTTGCCCTGGTCATTTGTCCTTGAACATGACCTCATAGGGTTTCAAAAGTGTATCTAATGAGTCGGGCATCATTAAAAACCTATAAATCAACCCAAATATCATTGAAATCGGTCAAGGGGTTCATGAACTAGCTATTTCACAGCAAATATCAGGCTCCGGTGGCCATCTTGGCGGCCATCTTGAATTTTGAGAAATGCTCAAGGGTAAGCTCAATTTACCAGCCAGTTTATGTTTATGGGATACCTTAGGCCTCAGAATCAAGTGAGAAAAAAGCTATATCAATCAAGTCACCACATGCTCATATGGCTGCCTGACTACGGTGTTTGTATGTCAGCATGATACAAGGTTGGATTCCCGGATTGTTTGAATCTCATTATCTGAACACGATATTGTAGATTTGAGTGATACATGTGTTTGTATGCATGTATGATAATATCAGATGCAGTGATAGGGAGTTTTTATGGGTCATTATATATAGGAAACTATTGTAGACTATGGCCCCCAGACATAACTACGTCACGGTTTGTTTACCGCGGTGCATTGTGGAGATAAGTCGGGGTCGCCGCGGGTGACCTACGTAGGGAAGAAGACTACGACGATGAAAGAATTTCGAGTTGTTTCGTGTGAAATTGATATTCCAGGTGCTATATTACCAAGCCCTGTTCTCGCTGACAACACTAGAGAAGACCCGAGATGATGGCTGATGTGCAGAGGCTTCTCAACCAAGAAAACAGAGTCACAGCAGAGCCTCGTCAAGAGGTAAGCAACAAGTGGTAGGGACACCCCTACCACTTGCTTACCTTTTGACGAGGCTCTGCTGTGACTCTGTTTTCCTGGTTGAGAAGCCTCTGCATATCAGCCATCATCTCGATCAGGTCTTCTCTAGTCTTGTCAGCGAGAACAGAGCTCGGTAATAGGCTAATAGCACCTGGAATATCAATTTCGCGCAAAACAACTCTAAATTCTTCCATCGTCGTAGTCTCCTCTTTGTAGGATGTACATATTCATGGTTATGATAGTATTTATGTTCGTTCCTTATTAATTGAGTTCCTTTTGCTGTCTTTCCTCAGAATAAGTAGTAAGGTATACATCATGGTTTAAGTGCTACTTGACAGTTGTTTATGCAACTTGTTTATGGAGTTATCAGATAAATTAAAGCAAAAATTGGTGCCGTGGTTATGTAACTTGTTTTGGATGGAGTAATCAGATAAAGGAAAGCAAAGATTGGTGATGTTTGTGTAGAGATAAGTATAGATAATACAAAAGGGAAGCTCAATACTATAGTGTTTGCAGATGACACTGTAGAATACTACTAGCAGAGTTATAAAGGTTTTCAAAAGTTGGTAAATGAATTCAGTACTGTTTGTGTGAGGAGGAAACTGAAAGTTAATGTGGCTAAAAGTAAAGTGCTAGGGTTTTGGTAGAAACCAAAGAGTGAAGTTATTGAGTTTGAAGATCAATATAGAATGAGAATTGAGAGCCAGAAGCAATGTAAAATAATGATGAATGGACAGTTAATGGCTAATTTAAGTTAATGGAGGGGGGGGGGGCGCTTCCACTCGCCGGCTCAGGAAAAAAGACGTGGAGTTAGGTTTATTTTAAGATAATACTCATTGATTTGATGGTTTTTTTTTATCTGTGTTTATTTGTTTCCGTAAAACTGTTTCTGAAGAGTAGAATCCCCTTAAAATACATTTCTTTGCAGGAAAAAACAATCTTCGGATAATTAAAAGAATATATCAAAATTTATCAGTTAGTAATAGTTTCACCCTAAGAATAGCAGGTAATGCCGATAAGCTATTTGTTTTACAAGTATCGGCGGCTCCCTCAGCGTGGCCCAGCAGAACGCCACTCACTTCTGCTCCACCAGTCTGCTGGCTGGCCTGCATGCTCCATTCGGCACCATTCTGTGGTCCGGCGTTCGATCCCCGGCCCCGCTCATTCCCGGGGATTTGTCCACTAAAAAAATTGGGCAGTTACTGTTCCCCTTGAGCAGGCGGATAGAGGTGTGGGGTATGTGATGTCCCAGCATTACCCAAAGATTGGTAATAATGTGCTCCAAACACGCACTGGGAGGGTAAAACTGGCCATGGGTGACCATGAGTGAATGACACACACACACACACACACACACACACACACACACACACACACACATGGGTAGGGCCTATATATACATCATGTCATGTAAGATGACTTAGCCAGCTGTTACGAACTACGCCTTACTTATGATTGCCTCGGCAACGTAACCTTAACATCAGAACATGGACACACTTGCACATCACGTTAGCAAATCTGACACTTTATGCTGAGGTGCCACAAGGGATAGTGTGAAGTCTGCGGCTCTCTCTCTCTCTCTCTCTCTCTCTCTCTCTCTCTCTCTCTCTCTCTCTCTCTCTCTCTCTCTCTCTCTCTCTCTCTCTCCCCAATATACAAGAATTAGTATATTAGATTTCGCAAAATCAATCTGCTTCACATATTTGAGTGAATAGGTACTCGTAATTTGGCGTCTTAACCTTATATATGAAAGATTTTTTTTTTTTTACATAATATGGTAGCTAAAAAGTCTGCAGTTGGAAAATGAAATCTCCCCAATGAATGCATTGACTACATTCATCTTGGTACTAAACAGTGAAACATGTTTTCTGTTAGTTTACGGTCTTGTTACATCGAACCACAATACGACAGCTGGCTGCGAAATACCTCAGCACACCTGCATCATCGGTGTACTCTGAGCGTCTATTCTCGGAATACGGCAATATTTTCGTGAAAAGGCGCACGAGATAACTGCCAGAAAGAGAAGTGATCCTTCTGTTTCACCACCATAATAGTCGAAAGTTTTCCTGATGAACGTCAAAAAGTGCTAACTGATTTTGTGGATCGTGCCATTTGCCATTAAATAAATAATAAAGGATTGTTCTGTCATAACTACGCTTGTTTCTTTTGACAAAAATATTAATCAACTTTTATCTGTGCCACCCGGTATTATGACTTTACAAGCTAATTATCGACTCTGTTATATACTTATGCAATTATCCGGTCTGTCCGGCCGGATACCGGATACCAATCACTATCCGGCCCAGTTTACCCCTAATATCTATATCTATATCTATATCTATATCTATATCTATATCTATATAGAGAGAGAGCGAGAGCGAGAGCGAGAGCGAGAGCGATATATATATATATATATATATATATATATATATGTGTTTGTGTGTGTGTGTGTGTGGTGTGTGTGTGTGTGTGTGTGTGTGTGTTGTGTGTGACAGATTCGTTCAACCTATAAGTGGAATCATTTACTTGGTTACGATAAATAGACAGATTACAGAAATCTCGCAAAAAAAAAATTCTTGTCCTTTTCGTATACACTACCATGGCAAATATGAGATAGTTTCGTATCTCTGATCTGGCAACAATGTTGTGACATATGTAGCTGCTAGCGGGTCTGCCACGCACATGTTCATTACCTCTTCGGCTAGTGTGGAGATAACAACACCTCAAGACTGCCCCAACGCAGGTGAGCGACTCAACACGAGTTTTGTGAACCATTATCACAAAACTACCGGGAAAGACATACAGGTGTGTTATTCACCCACGTTCTTGATCATTCGCCCTGGACTTGCGATCCTCAGGTCTTACCCATCCGGAAAGAGCCTATATGAGTAAATCTGAGAACCTGCACATCACACACACCCCATCGCTTTGCTCATAGGGGAAATTAACAACTTGTGCTGTCAGTGGAGTCTGGAGTGAGCATTGCTTTGAACTTTGTGAAGATGCTTCCAATTGGACCTCATAGGCTCCATGTGTGTGTCATTCACTCATGGTCTTGTCCACGCGAGCCGGACTCGCGATCGCCAGTTTCACCCTCTTTGAGTGAGCTTGGAGCTCATTATTACCGATCTTTGGGTAATGGTGGGACCTCACACACCACACACACACAACCCATTGTTCAAATAGGACTGTAACCGTCCGAATTTATCAGTGAAATATCCCCGTGAGTGAGCGAGGATTCGTACCGGCTGACCACAGAATGGCAGGCCAACTCTCTATCCACTTGACCATCGTGACGTTAGTGTGTGTGTGTGTGTGTTGTGTGTGTGTGTGTGTGTGTGTGTGTGTGTGTAACAGTATTTCTATATATACTAACTTTTTATCTATATTGTTTTTTTGGCATTAAAGCTGATAAGAGTTTTGATTTTCAGTGAGTCGAATAGCCAGTTTACAAGTTTACAAACAAATTACATCAGACTACATCAAGCGAAAAAGAGAACGAAATTGATTGCCACACATTTTTGTATGTTTGTTTTATGCTCCGTCATAATGGATTTGAGAGATAACCATTAATACTATCTGTAATTCATCCAAATAATTGAATATTGTCAAAAAATGAGTGAGATATGGTAAACCGAAATTCATGACAGATTTTTGAAATAGCTCATCATCTAAGTAACCTCATCACCTAAAACATTGAAAAACACTGTCGGTCTTTCTTTACGTATGTGTGAGCATTTACCGGCATTGTATGTAGGTATCTCTAGTTACAAGTGCGCATGGGGGATAACAAAAAATTACTCACTAGGTGAGTGGCCAATTAGTTGATTTATAAGTAAGGTATCTATACCTTTATCTATTTATATAAACTGTAATAATTTTCAAACCTGTTGTTGAACCTTTCTTTTATATTTATTGCCCAGATATTTTGAGAACTATATAGATTGAATTAACGGTATTTTGCGTCCTAAGCTCGATTATCCCATTTCTGTTGGACAGTGATAAGTGGTAATATATATATTCTTCGCTGATTATATTTCATTTGTTATGGTTCGGGTCTTGTAAGTGATGTTTTCTCTGTTTTCATGAGAAATGATAAGAAATAATGAGAAGGGTTATTGAGTTCAGATCAATGATAAACACTAGACAATCTCTGTTACCGTAGATAACACTAAAGTCGCCAGGACTACGTTTTTTTCTGTTTACAGACGTGTGGTGGCGTTAATACAGGCCTCTTCTATTTGCGACATTTCAAGAACCAGTTCACGGAACCTAAGAATTCAGGCGTTCCATTTGCGCACGAAAACCTGGGTCCGAGGCGACGCGCGTAGTGACTCAGCAAAACCCGTGAACTTTCTCTACTCACATTGAGAGGTGGGTAGCTTGGGTAGAGTTTTCAGTTCATAACAAACAATGGTCGCCTTGGGCCCTATTTCTCTTATCGTGAAGGGTTTTCCGCATGCACGAGTCGGAGAGGATGTCAGACGGCATAAAAGAGGCATACATGGCTGGTGGGGGGGCCATGCGTTCCCGCGATCTTAAACTTGATATGATCCCTTCACATAACAGCTAGCTGAGTTATATCTCTCGTTATCTCTCTCGTTATCACTCTCTCTCGTTATCTCTCTCGCTATCTCTCTCTCTTGTTATCTCTCACTCGTTATCTCTCTCTTGTTATCTCTCTCTCTCTCTCTCTCGTTATCTCTCGCTCTCTCGTTATCTCTCTCTCTCTCTCTCTCTCTCTCTCTCTCTCTCTCTCTCTCTCTCTCTCTCTCTCTCTCTCTCTCTCTCTCTCTCGTTACCTCTCTCTCGTTATCTCTCTCTCTCTCTCTCTCTCTCTTTCGTTATCTCTCTCGTTATCTCTCTCTCTCGTTATCTCTCTCTCTCTCGGTATCTCTCTCTCTCTTAAATTGCCTCGCCAGCTGAGTATGTTTGTAAACAAAAAACGGGGTTTTTGCGTTCCATTTGTGACACGCGAACCCAACCCTGAACCCAGAACCCAACCCTGAACTGAAAGAACTGGTTCATGCAACTTGGGCACAAATGGAAGAGGCCTATTTACATTTCTACATCCATGATTTCAGGACAGTTAGAAGGGGCTATCTGGAGAGTCTGTGTCATTTTGTGTCTTCATCTGTGTCATATTATGGCTATAAATGAAAAAATGTCTAAAATCACCAGAGTGGCGACCAACAATAAGGTCGCCAATTAGTGTTTATTTACTGAGTGTCCTCTCGTCGTCGTCGTCGCGCGAAAAAATTTGAAACCGTATATACTTGCAGATACAAAAGCATACAACAACGCTGAAACAGGGTAGATTATACAGTCATGATATAAACTACTGTGTATCATCTTCAGTGGCACATACATAAAAATCAGTAGTGATGCTATAATTCGCAATATATGGCGGCTGGTGATATTATTGAAGCTGGCGACTATACTGTTATCTACGGTAGAGTTTAAGAAGAGATGAAATTAATAGTGAACGACATCAGAATGATCATTCAGTTTAGAGTGCGTGAGTGGGCTCGATAATTTGGGTTAGGAAGAGCAAGATGATATGTGGATTGCATGAGGATGGGTGTTTGGTGGGTGAATGGGTGTGTGGAAACTGTTTCAAAGCGAGAAATGCATGGATTCTAACTCTAAATTTCCAGAAAAATGCGTATATCATACTTCAAGCATGCATTACGCATTTTTCTATAAATCTATATTTCCAAGTTTTATGAAGAATATACACACGATGACTGTACACTTTCTTGTTGTCTGTTTCTTGGCTCGTCTCTATAGGTGATTATTTATCGTGAATTTCAAACCTATTCCTTATGAATGAATATTAACAACTCTGAAAATGACAAATTCTTAACTACCTACATGTAAGTTTTTCAAGCTCACATACTCACATATCTTATCTATGACGAGCTTTTGAAAAAAATAAACTCATATTCCTTTGATCTCTTCTTAACAAAAGAAGGTTAGGCACCATGGCAGTCATGATGTCACTAGCTGAGTTTCCTTTGAGGCATTATCATGCTTGTCAAAGGGATGAGCTTGACCTTTCCACTTCAGACTCCCGTCAGGAAACACATTCACGGGTTATAACGGCTAAGGACTTTAAGTCTTCAGAAGGGCCTGAACAGTTCAGTGACAAACACGGTTTAACCCGTGATCAGTCGCTCTTCCTCATAGTGTACATATTTCATATAACTGTATATTGTATTCCTCGTTCCTGGTACTTATATAATAAACAAGCCTTAAAAACCGCTCGAGTTCTTTTGGTATACAGGTACCACGTGAAGCAATGTCTGGGTAAGGAAGAAAGCAACTCCTACCTGCAAGAATATAGGCTTCACCGGCAATCACCTCCTACAGTGTCATTAGCTCTGTAGTTCTTTTGGGTTTAACCCTGTTACCTTTGAAAACAATCTAGAAACGGGTAACACTTTATGGTACAGCTCAATATGTGTACGTGGTACAGTTTAAAATCTGACAGCACATATGCTGACAATGGCATTGTCAAAAGTAAGGTATCAAAAGCCTATGAAAACATTCATGAGGCCTGTTAACAGAGAAAAAAATCATAGAAACTGCCATAAACACGCAGACCATACTTGATGCATACTTGATACAGACACAAGTCCATTTTACCAAAAATAAAATAAATGCCTTGCAACAGTGGCTCCATTTTGAGAAAGTTTAAGTATTCATAGGTGGGTGAATCTAAGTTGATTTCGCTCAAGAAATTTACAAGAAACGCTTTGAAGGAGGCCTGTGCGCGTATTCAAGCAGGAAACATTATCAAGGTTAAGGATGCTGCGAACTTCGCGTCTATTCATATTTTGTTCCACAGAGATATATCTCAGAAGCACTTGATCTTTGTAAAAAGGAAAATATAATCAAACAAACAATCACAAAATCATGGTCAAATAGCGTAATGGAGATGTCAGATTAGTTACAACAACAACAGCTGTTTGTAAGACAGGCCACAGATGAGTGAGAGCCCTACAGATGAGGACAGCCGTGGTCCTCTTGGTGGGGAATTTCCCTGACTGATGGATGTTGTTAAGCTCCGGACGCCGCCGCTCCGCTACTCCCGAAGGGGGGAAGGAAGGTAATTGCGTGCGCGGAGGCTCAACGGGGTGGGTGGGGGGGGTGGGGTTGTCGATATAAGTTGCTCCTGTTTTCGCGGCCCCCCCAAACCCGCTATGGTTCTTCCAATCGGTCGCTGGTCGTGGCATGACAAATAACCCCGTCACCTCTACCTGAAGGCGCCGGGTTGGGCTTTATCTCCTTGTACCGGAAGGTACAACGGGGCAGTGCCCGTAGCTTCGGAGATACGGGGAGTTTACCTCCCCAGGCTTATAACGCCCCGGGCTTTACCCGGGGGGCGACCCTCCCTGTTCTCCCCCGAGGCCCCTAGCTTGCATAGTTGCCCCGGGGTCAATCTATTATCGCCCGCCCCTGTCATGCACTGTCAATCATATAGATACATCACCATCTGCTGCGTCGCCTTCAGGAAGACCTGTATGTGGTGCTCAAGAGGTCCTACGATCCTGTTGCAGGTGCCTTGTAATGCCCCGGGGTTCCAGGGGGGAACCCAGGGGAAGCCTCCTGAAGGAGGTATCTAGTAGGGCGTCGTAGTAGCGTAGAGTTTCACCTCCGGCCCACGCCCGCCCCTAGTGCCTGGCCCAGCGCCCAGTGGCTCCCCAAGGGCCCTGAAGAGAGGTTGGCCAAGTCCTGCCCTGCTCCGGGATCCTGAGGGGGCCTCGGGCGAGGCACGCCAGGACGCAGGCTGGAAACAGGGTAGTCGTATCCCGTAGAGTTTTCCTTGCCAAACTTGCGGCGGCAACCTCAGGCACGCGGGCCATACTTGGCACGCAGGATGTCTCCTATGCGTCGCGGTTACTCGCCCGTTACTCACGACTCGACGTGAGGTTACTCGCTGCAGTTATTCCTGCAGTAATCACGGTCGCGACACTATGTTCACATGTATGATCGCCCGCCGAAGCCGCGTGAGGTACTGTCCTACTCTCCTGTCCTCGCTTCCATCCCAAACCACTTGAACAGTGAGCCCTTTGTCCTCGAGGTCTCTGGGTGTCTAAGGCCTAACCTTTTTCCCCCTGTTGGCGCTGATAATGATCTGTCCCCTCACGCGAAACCCTTTTGCTTCCCTTCTCCCACTACCATCCTCGGTCCTTTTCCCTTCTTCCCATTTATCCTTCGTTCCTCCCTATTCCTCATTCTTCTACGTCCCAGCCCTCACATTACCCCCATCCGACGAAGACGGCCGTCCTCGGTCGTGCTTGGGCCTGTCTGCGTCAATGCCTGCAATTAAAGCGAAGGGTCAGAGGAGGCTGAGGGCTGTGGAGGACGTGCGGACGAGGCACCACCTGGAAGGGCGGATGTCGAAGAACATGAGGCCGTGGGATCGGGAGGCTCGTTGTAGGGCTTTGCATCCGCACCATGAACTGTGCGGTCCCCAGTGTCTGTGGCATAACAGACCTGGTAAGCATTTGGAATGCGGACAACTGTGAAAGGGCCCATCCATTTCGGGTGAAGCTTGGAGAAGCGCAGGTAAGGAGGGGTCGTCACCAAAATGCGCATCCCAGGATGAAAAAGGTTCGATGACGGCTGGGCTTGGAGGTGGGGTGGACGCTGCACAACGCGCTGTGCCGCCTGAAGTCCGTCACGGAGCGCGGAAAGGTATTCGCCCATGGGGCAGCCGCAGGGTCCGTTCCGTAAGCAGGAATGTGGCGGTCAGCGGGAAGAGGGTCCACTTTGGCGAAGATGACTTCAAAGGGGCTAAAACCGTGCGGTTCGCCAGGCGGTGTGTTGAGGGATAGCTGGGCTGAAGAGACGACGTCCGGCCCAACGGAGCGAGGATCATCCACCTTTACAGCGCGGAGGATATCTCCCACAGTTCTATGCGAGCGCTCCACAATGCCAATACCTTGAGGGTGGTAGGGTGACGTGCGAACCATAGAACAGCCCAGTAGGAGTTGGAGCTGGGACCACACGATACCGGTGAATTCCCGTCCTCGGTCTGAGAGAAACCTGCGGGGTAACCCAAAGACAGACACGACACGGTCCATCAGAACTCGAGCCACGGTGGTCCCTTTGTGGTCAGCAGATAGCACCAAGATAGTGAACCTGGAGAAACAGTCGATGGAGGTCATGACGAAGCGTTTACCCCGATGAGAGGGGAACGGCCCCATGATATCCACGGCTACCGTATCCCATGGTAGTGCAGCCTCGATGACTCCAGGTGGTCCAGGCCGCCGTCGATAATCCGTCCCGAGCTGGCAGCCCTTGCACTGGCTTACCACCTCATGGGCAATTAAGGTGTCTTGGTGCGCCCGGTAGCATTGGCGGAATTTTGCCAATGTCTTACGAATACCCAAATGGCCACCCGCTGTGTGGTGAAGCAACTTCATAGCGTGGCGAGCCCCTTTAGCTCCCAGGGCTAGTCGTCCCTCTGCGCCGAATAGACGATTTTCGACCACCCTCAGTCCTGGTGGAGGTCGGTCGCCTTGTTCAACTGCGACTACCGCGGCCGACATCTCGTCCTGGACGTCAGGGGGATTGCAGGGGGATCAATCAATTGAATGGTGTCTAGCGGCAGGCGGGACAACCCATCGACATGGGTTTGTGCCTTCCCTGGCCTATGCTTGACCTCGAAGTCATATTCCTCTAAGGAACAGGCCCACGTATGGAGCAGGCGGTCTTCCGATTTCATAGAACGTAGCCACTGGAGACTGTGGTGGTCCGTGAAGATGTGGAACTTGTTGCAAAGCAAATAGGGGCGAAACTTTCGTAGTGCCCAGACGATAGCGAGACATTCCTTCTTCGTCGCGCTATAGTTCTTTTCAGAAGTGGTTAGAGTCCGGCCTTCATAGACGATGACTCTTTCCTTATTGTTATGAGTCTGGGCAAGGATCGCACCCAGGCCCAGAATACTGGCATCCGTATATAGACGGAAGGGGAGCTCGAAATTCGGGAAAGCAGTGACAGGGGGTTTCGTCAGTGCCTGTTTAAGATCGCGAAAGGCTGCCTCACATTCGGTGGTCCAGTTCCAGGTAACTTTAGGGCCCGTCAGAAAGTATAGTGAAGCGGCTCGGGTTGAGAAGTTTTTAATGTACCGCCGGTAGTAGGCGGCCATACCCAGGAACGACTGCAACTGCTTAGTAGTGGTTGGAGTCGAGACGTCGTCGATAGCTGCCAAGTTCTTTAGGTCTGCCGTGATACCCTCTCCAGAGACAACGTGACCAAGAAACGCCGTTTCACGCCGTGCCAGGGCGCATTTCGATGGCTTCAGTGCCAAACCGGCGACCTGTAGTCGCTCAAGACCGCAACGTAGGCGGGTTAGATGTTCTGCCCAAGTGGCTGAGAATACTATTATGTCGTCGAGGTAAGAAAGACATATTACCCCGTTCAAACCTTCCAAGACTTGGCCCTTGAGTCTGGAGCGTGTGGCCGGTCCGTTACATAGGCCGAATGCCACTACGTTTGACTCAAAAAGCCGTCCAAAACTGGTGCGGAGCGCCGTCTTGTGTCGGTCGCCTTCGCGAATTGGAATTTGCCAGTACCCGGCCTGTAGGTCCAGGGTCGGAAACCAGGCCGATCCGTGTAGTGCTTCTAGAGTGTCATCGATGCGCGGCTGGGGTGGGCGTCTTTGATGGTCACGTTGTTTAAGCGCCGGAAGTCAAGGCAGAACCTCCGGGATCCGTCCTTGTGGTGGTCATCACTACCGCTGCGGGCCGCGGCCTGTGTGAGGGCCGGATTACCGCTTGGTGAAGCATTTTCTGAAGTTGCTCGTCTTCTTCCTCAAACCCTGCTGCATGTGTCTTGCCATGCCCTGGGGTCCCAGGGGTAACCCAGGGGAAACCTCAGGTGCAGGTGTCTAGCAGGGCGTCGTAGTAGCGTGTCTAGTAGGGCGTCGTAGTAGCGTAGTTACCCCTCCGCCCCTAGCCCGTGGGTTGTGAGTGATGTAATCCTTCAGTGACAGACTGTAAACAGATATTGAAGATCACTTAGAGAGACTGGAAAACTAGTTTCGCCATTATTTTCCTAAAATCAATGACAGTAATTTTGAATATTTCCTTTCTAAGAAGCCCCTTCTCCGTGGGAACTGAACAAGTCCCTGAAGACTAGTAAAAACTAACCGGTTATATTATGTAGCAAAGTATGAATTTGTTTGTTTTGGTCTAAAGACATTTTGGATAAGCTAATTCCTTTTAGCAGCAAATTGTCCTGTCATTTTTTAGTCATTATCCAGGTCATCAATTTACACACATACACACACACACACACACACACACACACACATTATAATATATATATATATATATATATATATATATATATATATATATATATATATATATAATATATATATATATATATATATATATATATATATATTATATATATATATATATATAAATATATATTATATATAGTTGATTTTCTTGTTAGATTCATCATGAAGTTTCAGGGTGACAGAGACACTCGGTATACTTGGGGTTGTTTATGCAACGTTTCGCCAAGGCACTTGGCATCATCAGGCTAAAAATAGTTAAAATTTAATATATTGTAATGCTATATATGTAATATATAGCATTACAATATATTAAATTTTAACTATTTTTAGCCTGATGATGCCAAGTGCCTTGGCGAAACGTTGCATAAACAACCCCAAGTATACCGAGTGTCTCTTGTCACCCTGAAACTTCATTATATATATATATATATTATATATATATATATATATATATATATATATATATATATATATATATATATATATATATATATATATATATATATATATATATATTTTTTTTTTTTTCCCTTTGTATATATAATTAGACAAAATGAGAAAAAACTAGTTTAGCAGTGTGCTGGTGAAAGTTTTGATCATTATTTGTGATTACATGTGTTACACAGATTTTGATACGCTGAGAAAAATTTATAAATGAGAGTAAATAGGGAAACACTTGCGAAAACAAAGCTTGGCTATTTTTACATAGATTACTCTAACACTGCATATATGTGCTGTAGACAGTGTAGGGAATTAATTTGATGTGGGATGATGCTTGCCATTGTCGTTTAACAGCTGAATGACCATCATCGACAAGCAAAAAAATAATAAAGGGTATAATGGCGAGGTAATTTTCATCTGATAGTCGCATAGCCATAGTCACGATTTGTTATTATCTTTAAGCGTGAGACACAACATCGAAACAACGAGGAGGCGACAAACATGCTAGCAGTACGGCGTCTGACCTGTGCCAGGGTGTTGTCGGCGGCTGGGGTCATTGGGTCCCGCCGATCATCTCTCCCGCAACTATCAAGGTACTTGCAGTTTTTTGAGTCGTATTGTAAGCAATTGTTCACCACCAGGCTTCCAGATCTAATATAAAGGGTAATTTATATCACTCGATATATTTCATGTGCATACGTCCTGTGGTCATGTCCAATTAGTGATCCTTCATCCTCATTTTAAATGTAGTCGAACATTGCCTAAACAAAATTTGCATCAAATTGAAATGTTCATCCTACAATGGTTATGTATTTTTTTTTACAGTTTTCTCAACAAGACTACGTACGCTGTACACGAGAGTAACAGACCGGCATGGCAGAAAATGGAGATACTTGGTAATTGCTCAGACTCACAGTCCAATGTTGGTGCGACCATCGCCTCCGCTCATCCTCAACCAGATACAAAAATACTTAAGGTCCGTTACTTTTGGGGCAACGTCCCTCTCAACACTATATTGATATATATTTATGTAACCTGACATGTCTTGATATAGCACGCAACATATTGTTTTAGTATGAACCATCCTAAACACGCAGGTGCGATGGAAGGACGGGAGCGAGGATATGTACCCCTACCTGTGGCTGCGAGACAACTGCCAGTGCCCGAACTGCTTTCATCCAGTGTCCCTGTCACGTCGTTTTTCGATGAAAGATCTCGATCCTTCTCTGGATTGTGTGAGCGTTCAGGTCAGTCATTCAATTAAACTTGGCTTTCTTATGTTGCATATTAATTGGTTACACAGATATAATATCAAGCAAGAAGTTGCTTAAGGAGGAACGCCATCACATAAGGTTCATATACTATTGTTTCAAGGAATATTTAATGCATAGTACTGCACAAAGGTCCATTTTTTTCCTTCGTAATTTGTATTTTCAGAATGCTTATGAACTACAGTTCCAAGCTGTGTAAGGCACAATGTGTGCAGGTATTATAATTTCCATAAATATTTCAAGAAATTGGAAAAATAAAGAAGGAAAGTGGCAGGGAAAAAAGAACAATAGGCATCGATTATATTGTAGCAGTCTACCTTCAAAGAAATATGTGTAGGGTAGGCTACTCGTTTTCAATAACATTAATTAAATACGGATGCCGATATTTCAAACCGTATAGAGTCAACCAATGTTAATGTCATGAAATACAAAATGCCTAGTAATGTTAAATAATACACTGGACCATTTTCTTCAGGTGAACAATGATGGAGAACAAGTCGAGGTACACTGGACAGACGGCCACCTGGGGACATACAACGCACAATGGCTGCATGAGAGGGCTTTTAAACTCCGCCATGAGCCTCGGGACCGACAATGCAGGTATTTATGATTGGCGAAATTATATTTTAGCACTCATAAACATTCATTAGCAGATTATGAAGGATGCTATACATGATTAGTTGATTCACCTTGATCTTTATTGTAGCTTAAACGAGTTTAATACAGCCATAGAGAGAGAGAGAGAGAGAGAGAGAGAGAGAGAGAGAGAGAGAGAGAGAGAGAGAGAGAGAGAGAGAGAGAGAGAGAGAGAGAGAGAGAGAGAGAGAGAGAGAGAGAGAGAGAGAGAGAGAGAGAGAGAGAGAGATATATAGGGCAAAAATATATAGGTCATGAGTTTCAGGAGATGGATGGTTACGGTACCCTCTGTAAGCCGCCTCTCTATCTTGGCCTATCTCGAACATACGAACTTTTAAACCATCCTTTGTTCTAGTGAAACCTTTGATTTATGCCTTGTACATAAATATTTAGATAATGCCAGGTATGAATAATTATTATTTTCAAAAACCAGTTTTTTCAGTTTCTACATAGTATTGTCTTTTTCTTCCAAAATCACTTCTATTTTTAGGAGGCAGTGGCACTCTGTTTTATTTTGTGAATCATAGTCATCGTTCTTTTCGTATGCCTATCATCAGATTTTTTGCACCTGACATTATATTACTGTTATAATTCAAGTATTTTATATCAAGTCCAGCTAACCTAGACTCCACAAAGCTGCCGTTCTGTCGTCTTCGTGATTATGTTTTCTCCTACAAGATGGTGACTCAATACAGAGGTTTTATCCGTCCTTGTAGGCTTGTATACGATATGCCTTTATGTGCGAGGGAGCTCCATTTACACGGCTTCACTAACCAGTTAGAGACGAACACTGATAGACTCACGAGTGGTCAGCTTTTTTATCAGTACAATATTTGCATATTTCCACAACCTGAAGAAAATTTTTATATGACAGGCGTGTCGGCAGAATGTCAGAATATCTAATGAGATTATTCGACCGTTCGTTTACTAGTATATTAGTTACTTTTCTGATACATGTTTTTTTGAGGTACTGGGATAGCAAGCCTTATGAGCATTTTCATTTTGTAGCTCCTAGCCAGTCTTCTATACGTATGAAAATAGCTAAAAACAATACAGCCCATATATGAAGAAATCAAACCTAAGGAAGCTACAAGAGAGCGGCAAGCCGACACGTGGTAGATCTTGTTATGCACATCCATAATTATCTATACCCACCTTTTAACTTCATCCATAATTTTGCTGAACTTTCTCTTAAGATTCAATAACAACCTGATGACTGAGGTTATTTCTATCATCAACCATCTTAGTTGTGACCAATTCCTTCCTATCTCTTTCTTAATATATATTTTCCTAGTTTGAACCTGTTACTTATTGTCCTATCCTAGATTCCAACCATAAGAATCTTCCTACATTTTAATCTTCCAACCCCGTTTTAACCACTCACACCCCCAACAACGCCTTCTCCATCCCCAACCCCCACCGTTTCCCCACCAACACCATCACCCCCTTCCTTATTACAACCCCCCTTCCCCCGTTTCCCCCCATTCTCTATCAGCAACACCCACCCCTGTTTCTCCCACCTTTATCTCTAGCCCCCCTTCCTTCTCCATCACCATGGCAACACCCACCCACGTGTGGGGCATGTTGCTAGCTCTTGACGCTATCGTAATACGTTCATGGCACCGTCATGGCACTGTCGTGGTTGTCGTAGCTCTATCGTGACGACAAAATGACCGTTGATTTTCCAATCGTGACTTATTCTTACAGCTGTCATGACTCCATCGTGACCATCTTACGACCGTCATGACACATGTCATGTCACTTGAGGGCTGTGATGGTTAGCCCTCGCCTGTGGTGGCGCAGGCAGAATTTTTATAGTAGCGCCTGTGATTAGAGGCTCATGTTGCCCCCTGTGTCCTCTGATGCACTCGCCGTCGAAGGTAGAGTTAATGGGCAGCATGTGGGTGTTCTTAGGCCACTCGACGATCCCCGAACAAATTTGGCACCTGGTTGGATTCGAACTCGTTACACTGAGCTTGGCACTTCCAGACGCTAACCACTCGGCCACCGCCTCCCCATTCAAATAAGAATTATAGGATATAATAATTTTCTTAATTTCTGTGTGTGTGTGTGCATATTGGTTGATATTGTGAAAATTAAACTTATAACGTGAAAACATTTCTAGCCATATGAGTATGTGCTCTCCTTTCTTCATGAAGCTTATTAGTCATGACAAAGGCCATTGATATCAAAGGCTATATGCATTTTTTATAAAAAAATGAATAAGGGTCATGTAGGGACAGGTGCAAGGCCATCGACGTATGGGCAGGTAAGGACTTTTCGTGATTTTAATTTCGGGTATTTGAACCATAAAGGCACTTTAGGGTTGGCAACATGTGTACTACTGTACTACTATCCATTAGAAATGACGCAGACCAAATATGTACAGCACAGTCGGGCTTGGGTCTCACTAATGCCAATTGCAACTTATAGAGTAGCCTCAGCACTTCATATTTCTACCACCCGTAATACTCGATTAGCTCAAGTTTTAGTTTCAATACATTATTTTCTAGGACAGACGTTTATGCTTACTAGCACACCCAAATCACGCTTACAATATTATGATCTTTTCAGTGTTAGATTGCGTGTTTTGTATTTATTATG
>JACEEZ010021503.1:103794-161294 GCA_016584305.1 Chionoecetes opilio | reverse complement strand
CAGGAATGTTCCTGCACCAGGGGCAGTGGGAGTCAGGGGAATGACGGAGGCGGCGCAGGTGAACCGTGAGTGTCGTGTGCCCAAATGTAGACAATACGACCGCTGAGCATGCTGCCACCTGGCGGGAGGTGCGGACACTGACCAGGGGTGACAGGAGACGCTCGGACCGCCGGACAACTTTGTCAATTTACGAACAGGACCAGGTATTTCAACGTATAAAAAAAAAAAAAAAAAAAAAAAAAAAAAAAAAAAAAAAAAAAAAAAAATCTTGGACTCTGACATATTCCCGGACCTCGGATTTTGTCCGGCAAATCCGATATCCGGGAAATCGAGGTCCGGGAAATCGAGGTTTGTGTGTATATATATATATATATATATAACAGAAGGAAGAGCAGTGAGCATGAGAATAGCGGTAGAAGATAGCAAGGGAAGCAACATTGCGGTGGTGATTTAAAGATTGAAGACAGTCAGTCAGAGGAGGGGAGTTGATGAGACGAAAAGCTTTTGACTCAACCCTGTTTAGGAGAGCTGTATGAGTGGATCCTCCCCAAACATGTGAGACATACTCCATACATGGGCGGATAAGGCCCCTGTACAGAGCAAGCAACTGGGAGGGAGAAAAAAATGGACGCAGACACCTGGACCTTGCTCTTGGGCCAGGAGACCGCAAGTCTCAAAGGCTTTGCCTCCTCGTGCAGCGCCTTGAGAGCCGTCACCAGAACCTTCAGCGACTCAGCAAAGATTACTGCATCACGGCAAAAACAAGATCAGTGATCTTGGTGTTGCCGAGGGATGATCCACAGTCACTTTGTTACACCACTCTGCCCAATATCCAGTCCATACAAGTGTTGAAAAGTGATAGGGCAAGGACGCACCCTTGCCTCACTCCAGTATTCATAGGAAAAAAGCTGGATACACCTCCCCTACACTTCACAGCACTCTCAGTCCCAGAGTAGAGACCAGTCAGCAGACCAAGAGTCCTTGCAGGAATCCCGCGAAGCCGCAGAATATCGAAGATCAGAGTGAAACGCCTCCTTGCGATCAACATAGGCTGTAAGCATCCACTGTCGAAACTCACGTCGGTGTTCCACCAGGACAGCTAGGATACGGTCAGTTGTTGACTTACCAGGCTGCTCAGGTCTCTGATGCTTCAGCAGATGACTGCGGATCCATGTCAGAAATAGATGGGCAAGCAGCCAAGCACCTTGCCTGACACGCTGAGCAGTGTAATACAGCGGTAATTGTTGCAGTCCTGACGATCCCCTTTCCCTTTCCAGATAAGGACGACCAAGCCCTTTTTCCAGTCAAGAGGAATGCCACACAGCAGTCAAGATTGCATACAACTCGTGGATCATCGCCTCATCCCCAGTTTTGAGCAGCTCCAACTGATATTACAAACACCGGCTGCCTTTCCACCCCTCACCTTTGACTACAGTCTCTCTCACTTCATCGAGAGGGTTTTTATTTTTTTATTTTTTATTTCTGCCTATAGCGTAGGCACAGTGACTTCTAGGGCTCGTATGGTATGTTTGCCCTGGAGTTTCAATTGAGGGCTGTGATGATGGTTGGCCCTCGCCCGTGGTGGCGCAGGCAGGATTTTTACAGTGACGCCTGTGATTAGAGGCTCATGCCGCCCCCCTGTGTCCTCCGATGCACTCGCAATCGAAGGTAGAGTTAATGGGCAGGGCATGTGGGTGTTCTCAAGCCACTCGACGGTGCAGAAAGATTTTGGTTCTCATCGGGGATCGAACGCGGGTCACCGAGAACGCCACTCGGAGACGCTAACCACTCTGCTACCGCCTCCCCTCACGGGTACGGTTTCGTCAATGGAAGGATCGACATCCACTGCCCGTAACCCAGTGGTGTGAAGCTGCCCAACTGCCGTGAGAAAACGCCGCAGGTGAAACAGGGTCCGCCGTGAAAAACTGCCCAAGTAGCCAGTCCACGAGCCATTATTACAATGCTGTTCTAATTCAAATATCTCAGTTTATTCTTCTCTCTTTAATATATGTGGATTATTATTATAATTTTCATTATTATTATTATTATTATTATAATTATCATTATGATCAAAATGTCCAATTTTATCATATTTTTCAGTCTCACATTCATTCCTATTATTTTCTTACCTATATACCTTCAGGAAGTCCTATGTTTTAAACTAAAGTAATGTAATTTTTGTATAAACTTTATATCTATGTTATTTTATCCTGCGAAGATGTTAGATTGAAAAGAAACAAAGAGAGAATACCATGTCAATTAGTTTATGGAAATTGAATTTTTTGTTAATAAAAATATTCTCAATTGTATAATTATAGTACAAGAAAAAAAAAAAAAAATACCCATGAAATTATATTATATTCACAAAAAATTAAAACAATGGAAAATTATTTAACAATGACATTGAAAAAAGGACACTTCTTATAACACACATCTTATAAATATGCAACCCATATACTTTGGCTATAGTATATAGTTCATCGTGTCATACAAGAGTGGAATTAACCCCATTACTATATCAAATGTGGTTATTGTAACATTTATCATAGCATTACTTATGGTTCAGTGACAAATCAGAAAAATTTAGTGGTTATAGCCTGCCCCCTCGCCCTCAGCTCCATGTATAGGCATAAATCTTTTGCCACTGGGGGATGTAGTCTAGTAGCGGATGAATCACCGAGCGCACAAGAGGAATCCGCCGAGCCAAGGTGGCCAGGGTGTGCTGCAGCCGTTTCTGGGTGATGCGCTGGTAGGCAGGGGTGCGGATCAGGTAGAAGAGGAGGGAAAGGCGACGGCGCACCATCTCGTCCCTCTCCCTGGGTGTGAGAGGGGTGTGCAGGGAGAGGCTGGGAGAGAGGGAGAAAGTTATGGTAGAAACAGACCAAAAAAAAAATGCTGATGAACATTCTTTTTAACCATAATTATAACCATCACAATATTCCATAACTCTGACCTGGTGTAGTCCATGGCCAGGGCGAGTGTCCAGGGGGCCCAGGACTGCTGGCCACACAGGTACATGGCTAACAGGTGACACAGCGGCCGTAAAGTATGCAGAGACTAAACGAGAGAGAGAGAGAGAGAGAGAGAGAGAGAGAGGGAGAGAGAGAGAAAATAAAAAGAGGTAAAATAAATGCCAAAGTTATGCATGCAATAAATATCATCTTTCTGTTTAACGTCAGATTTTCCCATAATATTTTTTGAGGCTAGACGGTCAATGATACGCTTCCAACCAGCGGTGTAGCTACGGGGGGTTAGATGGGGCACGTGGCCCCCATGAGAATCCGGTGCCCCCCCACTGGCCATGTCTGCCGTACTCTGTATAATGCTCTAATACCCACCACTTAGTGATAGATCTGATCTTAGAATATCCCCTTATACCCTTCTATGTGGCATCAGAATGCCCCTGAACTCCACTTGCCTAGTGCCCCCCCATTGATAGATACCTAGCTACACCACTGCTTCCAACCATCTCTATCCATTGCGTTAACATCTTCAATGCCCTATGCTGACAGATCCTCTTCAACACACTGCCTCCATGTCTTCCTTGGTCTGGCCGGTGGACGGCGACATGGCACTTCCACTCTAACAGCTCTCCCCAATGCCTCGCCACCTTCTCTCCTCTTCACGTGCCTAAACCACTTCAATCTCCTTACTCTCAGCACTCCACTCAGCTACTTCAATCTACATCTTCTTGCCACCTTTTCACTGGACACCTCATCTCTCCATGTGATCCCAGCCATATACCTCAACATTCTCCATCACACCCAACCAACACATCCTCCTACTTCTTCGTCAAAGCCCGTGTCTTAGAACCATACAATAATACTGATCTTATACATGTTTCAAATACTCTTCTTCTGTTTTTCAGTGGAATACTCTTATTAATCAGTAGTCCTGCTATCTCTCTCCACTTATCTACGCTGTGCTTGTGGCCGATGACTGAGCGGCTGTGTTCGGTGGTGATGATTGAGAGGCTTTTAAAGTGGATACTCTCATAAAGTTTCGCATGTCTCGCTGCTTACGAAGCTTATAATTTTTCCTCTCTACAGCAGAAACTTATTCTGGATGTAGTGAAGCGACATAACCTACATTATGCACGCTCATGCATGTGTGAAATGTGTCATGTTGTGCAAATTTGAGAAAGTGTAAAAAACAAAAAAACAAAAAACAAAAAATCAGATATGCCGAATATCAGACTGCCCGATAAAGGGAGTTCTACTGTAGCTGCTACTTGTGCTCTTACTGCTCTCTCCACTCCACCCTCGTTATCTAACATGAAACCAAGATAACAAAACAGTTTCACTTCTTCTATTACACCCCCAACCACTTCTATAGTTTCTACTTCTTCCTCTTCTGGCGGTCCCCCTTCGTTGATTCTTCTAACACACGCTGGACAGCAGAAATATACCATCCTATATATTCAGTTTTCTTAGTCCCGAACACCTTTTATGGCACTTGTCACATTCCTTGCAAAGAATAAAGTATACTCTCACTTCATTACCGCGCTCCACTCTACGTCCACTCCATGCATGCTATGAATGTTTCTACAGTATTATTACTATTACATATTATAAGTGTTTATATTGGACTACCTCAGCTAGTAGGTGTGTGTACTGCCGTTTGTCCCCTAGTCCCCATGTGTCCCACAGGGGTGGTCGTGGAGGTGGGGTGAAGGTGCGCTGGTGGGAAGGCGGGGCTGCAGCCAAGGATCGGATCACCCGCCCACTTCGAGGTAGCCGCACTGTTTCTATAGGGTACAGCATGGTAGAATTATGGCGAGGGACACACACACACACACACACACACACACATGCCATTTAGAACATATCTCTTTAGCAGTTTCCTTCCTTTCTCTCTTCTCTTTCTCCTCCTTCTCTCTGTTACCCCCAATTCACTTCCTATATATTACTACATTCATCTATTTTTTTCCCCCATTTCTCCATCTTTCATCTTATCACTCCTTCAACCTTTCCTTAATTTCTACCACACGGCCACAACGGTTCCATATCAGTTCAACCAGCACAACTTTAACCAGTGACCCCTGAACCAGTGACCAACTCAACCAGTACCAACTCAACCAGTGTCAACTCAACCAGTGCCAACTCAACGGAAGCGGAAGTTATTCTAAAGCTTTATCTGGCTCTAGTCAGGCCTCATCTAGACTATGCAGTTCAGTTTTGGTCTCCATATTACAGGATGGATAGAAAAATGTTGTTAGATATTACAGGATGGATAGAAAAATGTTGTTAGAAAAAGTGCAGAGAAGGATGACCAAAATGATACAAGGGATGCGTAACTTTAGTTATGAGAGGAGATTGAAGTTATTAAAATTACACTCACTCGAGAGACGCAGAGTAAGGGGCGATCTGATAGAAGTTTTTAAGTGGATAAAGGGATTTAATAAAGGAGAGGTAGGAAAAGTTCTTACCGCTTTTAACCAGGGTAGAACAAGAAGTAACGGATTCAAGCTGGAAAAGCGTAGATTTAGAAAGGAAATAGGGAAAAACTGGTTCACAAATAGAGTGGTGAATGAGTGGAATGGTCTCAGTAGACAGGTAGTTAGTGCGGAGTCATTAGGGAGCTTTAAAGGGGAGCTGGATAGGTTCATGGATGGGGATGAAAGGTGGATGTAGGTAGTGTTAGGTGACAGGAACTACCACGTGTAGGCCTCGCGGCCTCTTGTAGCTTCCTTATTTTCTTATGTTCAACCAGTGCCAACTCAACCAGTACTAACTCAACCAGTGCCAACTCAACCAGTGCCAACTCAACCAGTGTCAACTCAACCAGTGCCAACTCAACCAGTGCCAACTCAACCAGTGTCAACTCAACCAGTACCAACTCAACCAGTGTCAACTCAACCAGTGCCAACTCAACCAGTGTCAACTCAACCAGTACCAACTCAACCAGTGTCAACTCAACCAGTGCCAACTCAACCAGTACCAACTCAACCAGTACCAACTCAACCAGTACCAACTCAACCAGTGTCAACTCAACCAGTGCCAACTCAACCAGTACCAACTCAACCAGTACCAACTCAACCAGTGTCAACTCAACCAGTGCCAACTCAACCAGTGACCATCTCAACCAGTACCAACTCAACCAGTGCCAACTCAACCAGTACCAACTCAACCAGTGTCAACTCAACCAGTGCCAACTCAACCAGTACCAACTCAACCAGTGTCAACTCAACCAGTGCCAACTCAACCAGTACCAACTCAACCAGTGTCAACTCAACCAGTACCAACTCAACCAGTGTCAACTCAACCAGTGCCAACTCAACCAGTGTCAACTCAACCAGTGTCAACTCAACCAGTGTCAACTCAACCAGTACCAACTCAACCAGTGTCAACTCAACCAGTGCCAACTCAACCAGTGCCAACTCAACCAGTGCCAACTCAACCAGTACCAACTCAACCAGTACCAACTCAACCAGTGTCAACTCAACCAGTGTCAACTCAACCAGTGTCAACTCAACCAGTGTCAACTCAACCAGTGTCAACTCAACCAGTGTCAACTCAACCAGTACCAACTCAACCAGTGCCAACTCAACCAGTGTCAACTCAACCAGTGCCAACTCAACCAGTACCAACTCAACCAGTGTCAACTCAACCAGTGTCAACTCAACCAGTACCAACTCAACCAGTGTCAACTCAACCAGTGCCAACTCAACCAGTGTCAACTCAACCAGTGACCATCTCAACCAGTACCAACTCAACCAGTGTCAACTCAACCAGTACCAACTCAACCAGTGCCAACTCAACCAGTGTCAACTCAACCAGTGCCAACTCAACCAGTGCCAACTCAACCAGTACCAACTCAACCAGTGTCAACTCAACCAGTGTCAACTCAACCAGTACCAACTCAACCAGTGCCAACTCAACCAGTACCAACTCAACCAGTGCCAACTCAACCAGTGTCAACTCAACCAGTGCCAACTCAACCAGTACCAACTCAACCAGTGTCAACTCAACCAGTGTCAACTCAACCAGTGTCAACTCAACCAGTGTCAACTCAACCAGTGTCAACTCAACCAGTGTCAACTCAACCAGTACCAACTCAACCAGTGCCAACTCAACCAGTGTCAACTCAACCAGTGCCAACTCAACCAGTGCCAACTCAACCAGTACCAACTCAACCAGTGCCAACTCAACCAGTGCCAACTCAACCAGTGCCAACTCAACCAGTGTCAACTCAACCAGTACCAACTCAACCAGTACCAACTCAACCAGTGTCAACTCAACCAGTACCAACTCAACCAGTGTCAACTCAACCAGTGCCAACTCAACCAGTGCCAACTCAACCAGTGTCAACTCAACCAGTGTCAACTCAACCAGTGTCAACTCAACCAGTACCAACTCAACCAGTACCAACTCAACCAGTGTCAACTCAACCAGTGTCAACTCAACCAGTACCAACTCAACCAGTGCCAACTCAACCAGTGCCAACTCAACCAGTGTCAACTCAACCAGTACCAACTCAACCAGTACCAACTCAACCAGTACCAACTCAACCAGTGTCAACTCAACCAGTGTCAACTCAACCAGTACCAACTCAACCAGTACCAACTCAACCAGTGTCAACTCAACCAGTGTCAACTCAACCAGTACCAACTCAACCAGTGTCAACTCAACCAGTGCCAACTCAACCAGTGTCAACTCAACCAGTGTCAACTCAACCAGTACCAACTCAACCAGTACCAACTCAACCAGTACCAACTCAACCAGTGCCAACTCAACCAGTGCCAACTCAACCAGTGCCAACTCAACCAGTGTCAACTCAACCAGTACCAACTCAACCAGTGCCAACTCAACCAGTGTCAACTCAACCAGTGCCAACTCAACCAGTGCCAACTCAACCAGTACCAACTCAACCAGTGTCAACTCAACCAGTGTCAACTCAACCAGTACCAACTCAACCAGTGCCAACTCAACCAGTACCAACTCAACCAGTGCCAACTCAACCAGTACCAACTCAACCAGTGCCAACTCAACCAGTACCAACTCAACCATTGCCAACTCAACCAGTACCAACTCAACCAGTGCCAACTCAACCAGTGTCAACTCAACCAGTGTCAACTCAACCAGTGTCAACTCAACCAGTGCCAACTCAACCAGTACCAACTCAACCAGTGCCAACTCAACCAGTACCAACTCAACCAGTACCAACTCAACCAGTGCCAACTCAACCAGTACCAACTCAACCAGTGTCAACTCAACCAGTGTCAACTCAACCAGTGACCATCTCAACCAGTGTCAACTCAACCAGTGACCATCTCAACCAGTGACCATCTCAACCAGTACCAACTCAACCAGTGCCAACTCAACCAGTGCCAACTCAACCAGTGCCAACTCAACCAGTGTCAACTCAACCAGTGACCATCTCAACCAGTGTCAACTCAACCAGTGACCATCTCAACCAGTGCCAACTCAACCAGTGCCAACTCAACCAGTGTCAACTCAACCAGTGACCATCTCAACCAGTGTCAACTCAACCAGTGACCATCTCAACCAGTGACCATCTCAACCAGTACCAACTCAACCAGTGACCTTCTCAACCAGTCCCTCTGGTTGAGAGCTGAGAGTTGAGAACTGGTTGAGTTCGCAATGGTTGAGTTGGTACTGGTTGAGCGGGCACTGGTTGAGATGGCCATTGATTGAGTTGTTACTGGTTGAGTTGGTCACTGGTTGAGTTGTTACTGGTTGAGTTGTTACTGGTTGAGTTGTTACTGGTTGAGTTGGTCACTGGTTGAGATGGTCACTCGTTGAGATGGTTTCTGGTTGAGATGATCATTGGTTGAGATGGCCACTGGTTTAAATGGTTACTGGTTGAGATTGCCACTTGTTGAGTTGACACTGGTTCAGGGGTCACTGGTTCAAGTTGTGCTGGTTGAAGTATCCAGTCTCTGGCCTAACACACACATCACCTTACCCGGCCACTGTGGTCCTGAGGCGACCATGGCCCTCTGTTGCCTGGCCTTCACGGCAGTTCTGCGGTCCAGTGGTTTGATGGGTGGGGAGGACACCACACAGCTGCCCTTCTCACACAGCAGCAGCATGAATCGCCCAATGCATCTGTGAGGGTGGGAGAGGTGTGTGCTGTGTGCTTGTGATTGAGAGATTTTCTTTCAGCTGATATAGCTTGTTTAATTTATTATTCTTTATCTCTCTCTCTTTTACACACACACACACACACACACACACCACACACACACACACACACACACACACACACACACATAGATTCCTCCCATAGAAGTATAGAAGCCTGGATTAGACTAGAAGTGATAACGGCAAAAAATGTACATACAGTAAACCCTCTCTAATTCGAACTAATTGGGGTGAGACCTGGGTCGCCTTAGCCGAAAGTACGAATTATCCAATGGTCCTCTAGCCCCTTCACACAATAAGAAATCACTAAAACATGCCAAAACAGCACAGATTGCAGTACTTGTACTCACCAAAACATGGCTGGTACTGAAGTCTTGAAATGCAGCACTACTGTACACTGAGCACTCAGGCGTTACTGGTAGTGTCTTCAGGCAGGGGCTGCGTTCAGTAAGGCAACGTACACGGGTGCACTGAGACGCACAGTGACGTCAGCACACAGTAGGCCTAGCGCACACTACCCCTGCACTACAGCCCTGGGGGGAGATGCTGAGAAGTGCCTCAGAGGTAAGGCGAAAAGAGCGCCTTACCCGTCTTCAGGCGCTTTTGTAACGGCCTGGCTAAGGCACCGGCTCAGGCCTATGTACAGACGATGATTCAGGCGCCTGTTCCTTGCCTTACACCTCCAACGCCTTAGGTGTTGGGTGTGGTCCGAGAATCTTACTAGCCAATCACGTTGCCTGTCTGAGCGCTGCTTAGGCAGCTTCCACCAATCACAAGGCTTGAACACTTTTCCACTGAAACAAGAATTTTTGTGCCTCCCTCCCACACACCAAGCACTAAGGCGAAGTTCAACGCTCGCCCCCGCCGAAAAGTGTTTCCTCACAAGTTTGACGTTCATCGCAGGTTTTGACCACCTACATATTTTTGCATTGGGACGTGCCACATACCATGATAAGCAGAAAACTGTGCTGATTCCGAGACTGAGTGAACATTTAATGCAAGCAAAATTACAGGAATAACAAGGAGTTGAATAAAAAAAGGTGAAAGAAAAAAAATGTTTATATACAATTTCATTTTGCTCTCATTATCTTATTATAGGTATAGTTTACTGTAATTTTTATACTCTCATGATATGCACTAGTCTCGTGAAGATGATGGTATGTTCAGTTGTCCTAAATATCATCGGGTAGTATGATAATACCGTGTAATAGTACAACATTTTAGTGCGGGCAGAGCACCCTCGGTGACACTAGTCTCGGCACACCCAAGCAGTCGCTCTGCCTGCCCAACCAAACCTTGCAACTCACAACACAACATTTCTATCGCCAACATTTAACAGCCTAGTGCCACATTTAGTCTTCCACGATCGATTCATACACACCTTGCAACACTATTATTACGTAAACACCAATTGTTACGTTGTAGCAACTGTAACAAGGCTGTATTTGCCTTCTAAACAGAAGATGAATGTCTGTCAAAGGCCAACAGCAGCTCACTAAGGCATGATCGGACCATGCCTTAATTTCAGCGCCTTAAGCAGTGCCAATATGGTGGCTTCCTCGACTGAGCATAGGCGATAGGAGCAGTTTGCCTTAAGGCCGGTTCCCACTAGCCCGCTTGTACGGCCGCCGTACAACAACAATGAACAACAATGACGTCACAAAAAAGTCGCCCGCACCGCCATACGGCTGCTGTACAAAGTTAAAATCAAGTCATCTCTCCCGCTCGGCGGTGTCCGCTCGAGCGGAGGTGCAAACTGTGCCCAGTTACCACAAATACCACTCAAGTGGTGATGATGGTGACGTCATTGTTGGGCGGTGTACGGCAACGGCGGCCGTAGAAGCGGGCTAATGGGAACTGGCCTTTAATCACAGGCGCCCCAGTGGATACGGCGCCCTAGCTTGCTCTCAGCATCCGGCCCCTGGGAGGTGGATCGCCACTGAGATGCCAGCTCGCGCCATAATAAGGGTATGTAAACAAAGGCCAAAAGAAAGCCTCTCCTCTTTTTTGCGGTCTTAATATTTCATTTCCTGCTGCTATAATTTCTGCTGCATCAAAGACAGGGTCATCAACAAGTTATTCTGCAACAGTAAGAATTGCCACAGAGATCAATTTCGGCAGCTGCTATCTTGGTGGCAATTTATATTGTGAAGCGTTCAGTATCGTTCATTTGGGAGGGTGCGGGGGGGGGGGGACCGCTACTGAACGCAACAGTGGTGTCACTCAGGGGATTTGTAAGGTAAGGTCTTCAGTGCTTGAGGTGCTTAATGTGTCAGAGGCGATGTGGAGGCTGGCTGACGAAGTGGATGGCACAGAGGAGGGGGAAGATGCTGCAGAAAACTCCGACAATGTGCGCTTCCTGCGCACATTGTCAGACAATTCGAACAATGAGCGGACAATTCAAACTTCAGTTCGGATTATGGAAAGTTGTTGAAAAATTCGAACTTTGAAAAATTCAAACAGGTCGAATTATCCGAAGTTCTAATTTTAATACGGGTTCGAATTAAAGAGGGTTTACTGCACATCAATATAAAGGAAAAACTGGATAAATATACAGATACACAGACCCAGGAGCACACCAGTATCCCTCAGGCTGTGTGACCCCCTCCCTCCCCACCCACACACAAACCTGGGGATTTTTCACTGATAAATTCAGGCGGTTACTGTACCTCTTGACCAAGGGGATGGGGTTGTGTGGTGTGTGAGCTCCCAGCATTACCCTTAGATCGGTAATAATGAACTCTAAGCTCGCACCGGGAGGGTGAAACTGGCGATTGCGAGTCCGGCTCGCGTAGACAAGATCATGGGTGAATGACCACACACACACACACACACACACAGACATAAGTACACTTACTTGGTCAGCTGTATGGCCGCCACCACAGCCCAGCGGCCCATCTCTCCCCAAATCTGACTGGCCGACACCTCTGCTAACACCTCCACACACTCCAGGGCTGTTAGTATCATCTGTAACAGCAGTAGTGGTAGTAGTAGTATAAATTTTGCTAGTAGTAGTAGTAGTAGTAGTAGTAGTAGTAGTAGTAGTAGTAGTAGTAGTAGTAGTAGTAGTAGTAGAAGTAGTGGTAGTAGATTTTTTTTACATCAAAAAGGACTAATCAAGAGTAAAAAAAAAAAAGTAACAAAAAGCCCGCTAGCTGCCAGTCCCCATCAGTGTCATAGCCAGGTATCTATCAATAGGGCATCTGGGGGGGGGGGGGCACTAGGCAAACGGAGCGCAGGGGCATTATGATGCCCCTGGCCAGTAGGGGGGCCACCGGATTTTCATGGGGGGGAGCACATGCCCGTCACGTAGCTATGCCACCGCGCACACGCGCACGCACACACACACACACACACACACACACACACAAACGCACCAACACACACAAGATTAAATCAAACTCCCGACTTGGGAGTTTAATTTAATCTTCTTATTTTTCTATTTCCAAAATAAAGAACATTAACAAATTGATAAGATAAGATAAGATACTTTGATCCTATCTAGACACTTTGCAAGTACCAACTACAAGGTTATTGACTATACAAAGCGCCACCTGGTGCCTGGAACCTGGTGGGCTCGAACCGCTGACCGAATGCGCAGGGACGCTGCACACGCGAGCCCGCAGCTCTACCAACCGAGCCACCCTGACGGGTTTAACAAATTTAACATAATATACGTATATATTGTTACGAACATGCTCCTGGAGAACTCTGGCTCAAGATCGGGGGGGAAGCCATGGGTTTGCTGTGGGAGCCCGGTAGAAGAGAGACGGAGAGATAGGGAGACGCCCGTCGGGGAAGAGACGCCGGGAGCAGGGAACAGAGGGGGAACTGCGGTGCCCAGTGGAGTTTTGTAGACTCCTGGGGCCGTAATTACCTCAGGGTCAGGCGAGCCAAGGGTAGAGGAAGTTCCCTGTGGTTTGAGCCGCCTGTGGAGGTGACAGCTGGACTGTTCCTGCTGGTGTAACCCCGGTGTGAGGTAAGGTGGTGTCTTCCCGCGGAAGGAGACGTCTCCCGTGGCACTGTGTTGCGCCTGTGATGGCCGCTGTGTGTTGTGGTGCCTGACGAGGTGGCCACAGTGGTGTTGTGCCTGTGGATGGCCACAGTGGTGTGCCTGGGGTGGCACTGTGTGGCGTTGGGAGGCACGGGGGACTTCCTGGGAGAGAAATTGCCCCTGTGGTAGTGTTGCAGCGCCTGTACGAGGCGGCCGGCTGTGTGTGTTGTGCCGGTGTGTCGCGGTGGGTTGTGGCGCCTGACGAGGCTGCCACTGTGGTGTGCCTGTGAGAGGTACTGGCCCTACTGGGATTGTGGTTATGTAACGTCTCCCTGCGACGGCCGCATAGGTCGAGGGTGTTGGCGTGTGTTGTAGTGTCTAGGAGTTGTAGATTTGTAGTGAGTGACCTTGAATCTTGTACTGTGTGTTACTTCAATATAACAACGTGAAAGGACACCTTGTGTTTGCCTTCACCCTTCCCCCCTGAGCGTGTGAACAGCCAGAGAAGGGGAACACAGCCTGGTAAGTCCTCAATTCCTAGCACGAGCCCTGTTTACGTGCTACGCGTCCCCCCTCTGTCCTAAGCCCCTGCCTGCTTCCCTGCATCTCAGGAGAGCAGTCCGGAGCAGGTGTAGAGGAGCCTAGCTGAGGACAGCGAAGAAGGCTTCTTCGCTGAGAAGAAGTTCAGAACTACAGCTGAAGAGAGTTCACTTCAATATATATATATATATATATATATATATATATATATATATATATATATATATATATTATATATATATATATATATATATATATATATATATATATATATATATATATATATACAGGGAGGTCCCGAAGATACAAAGAGTTAGGTTCCACCTGGCATACTCGTAAAGCGAAATCTCGAATAGCGAAATACATAACTAATGGTAAAATATAAGTTTGGTTCCAGGACCCCATCAAAGACATGTTTTTCACAGGCATGTTTTTCACAATTTTTGGGGCAGCACACCTGGCTAATTACCCCTAAAGGTCAGGCCGCACCATATGCTTAATTACTCTTCAGGTCAGGCCTTGCTAGGCGTGACCTGACATGGGTCAACCAAATCCCCCTTTGTCCAGCCCGGGAGTCCTATATTCAGGCAGTTACCTACCTACCATCTGAGGCAACACATCACTCCTCTCCCTGTGTTCCCCGTGGAATCATTCCGCTGTACTTACCTACATTCCCGCCGTATTAAACTTGTGTGTGAACGCTGTGTTAGGTAGGTTAAGGGACAAGGGAGGGGTGCGCAGACCTCTTCCACTGCCCACAAACTCGTTTCTGCGCATCTCAATCATTGTACATCATCTTACAGCCCAGATGCATACGTGGTAGGGCGCGCATTTTGAGCTTGGTAATTTTACTCACCCCAGCTTGAATGTCGTAGCATTGGATTTTCGATCTCGTATATTGAAAATAGACCCTAATTGACTAAGCTCGTATCATTGATTTCTCGTATAATGAATGTTCGTATAACGGGACCTCCCTGTATATAAAAAAAAAAAAATTCTCTCTCTCTCTCTCTCTTTCATACATCTCGGAGACACTTCAAAACAATTGAAGCAGTTAATTAGTCAAATAATTGTGATCATAATTATTGCAACAATCAAGGTATACATACTTTATATCTGGCACGTTTACTGTCATCAAATAGAACATTAAAGCTCACGATAGACACAAGTTAAGCAAGTCACAGTACAAGAATCAAGGACAAAACTGTGAAATGAAACTAAAGTGTCGAGGCTGTGCGAGTCGTTTGGTACTAGCCTCGTGAACTTCAGCGAGAGGCTGGAGGCTTGGCGGCAGTGGTGGACCTGGTGATGGCGGCGCCGGTGTGCAGAACGAGTGGTCTGCTGTTTACTCTTATGTGTTTGTTGTGTAATGCATTTAAAGGATTCGCATATCAAACTATAGCGTTACCGTTTGTGTTGTGGTGTTTAAGGTACCGTGGCTGCCTGCAAGCTTCGGGCAGGCCGGGTGAAGGCAGGAAGCAGGCCGAAAGCGAGGTGCAGGAGGCCCACTGAGCTGCTTGTTGCCGTGAGTAGCCAGCCATCTTGTGTGTCGTCATGTTTTCCTTGTGATATTTCTTTCATTCATCGTGTGTGTAGGACTGAGTGAGGTTATTTATATGTTTGTTCATGGCACTTTGTACGGTATATGGAGAACCACGATACAATGAAGGAAAGGCAATGAGGTTACTGAATGAGTGACTTTCTTGATGCCATAACCCGTCCTCTCTCTCATTTCTTGAGGCTTAGCCCGGGGACTGCGTGAATTTTGAATTTTCCCGGGCCCCCAGTGCGGCAAAATGAGCGAAAAAGTTACCGCATCCGGCAATATATCTATTTTTAACCCAAACGTATGGGATTGTGGTGTGGTAGTGGTCTGGAGTTGAAATATCTGGCGCGAATGGCACCAAACCGCTTGCGAGTGACTGTACTTAGGTGGGGTGGTAGTGTAAGTGGTGGAGGGAGTATGGGATAATTGATAATACAAAGCGCTCTATATTTCACCTATAAAGCACTCTGATGGCTCTTTATGTTTATAAACTTGTATCAGAAGGCTCTTGCGAGGAATATAACCCCAAAATAAGGAGTACGTAGAGAGTAAATAACAAAGTAATGAAAAGTTAAAGCGTACAGCGTAGTTAGGGTGGTGTGTGGTATCGAGAGCTGACTTCTCGGCCTACATGTGACACAGTTTGTGGACTTCTACGAATGTTGGCGCGGTTTTTGTATGTGCTTGAAAATCGCGCTTTTGGAAGGCATGCCGCAGTCGCTCAGGGGGGAGATGCTGAGAAGTGCCTCAGAGGTAAGGCGAAAAGAGCGCCTTACCCGTCTTCAGGCGCTTTTGTAACGGCCTGGCTAAGGCACCGGCTCAGGCCTATGTACAGACGATGATTCAGGCACCTGTTCCTTGCCTTACACCTCCAACACCTTAGGTGTTGGGTGTGGTCCGAGAATCTTACTAGCCAATCACGTTGCCTGTCTGAGCGCTGCTTAGGCAGCTTCCACCAATCACAAGGCTTGAACACTTTTCCACTGAAACAAGAATTTTTGTGCCTCCCTCCCACACACCAAGCACTAAGGCGAAGTTCAACGCTCGCCCCCGCCAAAAAGTTGTTTCCTCACAAGTTTGACGTTCATCGCAGGTTTTGACCACCTACATATTTTTGCATTGGGACGTGCCACATACCATGATAAGCAGAAAACTGTGCTGATTCCGAGACTGTGAGTGAACATTTAATGCAAGCAAAATTATAGGAATAACAAGGAGTTGAATAAAATAAGGTGAAAGAAAAAAAATTTGTATACACGATTTCCTTTTGCTCTCATTATCTTATTATAGGTATAGTTTACTGTAATTTTTATACATTCATGATATGCACTAGTCTCGTGAAGAGGATGGTATGTTCAGTTGTCCTAAATATCATCTGGTAGTATGATAATACCGTGTAATAGTACAACATTTTAGTGCGGGCAGAGCACCCTCGGTGACACTAGTCTCGGCACACCCAAGCAGTCACTCCGCCCGCCCAACCAAACCTTGCAACTCACAACACAACATTTCTATCGCCAACATTTAACAGCCTAGTGCCACATTTAGTCTTCCACGATCGATTCATACACACCTTGCAACACTATTATTACGTAAACACCAATTGTTACGTTGTAGCAACTAAAACAAGGCTGTATTTGCTTTCTAAACAGAAGATGAATGTCTGTCAAAGGCCAACAGCAGCTCACTAAGGCATGGTCGATTCCTTAGTTTCAGCACCTTAAGCGGTGCCAATAAGGCGGCTTCCTCGACTGAGCATAGGCGGTAGGAGCAGTTTGCCTTAATCACAGGCGCCCCAGTGGATACGGCACCCTAGCTTGCTCTCAGCATCCGGGCCCGGGAGAGTCTTCCGGAAGGAATGCCGCAGCCCTCGGGTAAACCCCCAATCCTCCGCCTCATCCCCTCTCTCCCCTTCCCTCCTCGATGACGGCGTCTCTTTCTTACAGTTTGAGATATTTAGACGGTATAAAAAAACTAAAAACCTACCTATGAATATGGCTCAGTAAATAGGAAGTTAACCCATATATGCCTGACTTCCTATATACTGTATAGTCCACCCATAAACTTATTCATTAAAGAAAATGTTGCAATAGGAAACTAAATTGGTGTGGTTGGTTGGCTATGAAGTGGACTTACTCATCACAAAAAGAAAGTTAAGGATTTGAGATGTGGCGTATAACTGCAACCACAAACCCTTCGCCTTAGTAACAAGAATTCTGACGCTTAATTAACGAGTAATTATCCCGTAATGTACCTGTAACAAGGCGTCACGGCGAGTCACGACCAGTGGCGGAACAAGGGGTGTGTACAGGGGGGGGGGGGGGCACCATAGTTTCTTTATATATATAGATATATATATAAAATATAATATATATATTATATATATATATATATATAATATATATATATATATATATATATATAATGAGGTGTATATAATAATTATATTATAATATATATGGATACATTTGTTGCATCATCATGTTACTATAGATCCAATAATAAGTATAAATTTTAGATTAATATTATTGGTAAATTTTTCTCAATATGTTACCAATTTATCTAGTTATTCAAATGAGGGGCACCGCCTTGAAATGGGGGGGCACCCGGGGAGGCACCACCCTGAAATAGGGGGGCACGTGCCCCCCCAGGCCCCCCACTGGTACCCATAAAGAGAGTAAAAAAAAGAGAATAAATAAAGGGGGTGGATCATATTAGTTTGAAGTGTGTTGATACTTCTCTCTTGAAAAACTCCAGACTGCCTCCCTTCGGCATCCCCTCAGAATCCTATCACAATGACAAGTTAGAGGATAAAGAAAGAAGATTTGCAAGAGAAGATAGCACTCGCCCTCCCCCCAGGTGTAGCGGGTCAGAAGTTACCCTGGACCAGAAGTTCCAAAACAGCAACTGCGCATGCGTGGCTCATGACAAGTTACCGAATGAAGGAACCTAACTTAACTTAATCTATCCTATAAGCAGACCTATAACCTATAACTTAACCTCCTCTCTGGCGGAGAGCGAGGATGTTCGCGTCCGTGATATCATGGGCTCCGCATGCGCAGTTGTTGTTTAGGTAACTTAGGTATTGGTCATGCGCATGTGCAGAACTATAGATGGTATGCACGTGACAAAACAATAACAGAGCGACTGACTCTGGCCGTGGGGCTGGCCGAGGAACCCGGGGGAAAAGTTTACTTTCCAGATTAATTTGCCCCCGACCAAATACGTTTATCATTATAAATGATATACAGGGAGGTCCCGTTATACGAGCATTCAGTATACGAGAATCCGATGATACGAGGTGTAAATTAGGGTCTATTTTCAATATACGAGATCGAAAATCCAATGATACGACATTCAAACTGGGGTGAGTAAAATTATCAAGTTCAAAATGCGCGCCCTACCACTCCCGGGCTGGACAAAGGGGGATTTGGTTGACCCCAGTGAGGTCACCCCTAGCAAGCCGTGACCTGAAGGGTAATTAAGCATATGGCGCGGCCTGACATTTAGGGGTAATTAGCAGGTGTGCGGCCCCAACCTTGGGACCTCAGTCAGGTCACCCCTAGCAAGGCGTGACCTGAAGGGTAATTAAGCATTGCGCGGCCTGACCTTTAGGTGTAATTAGCAGGTGTGCGGCCCCAACCTTGGGACCGCTACACTACCTTGTATCACGCGGCGTCCCCTACAGTACAACATCTTTTTTGCTTGTTATGCATGTTTTATGTTTAATTAATGTGCAGTTATGTTATTTTGTGTGCTATTTTCTCTTTCAGAATGCTTTTTCTACAGAATAGGTAGTACAGTGTGGGTAATATAGACGCTGTGTGTTTGTTGTGTTTGCTATAGTTTATTTTAGCTTGAAAAACTTGTCTTTTTTTTTTTTTTTTTTAATTGATGGGGTCCTGGAACCAAATCTATATTTTACCATTAGTTATGTGTTTCGTTATACGAGATTTCGCTTTACGAGTATGCCAGGTGGAACCTAACTGCTCGTATCTTCGGGACCTCCCTGTACTGTTATCTTCGAAAATGTTTGTTCTATAAGATCATCACATAAAACACAGTAAAAGACAATAAATTGTGAGGGAAGGTTGTACCACAGTGGTTAGTGTCTCCGACTGGCGTTCTCGGTGACCCGAGTTCGATCCCGAGTGAGACCCATAAATCCACTTAAAATCTTTCTGCACCGTGGAGTGGCCTAAGAACAACCACATGCCCTGCTCATTAACTCTACTTCCGATTGCGAGTGTATCGGAGGCCACAGGGGGGCGGCATGGGCCTCTAATTACAGGCGTCACTATAAAAATCCTGCCTGCGCCACCACGGGCGAGGGCCAACCATCACAGCCCTCAAGGGAACCTCCAGTGCCTACCAATGTTGTAGTCAAGACCAGACCCTCCGAGACCAAGACCAAGACCAAGACCAGACCCTTCGAGACCAAGACCAAGACCAAGACCAAGACCAGACGTTCCGAGACCAAGACCAGCCCTCCGAGACCAAGACCAAGACCAGACCCTCCGAAACAGACCAAGGCCAAGAAAATGCTTATAAACATTTTTTTTATAAATATGACTATTATCTGAATGTTTTTGGTCTATACTGCATAAATACTAAATTGTATTGTCCTAAGTTGTTTGGATGGGATCGCCGAAAGTGCTTGATAAAAGCCGACGTCGTGCCAGCCTTGTCCGTGATGCTTTGCTTGCAGAAAGTAAAATCTGGTGTGTGCTTCTGGTTTTTCGTGTTTCTTATAAAAAAACTCCTATGAGTGGATCCTCCCCAAACATGTGAGGGATACTCCATACATGGGCGGATAAGGCCCCTGTAGAGAGCAAGCAACTGGGAGGGAGAAAAAAAGGATGCAGACGCCACAGGACACCAAACTTCTTAGAAGCTGTTTTAGCAAGAGATGAGATGTGAGATTTCCAGTTCAGATTTTTAGTAAAGGATAGTCCTAGAATGCTCATTGTAGAAGGAGACAGTTGAGTGTCATTGAAGAAGAGGGGATAGTTATCTGGTAGGTTTTGTCGAGTAGATAGGTGAAGAAATTGGGTTTTTGAGGTATTGAACAAAACAAGGTTTGCTTTGCCCCAATCAGAAATTATAGAAAGATCAGAAGTTAGGCGCTCGGTGGCATCTCTCCGTGAATCACTTAGTTCCTGTTGAGTTGGACGTCTAATAAACGACGTTGAAAAATGCAGGGTAGAATCATCAGCGTAGGAGTGGATAGGGCTTTGAGTTAGACTTAGAAGATCATTAATGAATAATAGAAAGAGAGTGGGTGATAGGACAGAACCCTGGGGAACACCACTATTGATAGATTTAGGAGAAGAACGATGTCCGTCTACAGTAGCTGCAATAGAACGGTTTGAAAGGAAACTTAAGATGAAGGTACAGAGAGAAGGATAGAAACCGAATGAGGGTAGTTTGGAAATTAAAGATTTGTGCCAGACTCTATCAAAAGCTTTTGATATGTCAAGGGCAACAGCAAAAGTTTCACCGAAACCCCTAAAGGAGGAGGACCAAGATTCAGTTAGGAAAGCTAGAAGATCGCCAGTAGATCGCCCTTTACGGAAACCGTACTGACGATCAGATAGAAGATTGTGAGCAGATAGATGCTTAAGAATCTTCTTATTAAGTATAGATTCAAAAACTTTAGAAAGGCAGGAAGTCAAAGCTATAGGACGGTAGTTTGAAGGATTAGAATGGTCACCCTTCTTAGGAACAGGTTGGATGTGAGCAAACTTCCAGCAAGAAGGAAAGGTGGAAGTAGATAGACAAAGACGGAAAAGTTTCACCAGACAGGGTGCAAGCACAGAAGCACAGTTTTTGAGAACAATAGGAGGGACTCCGTCAGGACCGTAAGCCTTCCGATGATCTAGGCCAGAAAGGGCAAAGAAAACATAATTACGAAGGATCTTAATGACAGGCATAATATAGTCAAGAGTATATGAGTAAATGACTAGTATAGTCATTTATACTGATAAACGCATTTGGTAGGGGGCCAATTATTTTAGAAAGTTCCATAAACCCTAGCGATGTTATGAGACAAAATTATCTCCGGTCGCCACCCGCGGCCCCGCCATCGGCGCTAATTTCTTATTAAATCAAACCTCACGTCTAAGCTGCTATTCTGGTGGTGAGGCACGAATTGTTTTAAACTAAATCTAAGGTAATCTAAACTAAACCTAACCCCACATCTAACCTCCGAACTCTATAAAGATTCACTCATTGTCTGGTTTGTTTAGGAAGAGGGAGGATAACGGCAAAATGAGGCCTTTTCGACGATTTCTAAAGTGATCGTCATTCTTAACACTTCAAATGACATGGGTACGGTGTACTTTTGACCGCGTACTCAATTCCTGGTTGAAAGTATCAATTTACCGCCGTGGTAAATGATGAGTCGTGATGTCCTTCCATTTGTGCCGCGGTATGTTAATTTATAACATGATCCGCGATCCGAGATCAGAGCCATGATCCGCGGGTTGCATGCTGTCCTGACTGCCGTGTGGCAATCAGGCACCATTCCTCCTGACTGGAAAAGGGGGCTGGTCATCCCTATCTGGAAAGGGAAAGGGGACCGTCAGGACTGCAACAATTACCGCGGTATTACACTGCTCAGCATGCCAGGGAAGGTGCTTGCCCATCCATTACTGACGCAGATTCGCAGTCATCTGCAGAAGCATCAGAGACCTCAGCAGTCTGGGTTCACGCCTGCTAAGTCAACAACGGACCGTATCCTGGCGCTTCGTGTCCTGGTGGAACGCCGACGTGAGTTTCGACAGGGGATGCTTGCAGCCTATGTTGATCTCAAGAAGGCGTTTGACTCAGTGCATCGTGAGTCACTCTGGGATCTTCTGCGACTTTGTGGGATTCCTGCAAGGACTATTGGTTTGATGACTGGTCTGTACTCTGGGACTGAGTGTGCTGTGAAGTGTGGGGCAGGTGTATCCAGCTACTTTCCTGTTAATACAGGAGTGAGGCAAGGGTGCGTCCTTGCCCCATCCCTTTTCAACGCTTGTATGGACTGGGTATTGGGCAAAGTTGTAGATCAAAGTGATTGTGGAACATCCGTCGGCAACACCAAGATCACTGATCTTGTTTTTGCCGATGATGCAGTAATCTTTGCTGAGTCGCTGGAGGTCCTGGTGATGGCTCTCGAGGCGCTGCACGAGGAGGCAAAGCCTTTGAGACTTGGTCTCCTGGCTCAAGACCAAGGTCCAGGTGTTTGGAGACTTACTAGATGAAGCAGTACAGTCTGTTCATGCGTGCGGCGAGAACATTGAGATCTTGGAAAGTTTTACATACCTTGGTAGCGCAGTCCATAATGACAGCGGGTCACGTCAAGAAGTCTTATGGCGGATTGGCATTGCCCACGGTGTTATGGACTCACTCAGCGGGAGTATTTGGCATTGTCAGTACCTGTGCAGGAGGACAAAGATCCGGATCTTCAAGTCGCTTGTGATCCCTGTCTTACTCTATGGTTGTGAAGCATGGACACTAAATAGTGACTTAAAGAGATGAATCGATGCCTTTGGTAATAAGTGTCTTCGCAGAATCATGGGGTATCGCTGGGATGATTACGTGTCAAATCAGCGATTGCATCGTGAGACTGAATCGAGGCCTATTACCTGCATAGTCCGTCAGCGCCAACTTCGGCTATATGGGCATGTGGCATGCTACCCTGAAACCGATCCTTCCCATCGGGTTGTATCTGTAAAGAGACAATCCGGCGTGGAGGAGGCCAAGGGGGCGCCCACAAGGCTCCTGGCTGGGGCAAGTTGATGTTTCTTGTCGAGAGCTGCTTGGTATGGGAAAGGAGCCTGCATGGAGACTCACGCGTGGTGACCACCGGGAGTGGCGTCGGTGACCACCGGGAGTGGCGTCGGTGACCACCGGGAGTGGCGTCGGTGACCACCGGGAGTGGCGTCGGTGACCACCGGGAGTGGCGTCGTAGGGCGACGCGCCCCCCAGCGTATGCCCTCAACGATTGATTGATTTATTACTTCTTTTTTTGTTCCCTAGTCCGTCTTGCCCTTGTGATGTAAACAAAAAAAATCGACCACCGTCTCCTCAAGTAAAATAACAAATGAATAATGAATTATTAATAAATTATGTCAATGAAATAACAAAAAACAAAGAAACTGAAAGACATAACATATTAGTCTCAGTCTCTCTCTCTCTCTCTCACCTTGAGGCGTCCGCAGGCCTGGGGGGGTGGAGGAGCAAGTGTGTGGTCCGCTCCCGTATCAGGAAGTCATTGAACATCTCAAAGAGGCGGGAAGCAGCATATATCACCTCACAGAGCAGGGAGGAGCTCTGGAGGCGGCCTGCATGAGGAGGATGAGGAAGATAAAAGTGTGAGAAGGATGAGGAAGACAAAAGAGTAGGAGGAAGATATGAATATAATTGAGGAAGAAGAGGAAGAAGACGAAAGAATGTGAGGAAGAGGAGGAAAAAGAGGACAAAAATTTGTGAGGAAGAGGAAGAAGATGTGAATGAGTGAAGAAAAAGAGAAGGACGAAGAAGATATGAGAGTGTGAGGAGGAGGAACAGAAGAATAAAAGAGAGGAGAAGGAGCAGGAGGAGGAAGGCAAAAAGAATGGGGGCGGGGAAGGAGGAGGAGGAGGAGGAGGAGGAGGAGGAGGAGGAGGAGGAGGAGGAGGAGGAGGAGGAGGAGGAGGAGGAGGAGGAGGAGGAGGAGGAGGTAAGAATAAGAGTTAGGATGAAGAGGGGGAGGAGGACTGGAGGAGGAAGAAGAAAACAAAAAGAAAGAGAATGTGGAAGAGGGAGAAAACATAAAGGCAAGTACAGGGAGGTCCCGTTATACGAGCATTCGATGATACGAGATGTGTAAATTAGGGTCTATTTTCAATATACGAGATCGAAAATCCAATGCTACGACATTCAAACTGGGGTGATTAAAATTACCAAGTTATTTACTAAAATTATAGTCATTTACTGACACTATGATTTTACCTAATTTTGTACGATAATCAATCTGATGGTGGTGGTGGTGGTATTTCATAATTGTTATTCTTCCTCCTCTCTGTACCCACGGCTGAAATGGCATATTTAACACCTCACACACACCCTACCACATATATAACACCACGCTAACCCTAAATAACACCTATAATGGCATTAGAAACACGAGTTATAGTGGTTATATGAGGCCTAACACAAGCCGCCTGCCTCTCGGCGATGCTAAACGACACTTGTTGTGAAGGCTACGAACACATTTGATTTCCACTGCACTAATGCACTACTTTCGCCACTGCACTAATGTCGCCTGTCGGCACAATATATTACAAATTTTAGCATAAATGCTAAAAGCTCGCTTCGCTCGCTTGGACAATGAGTTAAGAGACGAAATATAACTTTTTGTGCCAAATTTCTCATTTTGCGCCTGTATCTTTCTTGCCCACACATTCGTGGAAAAATTTTACAAGCCTATATGACACCTGATTTCAGCTGAAATAGGTGTCCAAGCTCGCGATGATAATTCTGGTGGCTCGGTACGACAATGTTGCCTACAAAAATTCACAACCCTGGACAATGTACAATGATTCAGATGCGCAGAGACGAGTTTGTGGGCAGTGGAAGAGGTCTGCGCACCCCTCCCTTGTCCCTTACCTACCCTACCCTCTCGAGTCTAGTGTATCACGCGTCGTCCACAAGAGTACATACAACGTCTTTGTTGCTTGTATGTATTGTGCCTTGTGAGTCGATTTTAGTGATTTGCTGGTTTACTTAATGTGGTTATTGTGACTTATTTGTGCTCTGTCCTACTGTGCTGTCACACTCTTAATTCACTGTGTTTTGTGTGGTGGTGTGGTGGTGCGGTGGTGTGGTATAATAGAGCCCTATATTTGAGAGTTTGAGTTTGTTGTGTTTGCTATAGTTTATTTTAGCTTGAAAAACATGTTGTTGTTTTTTTTTTTTTTTTTTAATTGATGGGGTCCTGGAACCAAACCTATATTTTACCATTAGTTATGTGTTTCGTTATAAGAGATTTTGCTTTACGAGTATGCCAGGTGGAACCTAACTGCTCATATCTTTGGGACCTCCCTGTATGCAGGTTCAACCAAAACTCCTAATCACCACTTTCTTTTTCCTATAATCAATAAGCTTGAAGGACTGAGAGAAATAGGAGTTTTTGGGTGGGAGAGGTAAATTAAACTGGTTCATGATCCCTCAAAAATATTAACCTAAACCAAACCAAACCAAACCTGACATTATAAACTTGTAAACCTCCAGTGGACATTAAAAACAAATGGTCAATGGAATATTTTTTTTCCTTTTTTACATTTTTTCGGCCCAATGCGCCTGTAGGCAGTGACTTCCAGGGTTGGGATGGTAGGCCCTGGAGGTTATGGTCCGGCAGTCAGAGTGGGTTACCGTGCTTTAGCGTCCGCATAAAATATATTCACATTTTCATGACCTTTGGACCCTACTAAACAATATTAGCGAGGGTGTCGCCCTAACAGCCCTGAGCATATTCCATAAAACCCATTAATATGCAAATTAGCTGGCGCCATTATCGGCATTTCTAATTTTGATCAAATCAAAGCAAAGGTTGGTGATGTTGGTATAGAGATGAGTATAGATAATACAAAAGGGAAACTCAATATTATAGTGTTTGCAGATGACACTGTAGCTACTACTAACAGAGAGTAAAAAAGATTTGCTAAAATTGATGTGAATTCAGTAGTGTTTGTGTGAGGAGGAAACTAAAAGTTAATGTGGCCGAAAGGGAAGTGATGGTATTTAAGAAATTAAGGAGTGAAGTTATTGAGTTTGAAGATCAAATTAGCATGACAGTTGAGAGCCAGAAGTAATATAAAATAATGATGAATGGACAGATAATTATATGGTTCAATCCCGTGAAAGTATGGAAGCAGGGAAGGGGTGATAAGAGAGAGAGGCCTACAAGGAAGGAAAGTAGTGAGATCTTTGGGGCGCGTGATGAGAGGAAGGACAATGAGTAAACATCTTAACTGTTCACTACATAAGTGGCACATGCCAAAACTACAGTGATATATAACTACTGTATAAGTGCTTCTAGGAGACTGCTTATTATTTCCACTGCCTTCATGCATCTACTTCAACACCATTCCCCGCAAATTTTAACATATCAGAACCTAAATACAGGGAGGTCCCGTTATACGAGCATTCGGTATACGATAATCCGATGATACGAGATGTGTAAATTAGGGTCTATTTTCAATATACGAGATCGAAAATCCAATGCTACAACATTTAAACTGGGGTGAGTAAAATTATCAAGTTCAAAATACTCGCCCTACCACTCCCAGTCTGGAAAAAGGGGGATTTGGTTGACCCCAGTCAGGTCACCCCTAGCAAGCCGTGACCTGAAGGGTAATTAAGCATATGGTGCGGCCTGACATTTAGTGGTAATTAGCCAGGTGTGCGGCCCCAACCTCAGGACAGCAGTCATGTCACCCCTAGCAAGGCGTGACCTGAAGGGTAATTAAGCATATGGCGCGGCCTGATCCTTAGGGGTAATTAGCAGGTGTGCGGCCCCAATCTTGGGACCACTACACTACCCTCTTTTGTATCACTCGGCGTCCCCTACACTACAACGTCTTTTTTGCTTGTTATGTATGTTTTATGTTTAATTAATGTGCAGTTATGTTATTTTGTGTGCTATTTTCTCTTTCAGAATGCTTTTTCTACAGAATAGGTAGTACAGTGTGGGTAATATAGACGCTGTGTGTTTGTTGTGTTTGCTATAGTTTATTTTAGCTTGAAAAACACGTCTTTTTTTTTTTTTTTTTTTTTTTTTTTAATTGATGGTCCTGGAACCAAACCTATATTTTACCATTAGTTATGTGTTTCGTTATACGAGATTTCGCTTTACGAGTATGCCAAGTGGAACCTAACTGCTCGTAACTTCGGGACCTCCCTGTAGTAGTATATATATAAATATATACATGCATACCTATATAGGGTATTATTCTAGTGTTTGCCCATACTCCCCCTCTCCCACAAAACAAGTTTGGGGACCTGGGGGAATGCGGGATATTTGGCTGGGGTACAAAATATGCGTCGCAACCACATAGTTTTTGAGTTAGGGGTGTTGAAAAGATTCCCTAGATCTAGGGAAAATTCATTGGATTTCTTCTGAGTCCAGAGACGTGTGAACCTGAAGATCCTCACAGAATGATGACCGAAGTGTCGAGAACCCCCCCAACCCCCCGCTAGGAGGTTAGGGTAGGTTATATTTGGGTAGGTTATGTTAGATTTAGTTAGGTTAGGTTATATTTGGTTAGGTTAGATTAGGTTAGATTTGGTTAGGTTAAATTTGGTTAGGTTAGGTTATCAGTGGGTCAAGCCCCCCGCTAGGTTATGTTAATTTTGGTTAGGCAAATTTATCTAGATACAAGGAAATTAACCCCCCTACACAACTCTTTAATTACGTGTTTCCGACGCATAATTTGTTCCCCACCCGAAAACCCCGCATTCCCACAGGTCCCCAAACTTGTTTGGGAGAAGTGGGAGAGTATGGGTAAACACTAGAAATTTATCATATATAGGTCTATACCTATTCAAACTTGTATGACTAATGGTTAGAAAACTGTGAAACTCATGTTAATTTCAATTTTCTCGTATTGCATTGGCTCGTCAAGTAACACTTACACCATGATGTATACTACTACTTATTATGAGGAAAGACAACAAAAGGAACTCAATTAATAAGGAATATTAATACTATCATAACCATGAATATTGACAACCGACAAAGAGAAGACTACGACGATGAAAAAATTTCGAGTTGTTTTGGGCGAAATTGATATTCCAGGTGCTATATTTCTATGCTATGTTCTCGCTGACAACACTACAGAAGACCTGAAGTGATGGCTGATGTGCAGAGGCTTCTAAACCAAGAAAACAGTCACAGCAGTCTCATTTAGAGGTAAGCAAGTGGTAGGGACACAATACGTACTACCTACCACTTGCTTACCTCTTGACGAGGCTGTTATGACTCTGTTTTCCTAGTTTAGAAGCCTCTGCACATCAGCCATTACCTCAGGTCTTCTCTATAGTGTTGTCAACGAGAACAGAACACGGTAATATAGCACCTGGAATATCAATTTCACGCAAAATAACTCTAAATTCTTCCATCGTCGTAGTTTTCCCTCCTTAGGTCCACCTGCGGCGACCCCGCCTTATCCCCACAATGCACCAATGTAAACAAACCGTGACGTAGTTATAGGTAGGGTCCATTGTAGTAATAAAACTTGAGAAAACCGAGATCGCAGAAGAAGCATCCTCCACTGATGGCAGCCAATATAAAACGAGCGAAATCACTTCGAGTAATCGTCCAGACCATTTCATTATTCCTGATTTAATGCAGTCAAAATATAGCCATTATCGAGTATATCAACAATATGTTGTCACTTTTTGCATCCAGTCACCAGTTTTTAAATGATCCGCATTAAAAATCTGTAAATTCCCCGAGCTCTCATAACACAACTGACGACCAGCAGACGATGGACCACGGCTCGGTGACATCATGTTAGGAAGCCTCCCAGCCCGGCGGTAATACAAATACACGTAAACTCAGAAAAAAATATAGTGCTTGAAGAATTTTGGGTGTTTCTGATATTTGTTTTTTGCGATATGGCATATACGTACTTGCATCCTTTATGGGTGCAGCAAGAAAGCTGTGCCTTTTCAGAGAGCTTAGCACCCATTTCCGAGCTATACGGCCACGATATATGTGTGGAGCGCCGGGGAGAGGCGGGCGGTGTGAAGCAGATTGTCTCGCTGAGCGCTTCTTGCCCGCCTCTCCACGGCGCTCCACACATATATCGTGGCCGTATAGCTCGGAAATGGGTGCTAAGCTCTCTGAAAAGGCACAGCTTTCTTGCTGCACCCATATAGGATGCAAGTATATGCCATATCGCAAAAAAAAAATATCAGAAACACCCAAAATTCTTCAAATACTATATTTTTTTCTGAGTTTACGTGTATTTGTATTACCGCCGGGCTGGGAGGCTTCCTGCCGTGAAGTCACCAGCAAGTTTCCCGCCACGGCTGGAATGGGGCTGTTGCTTTTCCCGCGCTTTTTACAAAAGTCATGTTTTTAGGGAAATAAGGTGTGGAAATTAATTATTTTTTGTGGATTAGGTATTTTGAATGAACATTCAACATAATTATGCAAAGAAAAAATGGGTCTGGACGATTACTTTAACTAAGCTGTCTGCCATGTCACAAAACGTGCTTTGTTTTGATTGATTTAAAATATGTGAAGTGATAGCGTCATTAAACGTCACACCCTCAATCGTCTCTGAGCATGCGCCAAATCAAGCGTCACACCTGCCACGCGCACCCACGCTTCAGTGCGCCTGCACTGAGACCCATAACAGACACACAAACACACGCACAAAGGCAGGACATATGTAATCTGTAAACTAATTAAAATCTTTAACTTTTATTTCTGGTGTTAGCCTTAATAGCCGCCCATATAATATGGGGTTAAAATTAAAATACTCCTAATGATGAAAACTAAACGTTCGGGATACTTAAAACCTCCGATCGTGTATTGGTTGAAACTGCAAATATACCAAAAAGAGAACGGGAAAAAATCCCCATTATTTATTTTATTAATTATTTCAATATGACGGGAGGTTAGCAATCACACTACCCATGTATCACCCACCTTTCACCAATGAATCGCCAACCGGCCATCAATGTACCACCCACCTGTCACCCATGAATCATCCACCTGTCACCCATGTATCATCCAACTGCCACCCATGTATCACCCACCTTTCACCAATGAATCGCCAACCGGCCATCAATGTATCACCCACCTGTCACCCATGAATCATCCACCTGTCACCCATGTATCATCCACCTGTCACCCATGTATCATCCACCTGTCACCCATGTATCATCCACCTGTCACCCATGTATCATCCAGCTGCCACCCATGTATCACCCACTTTTCACCAATGAATTGCCAACCGGCCATCAATGTATCACCCACCTGTCACCCATGAATCATCCACCTGTCACCCATGTATCATCCACCTGTCACCCATGTATCATCCAGCTGCCACCCATGTATCACCCACCTTTCACCAATGAATTGCCAACCGGCCATCAAAGTATCACCCACCTGTCATCCATGAATCATCCACCTGTCACCCATCGTTTCGCCCCACTGTAACGGACGTTTCGCCCCCCACTCGCGGACGTTTCGCCCCACGGAAATTACTATACTGTTTCAAAACTGTTCATCAAATGACTACAAAATCATCAGAAATACTGATCAATTTGTTTATGCACAAAATGATGACAAAATGCTGTTATCGACCGGTCTTAAAGGGACAGTGTACTTCGAATTCCGTACTATAGTCAAAACAGGATTTGAGTGATAGTCGATTTTTCTACGATAATTTCCATATTTCTTCTTTAAATCTCTCCAAATTTTGACACACTTAAGTTTCTAACCAATACCTAACTACACGTCAAATTTCATAAAAATCAGATGAGAAATAAAAAAAGTTCCTTCAGAAACGTCCATTTTAAAACATTTCTGGGATTTAGATAATACAAAATGACTCTCCAAATCCCAGAAATTTTAATGGACGTTTTTGAAGGAACTTTTTTATTTCTTAACCGATGTTTATGAAATTTGACATGTACACGTAGTTAGAAAAAGCCCTCTATGAGTGGCAGTCCATTCATATTTCGGCCGCTCTAGTACGGAATTCAGTACACTGTCCCTTTAAGACCGATCGATAACAGCATTTCGTCACTTGTTTGTGCGTAAACAAATGGATCAATATAGGGATCAATATTTCTGATGATTTTGTAGTCATTTGATGAACAGTTTTGAAATAGTATAGTAATTTCCGTGGGGCGAATCCGGGGGGCGAAACGTCCGCGAGTGGGGCGAAACGTCCACGAATGGTGGCGAAACGTCCGCTAGTGTGGGGCGAAACGTCCGCTAATGTGGGGCGAAACGTCCGCGATTGGGCGGGGGCGAAACATCCATGGGGCGAAACGTCCGGCATTCCCTAGCGAATAGCGAGCGAATCCCCCCAGGAGGTTGGGGGGATTCTCGACACACTAAACAAATATAACCTAACCTTCTAGCGGGGGGTTGGGGGGGTTCTCAACACTTCGGTCATCATCCTGTGAGGATCGTCAGGTTCACACGTCTCTGGACTCAGAAGAAATCCAATGAATTTGCCCTAGATCTAGGGAATTTTTTCAACACCCCTAACTCAAAAAAGATGTGGTTGCGACGCATATTTTGTACCCCAGCCAAATATCCCGCATTCCCCCAGGTCCCCAAGCTTGTTTTGTGGGAGAGGGGGAGTATGGACAAACACTAGAATAATACCCAATATACTGAGCCGAAAATAATAGAGAAAAAGTAAGCTGTAAGGCCTGTGGAGCCCGCCAACTCCTGCGGAATATTAACCCCTACCTGTCACCCATGTATCACTCACTTGTCACCCATGTACACATGCCACCCATGTATCACCAACCTGCCTGCCACCCATGTTTATATGATCATGTTACATGTATCACCCACCTGTCACCCATGTATCACCCACCTGTCACCCATGTATCACCCATCTGTCAACCATGTACACACCTGCCAGTATGTAGGAGCCCCATTTGATAACAGCCTCCATCTCTGCGGCGCCTTGAGGGTTGCTGGTCACCCATTTCTGGTATTTGATAAGCCATTGCCTGTCGCTCTCCTTCTGCTCTGCCACCATGTTTGTTTACACTTTACAATACTACGAGCCTATCTGTGTTGACATATTTTCATTTTCTTTATTATTCTTATTATCATTATCGTTTTTATTATTATTTTACATGACGTCTTATGGTTTTTTATTGGTAATTTATCAAGTATATCAATAGGTCACTACACTCCGTTGTATGATCCCGTGATCTACTAGCAGAGAGTCTCTCCGAGAGCTGTCACTCGGCTGATTTAACATGGCGCGCCATTTTGAATTCATGGACAAGAAAATTGAAAGACTTACCTAGTGATGATAGATGGGCAAAGAAAATATCCCAGGAAAATAGATCAAGTTCTACCTGGAAGAAGGAACTAGAGAGATGGAAAAGGAGAGAAACTGTGGGAGAGGAATGGAACAGGATGGAGATAATAGATATCAAAAAGAAAATTGAGAATAATGGGCTAGTTAAATGGCAGGAAGGAATGGCCAGGATAAGAAGATAAGATTTTCATCCTATCTAGACACTTTGCAAGTACCAACTACAAGGTTATTGACTATACAAAGCGCCGCCACGTCAGCACGAACTAGGCGGACTCGAACCGCTGACCGAATGCGCAGGGACGCTGCACATTGCGAGGTCACGTCTCTACCAACCTTGCCACCCTGACGGGCGGAATGGCCAGGAAATCAACGTTGCAGTGGTACAGGTGAAAACAGAAACCAGAGGGGTTGACCTGGCATGTAGGAGACTGGGGTAGTAAGTTACTCTATAAAGCAAGAACAGGCACCTTGGAAGTCAACGGAAGGAACAGCTAGGGAACTGGAGAACCAGAATTGTAGCTGCAGGGTAGGAGAGAAAGAAACTGTAGAACATGTCATTGTGGAATGCAACAAGTATAGGAGTCAGAGGGAAAAGCTTATAGCATCAATAGTAATAGTCCTAGGCAGAGAGGAGTGGGACAGGAGACTAGAGCAGAAAGACGGGGCCCTGTGTACGGTGTTAGGGCTGTATGGGGACAGAAAGGAAACTGAAAGTATTGTAAACCTCACCAAAGTGTTCCTAACGCAGTGTTGGGAGATCAGAACACAAAATAGACAATGAATTAAGATGATAATCAAAGGATTGAAAACTGATCAAAATGTCTTTCCCAGGTGAAATAAACAGGGGAAGAGTTAACAAGTTTTGTTAACGAAGGAGACGAAGTGGAAGAGGACCTATGAAGCGATACTAAGCGACTAAGGTCACAAGAAGAAGAAGAAGGACGGCAGCGATCCTAACGGCAGCAGGGGAGCTCTGACAGTCGCCCGTGATTGTTTACAAATGACGGGCAACAGCAGCGACTCGTTCTATGCGGCATTTGGCTGCAGTAACTGCAAAAGCGTACACAAACAGCTCCATTTCTTTCGGTTTCCCAAAGATAAAGATAGGTAGGTACAGATTGACTGGTGTTATGATGTTAAATATGAGGCCCCGCGCAGCAGAGAGAGGGACGATATTGAAAAATTCTAGTTACGCGCGCCAACAGGTTCACACAGGCTTCCTCTATGACGTAAACACACACCTCTGCCTCACTTCTACTCCCACCGTGTGGTGCTACACACCCAACTCATCGCCCTGAACGTCAACACCTTTGACCTGCCCACCCTGCTGGCGGCGGCTGGTGTTCCCCCCTCTCGGCAAAACGTCGTCATCCGCCTCACCTGTGCTCTTGTTCTTATCCTAACCTAATTCTGGATGGGTGTGGGGTGATGGGTAATGGGTGAGTGAATGGGTGTGTTGTGATGGGTAATGGTTGAGTGAATGGGTCCGGGGTGATGGGTAATGGGTGAGTGAATGGGTGGGGGTGATGGGTGAGTGAATGGGTGTGGGGTGAGTGAATGGGTGTGGAGTGAATGGGTGTGGGGTGATGGGTAATGGGTGAGTGAGTGGGTGGGGGAAGATGGGTAACGCGTGTGGGGTAATGGGTGAGTGAATGGGTGGGGGAAGATGGGTAACGCGTGTGGGGTAATGGGTGAGTGAATGGGTGGGGGAAGATGGGTAACGCGTGAGTGGAGGAATTAATTCCTTCCCTTCTTTGATTCCTTATTTCTTTCGAATTCCTCGTCAGTTCCTCTTCTGACTCTTCATCCCTCCAATTTCTTCCTTACTCCGTATTCCTCCTTTCCTTCTCTCATAAATTAAAAAAATGGCGCGGCCAGAGTGAACCCTCTCAGTAAAAGCTCTCTGCTACTAGTGGTAACTAGAGTACCTTGAATAATGGAGTAGCGACAACTTGATTTATGGGCGCCATCTTGCTACCAGGGCCTCTTCGTTCACCCAAGACCCGCGGAAGTTCTCAAGGCATGACCCCGCAGTATATCATATGTTATACGTACATGTATAAAGGATATACTGTTATCTTCGGAAATGTTTGTTCTATAAGATTATCACATAAAACACAGTAAAACACATTAAATAAAGGTCATTATGAGACTCTGAAGAAATATGCATGAACTTACATTACAATTCACTTAAACTCATCGTCATAAAACTTTGTGGAACAACTTATATGATGGAAGATATCAATAGAAGCAGAATTTTATTAGCTTTCCAGTGCTATATTTCGTTTTCTGATACATGCAGTAGTACCATGCAAACATTAGCATTAACTAAATAAATTACCGAAACTGCAAGAAGAAATCAACAGCGGATCCGCAGATAACATTGATAAGGAGTTCCGTCGATTCACGCCCTCCCCCCAACCTCCACCCCAGCCCCCCACTATGGCCCCACCCAGGAATCAGACCCCTCCAGGGGCACGGGGGGCTCTGACTACAGCTATGGGAACATTGTACACCGCCCTAAAGGCCCTTCCAGAGGTCCTACCCTTGAAACCATCGATCCGGAACCGAACTGGGGTGGAGGACGAAGAACCGGGATACAAGTAGGCGGTTCCACCCGGGTCTTCGGGGTGGAGAACCGGGGTGGCATACTGGGGAAATACGACGCCCCAGTAATCCCATCTCGCCCCCGGCACCCAGATAAGGCCGAAAGGTAAAGTCACTTCGGGAGAGGTAGAAACGGCGGCGTATTTCTCCCGACTAATGCTATATCCCATAACAAGTGGTTGTCTCGGGAGCATGGTAGCCCTGGGTATTAGGGTACGCCGTATAACAAAAATTCTTTTTCTCAACTGTGGCATGCCAATTTCCTATGTAAAATGAAAATCTAAGACGATTTTATCTATTTCCTTTTTTGCATTTGAGCAATTCTTACTATGCAAAATCGCACTTTTATATTGCACCCTTATCGAATAATGCTTAAATGAGTACGCAGTGTCCGGTTGGTCCTGTGTATTGCATCATGCACCAATATGAGTTCCAAATGACTAGCGTGGTAAGCTCTTTCTGATCAGTTGGTTCATCAGGCACTACATCACAGTGTCACAGCCTCTACGTTGGCCTAGAACGTGTCCATCATGTCCTTCTTAGACCTGAAGCAGGGCATGGTCTCCCGGTGGTGGGCCCGAGCCCGGATGAACCCGTCTCTGGCCTGCTGCCCCACCACTGCTGCCGCAGCCTCTGTCACCTGCTTCACGACTCTTTCGGTGCTCTGAGTGTGGATAGAGAACTCCGGAACCTCGTACGGCTTGACCAGGATCTCCTGGATCTGATCCCCGGACAGTGAACAGGTGAATGCCGGCTCGTGCACCTGGCCAGGCTGCCAGCTGATCAGTGTCTGCAAGCTGGTGGCTGACAAGTTCAGCTTGGGTGTGATGCGAGGTCTTACACTGGTGTCCCCATACTCCTCGCCAACCCTCAGCTTCAAAATCTGGGTCACGACGAACCTGCGGTCGTCCTCACTCTGACTCGCCATCAGCGAGAGGAGGACACATTCTGAGTGTGCGAACCATGCTCCTGTCCGCACGTAGAAGGTCACAGCTGTTTGGACCTTCTTGGGCTGCGACCTCATCACTCTGAGCTGCGTGAGGATGTGCTTAGGGCCGTCCTCTAGTCTGTGGTGAACCTTGATGTCGTAGTAGAGTTTGAAGTACACCTGCAGGCAGTACTTGACCAGGATTTCCAGGGTGTTCAGTTCTTTGCCAGTTAGTCCATGCTTTCTGGTCCACATGTACACGAGCGACTGGGCTGTGGTGAGCCATCTGGAGTGGGACACCTTGCCACACTTGATCTCCTGCAGCTCGGACGGGAGAACGCCCCATTTCACAGCCTGGACCAGCTGGTAGGAGACCTGCTGGTCAGTGGACCTGTTGACCAGGATATACTCCGGTATCTCCGTGAGATCTTCACCGCCTGGCACTCCTCTGAACTCTGCGTTGTACTGCATCTCATTCACGCTGGAGAGCAGACTGCACACTGGACCCGTGAAGCCAGTGTCAGATGAGGTAGGCCCGTCGATGCTGGTGATAAGGTGGGGCAGGGGCAACTCGTTTGTGTGCAACACGCATATACTCCAGAAGAGCTTGCGTCCTAGCATCTTCTCCAAATGGGCGTGAGTACCACCCTTCCACCCCGTGTTGGCCCTAGTTGAGTCACCTTGCAGTACGATCAGTGAGTCGGTGGAGTCGTATGTCACCAGCAGATCATAGAGAGCCTGAGCCACCTTGAACGCAGGCTTCTCAGGTGGCACCGGGTCCTCTGGTACAAAGTGCCAAAGGTACCTTCCAGATAGCTCCTTTGTCACTGACACATGCTCCTCCCTGATCAACCTTGGGTGCAGTTTCCCATAGCTGTCGGGCACCATCGCCCTGGTCTTGTCCTTCCTCCCATCGTAACCCAATCTAACTATTTTGGTACCCTGGTGCTTCCCCTGGTCAAGGTCCCTGGCCGATGCCATGGCCTCCTGCCTGGCCCTCCTCAGCTTGTTAGGATCGCAGACCAGGTACGACATGTCTGGAGAGAGGTGGCCGTCAGCGATAAGGTCCTGGAGGAATCCAGAAGCCAAGGCAGCAGCAGCAGTGGGCGGTACGTCGAACCGGATGCTTGCCAGCGCCAGGTTCCGGACTGGCATTGTGTTTCTTCTTGCAGCTGGCCTGTCCAAGTACTGCATCACAAGGAATGACAGGGACCAAGGGGTGCCAGGGATCAAGAATTGATGATAGGTGCAAATGAAGCCGTTACTTTAGCGAGGCTAAGCTATGTTTTGCATATAAATATAAAAGTCCATTTTTGCATAGCAAGAAGGGTACCTGGAACTGTGGCCGATAGGAACTGTCGCCGATTTCGGCGACTGTTCCAATTTTTCACGTCGGCACGTTGTCAACACCCTTTTCCTGACTCCGCCCCCTTGGAGACTTGACCTGGCGCAGCATCACAAACCCTTTACTCTTCCTTTACATCTATTCCAAATGGAACTGTCGCCGAGAATTTCCGCGTCGGCGAGCGTTCCACTGTCGGCGACAGTTCTCGTTTGATGCTTCGGCGACAGTTCCTATCGGCGACAGTTCCATAAACCACGGTAGGCAGGACAGCTCGACGGCTACTGATGCGCGTCAACTTGTCAAGTTGTAGAAATGCCCCATTTGAAACGCTAGACTTGCCCCGACCATGGACTTCGTCTGGGTTGGCCACAGACTCTTCATAGTCTTCCATAGAAAACAGTTCCATAAACCCTTTACTCTTCCTTTACATCTATTCCAAATGGAACTGTCGCCGAGAATTTCCGCGTCGGCGAGCGTTCCACTGTCGGCGACAGTTCTCGTTTGATGCTTCGGCGACAGTTCCTATCGGCGACAGTTCCATAAACCCTTAACACTACCTACATCCACCTTTTATCTCCATCCATGAATTTATCCAGCCTCATTTTAAAGCTCCCTATTGACTCTGCACTGACCACCCGACGACTGAGTCCATTCCAATCATTTACCACCCTATTTGTGAACCAGTTTTTCCCGTATACAGGAGTGAAGGATTACCACCCTCACATCCTGCCGGGATGACGGTGCGATGGATGATTTCACCCGAACCACCAAGCTATAAGGGTTAGAGGTTCTTACTAGAGTACACGATATGCAGAAGACATGACTCACTTTGAAACCAGGAAGCGCACTGAACGCTGAGCAAAACCGTAAAGTGTGGACCAAGAATGGTATATATTATCCTTGGTACCTTGCAGGCCTCTTGTAGCTTCCTTATTTTCGTATGTTCCTTTGTTCTTAAGTTATGTTCTTACTGGGGTCTTATAAACTCTGCGGTAACACTTTGCCACATTTCACTAACTCCGTATACTTTTATGCACTAATATTATGTTGTTATTATTATCATTATTATTTTATCATCATTGTTGTTGTTATTATTATTAATTACGTTATTGTATCATATTTTGTTATTGTTATTACTAATATTATTATTATTATTATTATTATCAAAATTACCATTTCTATCTTTATTACATCATTATTAATTACTACTAGAAGTTATCCATAACAAGTATAATGCTTAGAAAGATAATCGAAAGGTCTTTGTACACATAAGACCATATTTAAAACTCTCTCTCTCTCTCTCTCTCTCTCTCTCTCTCTCTCTCTCTCTCTCTCTCTCTCTCTCTCTCTCTCTCTCTCTCTCTCTCTCTCTCTCTCTCTCTCTCTCTCTCTCTCTCTCTTTCTGTCATCATTTTATCATCAATTTTATCTAGTTTTGCAACGAAGCACTTTCAAAGAAAATCCTAAATATCTCTCTAACTTAATCCAACGCTGAGTAAGTGACTTCAGTTTTAGCACGACTTTGGTTTAGAACAGGAATTCGAATTTAGTTCAGTTCCCGAGATTAAGACGGACACAAAAACTCATCCCTTCCGACATCTCTTCTTCCTATGCTATCCTCCCTACCTCCTCCCCCATATTCTCCTTTTAACACCTATTACCGTAACCCAATCGTCCACATACCGAGGGTTAATACATAAGTTAGGATAGGTTAGGTTAAATAACAATCGTCCACATACCGAGGGTTAATACATAGGTTAGGATAGATTAGGTTAAAACAATCGTCCACATACCGAGGGTTAATACATAAGTTAGGATAGGTTAGGTTAAATAACAATCGTCCACATACCGAGGGTTAATACATAGGTTAGGATAGGTTAGGTTAAATAACAATCGTCCACATACCGAGGGTTAATACATAGGTTAGGATAGGTTAGGTTAAATAACAATCGTCCACATACCGAGGGTTAATACATAGGTTAGGATAGGTTAGGTTAAATAACAATCGTCCACATACCGAGGGTTAATACATAGGTTAGGATAGGTTAGGTTAAATAACAATCGTCCACATATCGAGGGTTAATACATAGGTCGCCTTGTGATTGGAATGGACTCAATAGACAGGTAGTTAGTGCGGAGTCATTAGAGAGCTTTAAAAGGAGGCTAGATAAATTCATGGATGGGGATGAAAGGTGGATGTAGGTAGTGTTAATTAACAGGAACTGCCACGTGTAGGTCTCGCGGCCTCTTGTAGCTTCCTTATTTTCTTATGTTCTTATGTTCTAATGTTCTTGTGCCCAGGTGGCGTATGACATGGAGTATATACCTGTGCTTCGTGAACGCCGTGCCCGGGCCGATGCCGCAGTGGATGGCGCTCGGCTTGCCCTTCCTGATGGAGACGTGGCTGCTAACCATACTCACGGTGGCTGCAGGCATGCTCGTCTTCGCACTCGTGGCCAAAGGCGGGTTTGTTATGAGGCAGAGAGTGCAGAGGGATGACGAGTCGTGCGAAACAAATGGCTGGGAGCTAGGCAAGGCAAATCAGGGGTGAGTGTGTCCTGACTGTAACAGGCTAGATCAATTGACTTTTAATAATGTTTTTTTATTAGTGTTTTGATTGTAAGTTAATCATGGTAACAGGAACTACCACGTATAGGTCTCACGGCCTCTTGTAGCTTCCTTATTTGGTTATGTTCTTATGTTACAGCGGCATACTGCTTGTTGCTTTGCGTCTGCCTGGCTCTCTGAATTATTTTGTTCCTTTTGTATTCTCCACCAATGAGAAGTATTTATAATGTACCACTCTAGTTTAACGATCCCATGAAGATATAGTTATAGTTAGTTTGCCCTCACGTAATGTGTAGTGGCAGCATACCTCTTTTGGCAACTTAAATAATTGGACTCCTCACGGCTGGGTATAATTTCTTTTAATGGGTAAATTATTGGAATGGACTCAGTCGTTAGGTAGTTAGAGCGGAGTCAATAGGGAGTTTTAAAAAGGACTAGACAACTTTATGGATGGGGATGAAAGGTGGATGTAGGTAGTGTTAAGTAACAGGAACTACCACGTGTAGGTCTCACAGCCTCTTGTAGCTTCCTTATCTTCTTAATTATGTTCTTATGTATTTGGTAACCACCCAAGCTGACTTCACCACACATAAATAGTATAGAGACCACAGTGCAGCGGGCGCTATAGGTCACCATGTATAGTGACATAAGATCCCTTGCACTCTCCAGCCTTGCAGTAGCGGCAGTGTGCTGTGAGAGGTGGTTCATGAAGGCCTCCAACACCTCACTGCTCCTCTTCGCCTGCGTCATGAACGCCGCCTGGTGCCGCGTGCCTGGCTCCCTACACCTCCGTCTCTTCATGGCCGTGTGGAGCCTCTCATTTGTCATCCTGGCCGGGGCGTACAGAGGGTCACTCGTGTCCCCCCACCGTCCCTAAATTGCGCCGCCACTGGACCCCCACAAACAGCTGTACGGAAGGGCGGGGCGGGGGGCGCATCGGCTACACCCTCAAGCGCGTCATGGAGAAGAACCGGACCCCTTCGTGCGCCGCCTGGCCGGGCACACCCACGTGCCCTCAACCGCCCGGGGCTGCTGAGAACCCTCCTAGGTCAGTGCCCGAGCGCCTGAGGGAATGCTGACCTGTTTTTCTGGGAGCGAAGCTAAAAAAATTTGCTTTTCTATTGAACCCTTCAGAAAAAAAGTTGACTCGCAAATTTTAAATGGCGAAGAGTTAAGTGAAATTAATTTCATGCAATTTTTTCAAGTCTCAAAATGGCTTTTTTTAGAGTGTTTTAATGTTTTTTATTTGAAAATATTTGAAATACATTTACGAAGATTAAAATATATCATAATCTATAAAACCCGTCTATATGATAGGGCCATAGACCAATATCTCTTTGTCGGGGGGGCAGGCGCTAGCAGCTTGTAATTTCAAAACATTGTCGGTGAACAGTCCTGGGCAGCATTCAGAGAGAGTTTAAAAGGGACGGTTTACTTAAAATAACTTTTCTATTTCTACACCCCGGAGCTCGGGGGATTTGTACAATATGGCAGTGGCGGTACTTGTCGCTATGGGCTTGATAGTGATTGGGTGAGCGGTACAATGATGTCACAGCTCGCCCGCGAATACATAGATTTTCAAAAAGTTTCAGCCAAACACAAGCTTCCCTCTCTCAGCTGTTTTACAATTTATCATCCACACCAAAATGCTCCCCCTTCTTCCCCCTCCTCCTCCTCCCTCTTTTTATTCACATTTACACTGGCCCTCAGAAGAATTTCCATTTTTACCACCCTTTTTTTTCGATTTTACGCCTTTTCATCCAATTTAAAAATGGGCCGTTATACCTGAGCTTTTACTTTTTCTAAAGAGACCTTTTGAGGAACTTTGTCGAACGCTTTTGAAAATCGATAAAATACGTTACGAGGGCAGTAGACGTGTTTTCCTCATTTTAAAAACGTTCGACGAAGTTCCTCATAAGCGTCCCATTCAAGTAAAAAACTATGGGATAACAGGCCATCTTTTAAAATTTGGGTAAAACGGGTGTCAATCGTAAACAAAGGGGGTAATAAATGGGAAAATTCTTCTGACTGGACCAGTGTAAATAGTGGTTTTCCCCTAAAGGTCAGTTCCCCGGACCATCCTGTTCTTAATATCATAAATGACTTGACGAGGGAATCACATGCGGGAACGAAATTTGCGATGAAAAACAAAATCCAAACTAGCCTCTACGAATCTCACGCCAACTCATACAAAACGATTTAAAACACGCAAAAGAATGGTCAAAAAATGGCAAATGAATTTCAACCTTGAAAATCCCTGTACCTTTACTATCGATAATAAAAAAACCCTCAAAAAGTTACGTGAATAACGTTTCCCAAACAAACAAGTTTTTGTAAAAAAAAAGATTTAGGCGTTATAATCTCGAAAGATCTAAAAACCGAAAAACCCAAATTTAGAGGTAGAAAAAACTGCAAAAAAATTTGGGTTTGGCTTTTTTGGACAAACTTTCATTTCAAATCGAAAAGTTATACTCATCTTTTTAAACTCGCTTGTTCGCCCCATCTAAAATCTGTGTGAGTTCTGGTCCCCTTTATTAAAAAAAGGAAACATGATAAACTAAAAAAAATACAGCGAGAGAACCAAAAAATGATACCAAATTTGCGAATAAATCGACGAAAATCGGCTAAAAGAATTAACTTATTCCACTAACAAAACGAAGGAAAGAGGGACCCCCTCGAAGTATTTTAAAAATTTTTCACGGATTTACGAACGTAGTCCAGAAATCTTTTCACGCTAGCCCCGGTAAAAGCTCAATAGAACAAGGGATTAAAATAACAGGAAAGGGTTTTTGAAAAGAACGAAGCAAATCTTCTTCACAAACCTTTGTTGTAAACGTTGGAATGGGCTGCCGTCAACGTAGTAAACTCAAATACAATAGAATTTTAAAAAGTCGTCGATAAATATTTCATATAAAATCCCCGGTTGTCATTTTTTATTGGGAAATAATAAATTTATCTCGGGGCCTCTGAAACTTACTCTCATTGCGAAAAATGATTGCGAGTCGCGTCTACACAACCCCTCCCAACGCCCTCGACAGCCCCGAGTAAACGGTCCTACTACAACTTTTGACTGTGGGGGGTGGGGGTTCGTAAGGGCCCTGTCAGTTAGGAAACCATCGGGATTTATATACCAGGGGTCCTGCTGCAGGGGGGCTTGAAGTGCACGGCGCCCATTTGGGAAAAATGCACTACCCAGGGTTTAAACGGAGCTGGGGCCTGATTGACTGTGCCTCCCAAAAAGCCCAGGCAAGGCTCCCGCCCCACCCCTGAATTCCACACTGAGCCTACCCAACACACTTAGACCTCATAACACACACAGTACCCGAGTTTAACGGTTACCATACTACTCTCGACCTGTGACGGGCTGGTTCGTTGGGGCCCTGACAGTTAGTGACCACCATCGGGATTTAAGGTACCAGGGGTCACTGCTGCGGGGCATTGAAGTGTACGGCGTCTACATGGAAAGTACACAATCCCAGTGGTTGAACGGAGCTGGGGCCTGATTGACTGCTCCCCTCCCAAAAAAACGCCAGGCAGGCTGCCGCCCACCCTTGAAACCCCCCACTGTTTCACACCATTACAAAACAACTAACATGACCTATCTTAAGCACTAAACCCACCCCCACAAATATAGTAGTTAGCCATAATTAAGCTTTCAAATTTCCTCACAAATTTTCCCTCGTTTTTCTATATTGATGGTATCATTCTTTTCCGGCCAGCTTCGGGCTGGAGGGATGGGTGGGTGAGGAGGAGCCTTCTACTTCCTTCCTTTCTCTTATTATCTAGTTAGTGTAGTATAGTTAAAGAAACAGTCTTTTAAGGGCCTTCGGGCGTTGTGTTTGTGTTTCCTTTTTATTCCTTTTTTCTCCTAGCTTTCCTTCTCCTTTCCCCTCCCTTCCCCCTCCTAACCTTTTTTTTTTATAGCATTGGGATAGTTTAGTAGTAGCAGCATAATAGTAGTAGTAGTAGGAGTAATAAGCCGTGTTTTTTTTCGTCCCAACAGTCTTTGGGTTACGAAACCACTCCAAAAACACTTGCTAAATGGTATTTACTGCTTTTTTGATATGTTTGAATGTTTTAGACTGATTATTTTTCGGCCCCCACCAAGTTTGCTGTGTTGTTGCGCAGAAACCATCGTTTCAATTGTGAGAAAAAAAAAAGGGCTTCTACCAAGACGAGCTTGGACGACAAAACACGGCATGTAGCAGTAGCAGCATAATAGTGTGGTAGTAGTAGTATAGTAGTAGTAGTAGTAGTGGTGAAAGGAGAGGAATAGGTAGAGGGAAAAAGGAAAATAAAAGGGGGAAGAGGGAAAATGAGGGGGAAAAAACGGGTATAATATAGTAGCAGCAGTTAGTAGTGGTGGTAGGTAGTATGTAGTGTATAGAGTATAGTAGTAGTATGATGAGGGAGGGGAAAAATTTGGTAGAGGAAGAAGGGGAAAAATAAAGGGTAAGAGGAAAGATGAGGAGGAATCCCCGTTTGGCGCGGAGCCGTGGCCCTGGTGTATATGTGGGAGCGTGGTGAGATGCCGCCGTTACCACTCGGCCATCACCCCCAAAAAAACTATCACGAGCCAGGGGATTGTTTATGGGCCCATTTCATTTGTAAAACTTGCCCCGTTCATTCTTGAGTCAGAAAACATCTAATACTCATTTATGAGTATTTTTAATATTTCGTCCCTTCACACCCCCCTTAGGCATCTTTAAATTAAAGTATTTAAAATCTTTAAGTACGTCCAATCTGCCCGCTAATGCCCAAAAAAGCTGATGGATGCGCCTAGGTCGTGAAGCATGGCGTTAGCCTCTCTGAATGTGGCCCCCGAGGCGGCAAAGCGAAAGGGATGGTTTAGGCCATACCGCGAGGGGACCAACCCTTGGCAGGCCCTAGCCGGACTTGAAATTTTGGGGGTTTTTTCCCATTGTAAGGGGGGTTTTCTCGAAGGGGGTCTATACTTTTTTTTCCCTTTTTTACTTATATTTCTACTAGAATGTCTTTCTATATAGATATATGTTTTTATAGGTTTTATAAGAATGAATGTAGTGTATAGAAAACAAATCAGTTATGAAAAGGTATAAATCTGGCTGAAATTTTTGTTTTTTTTTTTTTAAATTTTGTGTAACAAATTATTTCGCTTCTTAGTAAAAAAAACTTTTGGAGGGCTAATGATTTCTTTTTGGGGGGGGGGCCCAAACCCCCCCCCCCCCCCCCCAACCCCCCCCCCCCCCCCTTGGGGGGGCCCCCCCCCCCCCCCCCCCCTGGGCCCCCCCCCCTTCCCCTTTAAATTTTCTTAAATTCCCCGGCCAAAACCCCCTTCCTTCCCCCCCCAAATTTTCCCCTTTTTCCAGATTGGGGGTGGTTGGGGGGGGCATGGCTTTTGGGGGCCTGACCAAGGTTTTTTATGACATCTTTGGGGCTACCCCCACACCCGCCGATGTTATGCAAACGGGGCCCCAATCAGACCCGTGGTCCCAAATATTTCCTGACGCAGCAGCCGAATTTGGCCAATCAATACCCTCAGAGGGATTAAAGGTATGACATGGAGGCTGCCTTATCACTTTTTCTACGAGTGTTGATGGTAGTGAGGGCGATGGTCCTCCCTAGCTGTAAACCCCAGTGTTGTAGGTCTCGAGACTGGTCTTGGTCTCGAGACCGGTCTCGAGACCAGTTTGATGTGGTCTTGGTCTTGGTCTTGGTCTCGTTTGATGTGGTCTTGGTCTTGATCTTGGTCTCGAAGCTTCTGGTCTCGGAGTCTGGCTCGAGACCAGGTCGAGACCAGGATTAAAAAGTGCATCGCGACGTGGGGAAGGTCGGAATTTATTATCATACACGGAGAAAAATCATGGTTATTTCGATTCCCGGCGCGCCATATAGCGTTGTACTGTCTAATCTAATCGCCATACAGCGTTGTACTGTCTAATCTAATCGCCATACAGCGTTGTACTGTCTAATCTAATCGCCATACAGCGTTGTACTGTCTAATCTAATCGCCATACAGCGTTGTACTGTCTAATCTAATCGCCATACAGCGTTGTACTGTCTAAACTAATCACGTATTGCAAAATGTAACGAGTTAACGACCGAGTAAACTGTAAAATGTAAGAAAATTTGCAAAATGTAATATTTGTTTTGTTTTGTTATATTTGTGCCTATAGCGCCTATAGGCAGTGGTGACCCAGGGCTCGGATGGTAGGCTCTGGAGGTTCACTTGAGGGCTCTGATGGTTGGTCCTCACCCGTGGTGGCGCAGGCAGGATTCTTATAGTGACGCCTGTGATTAGAGGCTCATGCCGCCCCCCTGTGTCCTCCGATGCACTCGTAATCGAAGGTAGAGTTGATGGGCAGGGCATGTGGGTGTTCTTAGGCCACTTGACGGTGCCGAAAGGTTTTGGTTTTCTTCGGGGATCGAGCTCGGGTCACCGAGAACGCCAGTCGGAGACGCTAACCACTCCGCTACCGCCTCCCCAAACTAGTAGTAAATTGTATTTGTTTCAATCATGGAGATATTATATAAGGAGGGGCCCTCACGCGGGTTCTGTTCACTACTCGGTGAAGCAAGGGGGCGGAGCTTAACCGGTGGGCGGAGCCAGCCTAGTACAGTCACTCCACAAAATTCGCGAACACACAGGCCTCGGATCCTCTCCTTCCATTTCCTTTTCGTATTTTCCAATAGATTATCGTTCAGATTCTCTTGACTCCCCCACCCCCTTCCTTCCCCATCAAAGCCTGGACCATGCATTCCTCCTCCTTCCCCTGGGATGGTGTTAATCCCACTGGGGGGCCATCTCTCCCTCTCTCTCTCTCTCTCTCTCTCTCTCTCTCTCTCTCTCTCTCTCTCTCTCTCTCTCTCTCTCTCTCTCTCTCTCTCTCTCCATTCCTTCCTTCCTCCCTTATTTCCTTCCTTCCTTCTTCTTTTTCTTTTTCCTTTCTTCCTTCCATCCCTCTATTCCTTCCTCTCTCTCTCTCTCTCTCTCTCTCCTCTCTCTCTCTCTCTCTCTCTCTCATCTCTCTCTCTCCTCCTCTCTCTCTCTCTCCCTTCCTTCCTTCCTTCCTCCCTTCCTTCCTTCCTTCCTTCCTTCCTTCCTTCCCTCTCTTCCCTTCCTTCCTTCCTTCCATTCTTTCTTCCTTCCTTCCTTTTTTCCTTCTATCCTTCCTTCCTTCCTTCCCTCTCTTCCCTTCCTTCCTTCCTTCCTTTCTTCCTTCTATCCTTCCTTCTATCCTTCCTTCCTTCCATCCCTCTCTTCCTTCCTTCCTTCCTTCCTTATTTCCCTCCTTCCTTCTTCTTTTTCTTCTTCCTTTCTTCCTTCCATCCCTCTCTTCCTTCCTTCCTTCCTCTTCTTCCATCCATTCCTTCCTTCCTTCCATCCCTCCCTCTCTTCCTTCCTTCCTTCCTTCCTTCCTTTCCTTCCATCCCTTCCTTCCATCCCTCTCTCCCTTCCTTCCTTCCCTCTCTTCCTTCCTTCCTTCCTCCCTCCCTTCCTATCTTCCTTCCTTCCTTCTCTCCCTACTTCCTTCCTTCCTTCCTTCCTTCCTTCCATCCTTCCTTCCTTCCTTCCTTCCATTCTTTCCTTCCTTCCTTCCATTTCTTCCTTCCTTCCTTTCCTTCCTTCCTTCCATATAAATTTGTCTCTCCCTCCTCGATAAAAACCAATATTTCACAAACACACACACACACACACACACACACACACACACACACACACACACACACACACACACACATACACGCACACACACACACACACACACACACACACACACACACACAGGGAGGGAGCTGTTAAACTGTCATTAGTGTAATTGCGAGACTTAAAACTATAATTACTACTGACTCAGGGGACTATGAAGCCGGAAGGTGTGAAACATGTGTGGGAAGAGGAGACTGAGCAAACATTTGTAGACAAGGAAAAGATTTGAGAAATTGATGGGCTTGCCTCGCCCCAAGTGTTCGTGAATTATGTGGAGTGACTGTACACCCAAAACATTGGTTTTCTCACGCATAAATGGACCCAACCCATAACTACGTCACAGTTTGTTTACCGCGGTGCATTGTGGGCAGTGGCGGCTCGTGGCATAGGGCTGCGGAGCTGCAGCACCCCCAGACACTCACTGCCAGGTGCAGTGGCGTCACCGCGGGGGGGTTAAGGGGGACTTAGCCCCCCCAAGTCAAGGACTCAGCCCCCCCAAAATTGCTGCTAGTAGCCTGCTACCCAAAAACAATAAAAAGGAATATTTATCCAATTTTCCATGCCAGAGCAAAACCTTATTTTTCACACTTTTATAGAAAAATTGGTTTGATGTATCATTTAAATGTTGAAATATGTTTGCTAACAAACCTTGAAATTACTAAGTATATTCTATTATAGAGAAATTCTATAGATACAAGTGATAATCCTGATATACCCACACCTGTTATGGAACAGGTGCAGGATCTAGCCACAAAGCCTGAAGAAGGACCCACGTACGCAGCCAAGACTTAAAGTGTATCCTAAAGTACAGTCTGGTTCTCATACCAGGTCTTTCCAATATGAGTGATATAAAAGGTATGAGTGGCTTGAATACTCTGTGACAAGTGACCGAGTTTATTGTTTTCCATGTAGGCTTTTTGGCGGTAATGTCACAAAAGAAGTAACATTCACCAACGAAGGTTTTAGGTCCTGGAAAAAGATGCATGTAAAAGCAACAAAGCACGGAGAATCCACGTATCATGTACATGCAATGGAAAAATGGCTCAACTTTAAGATTTCACAGCTGCATGGTAGCGTTCATCAGAAACTCGATAGCCAACACAAACAGCAGGTTCTGGATAACAGAGACTATATTAAAACACTCTTAAACATTGTCATTACAGCAGCTAAAACTAACATGGCATTCAGGGGTCATGATGAATCTGAAAGTTCATTAAATAAGGGTATCTTTCTAGAGATCTTTGACTTAGTAAGCAAGGAGTCTGAAAAGTTTCGTAACTTAGTAAAAAAGGTTCCAAGAAATGCCAAATATATATCAGGTTTCAGTCAGAATTCTCTTTTGCAAGCTGTTGCTGACTGTGTGAGTGATACTATAGTCAAAGAAGCCATATCAGCACCCTTTTTTGCAGTAATAGCAGATGAAACTAGGGATGTCAGTATTACTGAGCAACTCAGTGTGTGTATTAGGTATGTGTTGGATGAAACCGTACATGAGAGATTCTTAAGATTTATTGCTCTAAAGGATCTTGATGCTGATTCTCTGGCTACTGCTTTGTTGGAGAAACTTGGGGAGCTAGAATTAAATATCAGTAAATTGATAGCGCAGTGTTATGATACTGCTGCATCAGTAATGAGTGGCAGAATCAGTGGTGTGCAGGCACTGATTAGAGAATCAGCCAAAAATCCATGTTTTTATGTCCCTTGCTCTACACACAGATTACAGCTGGTGATAACCCACACTGCTGGTTACTTATCAGAAGTAGCCGAGTTTTTTTAACTTGATTTCAGGCCTGATAAACTTCATCCGTAGTTCAACCTTACGCCATGACATCTTTCTAGACTTCCAAAGGGACAGGAAATTGCCAGTTCTTGAGCTTCCCAAAGTGTGCCAGCACAAATGGGAATACAACCATAATGCCCTTAAGGCAATTTTCAAACGGTATGAGATCCTGACAGAAACTCTTGAAGATTTGTCTATCCATGGACGCTCTGGTGAAGAGAAGGCCTTAGCGTATGGACTTCAGCAATCTTTGAATAAATTTGAGACTGTTTTCTTACTGATTAATTTCACTGAAATTTTTGACATTACAACCCCACTTTCAAAGGTTTGGCAGAGTGAGGATATGGATCTTGCTGCAGCAGTTAACATGGCACAGGAAACAATAAAAGTTCTGAAAGATAGAAGAACTTCAGATGACCATTTCAATACCATTTGGGAAAAGGCAGTTAAATTTGCTGCAGGAAGAAACATAACTGTAGCTCAGCAACAACCTTCAAGTTCAAGAAGGCAAAGGAAGCCATCGTCACGGTTGTTAGGATCCATTGTAACTGAAACCATAGGCCAACGAGACACCTCTGAGAGAGATGAAGACCCTAAATCTCACTGTAAAAGATGTCTTTACTATCCCATCCTAGACAAGGTACTCGTTGAATTTGGGCACAGGTTTGATGAACCAAAGAGCATTCTACTTGGTGTATCTGCTTGTCATCCTTCGTCCCCGAACTTTCTAAATGAAAATGATTTGAAATATCTTGCTGACCAATATGACATTGAAAGTGAGAGCCTCCACCCCGAGAGAGCCACCACCCTGGGGCTAAAGCCCCCCCAATTTTTTTTTCCTGGTGACGCCACTGGCCAGGTGTATGATGTCTTTAGAGACACAGCAGAATTGATACACTACTAACAAATATATCATAATAAAAAGTCATTATATGTTATTTTCAATACATTACTAAGTGAATTTTCTTTAAAACCAGACCAAAATGTAAGTTACTTTCAAATTTGCTGTAAGATTCATGTCTGTGCTGCCGCCGCGCCTCTTGTGAACTCAAAGGGCTGCAGCCGAGCCAGCTTTATATAGCGTATTTTGGCGACCGCTCTGGCCCGGTCTGGACTGGGCTAGTCCCGGGCGGTCACTGTTTTTGCGAGGCAGTCTAGAACGGTTCAGCCCAGTCCAGGCTGGTCCGACCCACATACCAGGACCACCTTGGACCAGTGTGGGGAGAACTGGCGCATGCGCACTACAGTCAGCGGGGAAGGCGACCAGGAGCTTCTCGTGGTGCTGATAAGACATGAAACACCATGATGGCCGACCATAAGACTAAAGTATCACAGGCGTGGTAGTTGTAAAGTCTTCAGCACAGGTTAAAAGGCGGACGACAAAAAGGATATTGACAAGATGGACGCCTGCCGCCTCCACAGTTCAGTTCAGTACCGCCCACTCGATCCCCCAGCCAATAGGAACGACGAATGGGACGGGGCCAGTCTCGATGTATTTTCGCGACCATCAGTCCACCCTGACCCGGTCCGGACTGGACTGAACCAGGGCGGTGAACGTCACGAAAATGCGCTATTAGTCTCGTCCCCCAGCTTTTAGTCTCGTCCCCAGCCAGTGCGTGTAGACGGGGTGCATACTTACCTGGCACAGGAGAGTATGGTGTGCAATACTTACCTGGCACAGGAGAACCGCGATCCTGAAGGCGGTTTTCTCAGGGAGAGGCCCACCATTGCACTCCGGCGGTGCTGACCCTTGCGATTAACCCAAATGTGGTTAATGCTGGGGTCACACATTGGCGAATCGGCTGCGCGAATGTCTGCGAACAAAAAAATGGCCGATTCGTTCCGGATTCCCCGTCCGGAAATGGCGAAGTCTAGGCTCTTGACAGAAATCGCCATTTTGAGCGAACCCCATCGCCATGTCCCTCGACCACCCCGCGTTCATTCGCCCTGCCAACGCAATCGTTGGAGATGAGGCGCAATATATTCGAGGGAAGGTCACAGCCTGCGGCGATGTATCGCCCAACTTGCGATGGCGATGTATCGTAAGGTCGGCGAATCCACTACAATGTGTTGTCATTTAGTGCGATAATTTGCAATAGATTCTCGCATGCATTGCGATTGCCCTGCGTTCGTCTAGCGATAATTCGTAGACATTCGTGACCGTTGTGGGTGGGGCACGGTGGTATATATAGTGGGTGCCCACTACCTGGCTGCACAGTGCTCAAAATACCCTTTCAGCTGCTGCATTGCCATCATGGAGTACCTTAATCTTATTACCGAAGACATTGTGGAGGAGCCTGAATTCGTTAAAGCTTTTCTTTGTTATCAAAGAAGCCACCTAATGACCATGGTCAGGCTCTGGTTGCACCTCAAAAACCGTAGGAAGAGAAGGAAGCCCCGAAGTGTCTGGGTACGCCCTTACCTAACCCGTCGTGCCTCCCATGGACATCATGAGAATCTCATGCGTGAACTGGCAGAAGAAGATCCCCTACTCTATTGAAACTTCACCCGTCTGGATGCTGACCTTTTCAATCAAATTGTTGAACGTGTACGACCCCACATTGAGAAATCAAGAACGTTCTGGAGGGAGCCATTGGAGCCTGCCCTACGTGTTGCAATAACCCTCAGATTCCTAGCAACCGGGAATTCATACAAGAGTCTCGGGTATGCCTTTCGCGTTGCTCCCAACACCATCTCCCTACTTGTACCTGAGACCTGCCGAGCCATTGTAGCAGCATATGGGGATGAGGTCATGTAGATGCCTGACACACCCGAGGGCTGGAAGGAAGTTGCCCGTGGGTTTCATGAGCGTTGGGATTTCCCCAATACCCTGGGGGCTATAGATGGGAAGCACATCCGCATCAAAAATCCAGCCTTCAGTGGGTCCCACTATTACAACTACAAGAAGTACTTCTCAATGATCCTGCTTGCTGTGGTTGATTATGACTACAAGTTCATGTTCATGGATGTCGAAGCTGTGGGGTCAGAGTCGGATGGGGGTGTCTTTGCACAGTCTAAGTTGTCAGAACTTTTGAAAAACAAGCAAGCCAACCTTCCTCCTGCAGAACCACTACCAGGAGACCCCACTGCACACCCTGTACGCTACTTCCTCGTGGGAGATGATGCTTTCTCTCTCCGCAACTGGATGATGAAGCCATACCCCAATAGAAACCTGACTAAACCAGAGAGGATATATAACTACAGACTCAGCAGGGCACGTCGAGTTGTGGAGAATGCCTTTGGCATTTTGGCTAACAGGTGAAATTGATATTTCTGTTTCTGTTCAATAAATGTATATGAATACTTATGTCTTTAAGGGAAGGCTGGCTGTATTTTTTATGGATAATGAAATAATGGGTTAGTTTTAAATAAATTTTACTGACTAATTGGTATAATACCTAGTTACGTTTGTAGAGTGTGTTGAGGTTAAAAATTGAGGGCTCCTGAAGAAGAGCCCTTTTGGTGGTTATATTCTCATTCTTGGGTATTTTGACCATGGTGGTGGGGTGGGGGCACGTGTATCAGGTGGCGAGGGAACGTCCGTGAAGCGCAGTGGCTGGGTGAGAATGAAAGAGCGTCGCCCGTCGCTCGTACTTAGGGGCGAGCGAGCTGCGCATGCGTGAAGATGCGTCGTTGCCACATCGTTAGTACCCGCAGTTGCCAGATACACCCGCGCAACATCGCCATTATTGGCGTTCCTATGGCGATAGAACGCAATAGGGACGCTATTTTATCGCAGGTAATAGCGAATCACGTACGACCTTCCCGCGAATCAACTGCGATAATTCGCCATAACCCGATTCTCCGAGGCTGACTGGCGAAAGTTTTGAAATTTTCAAAAGTTTCGCGCGGTCTGGCAACCCCCTGAGATGGCGCGCCAGACCGCGCGTCACCCTCTCGAACCTAGGAGAAGGCAAGCGAATGCGTGGGCGAATTCCTGGCGCTTTGATCGTAACGGACGGAGAATCGGCCATTTTTAGGCTTCGCGGCCATTCGCGCAGCCGATTCGCCAATGTGTGACCCCAGCATAACTCGAGTGCGAAATATTTGTTAGCGGGGGATTGTGTTCGTGCATCCCCCTTTTTGTTAAAGAAAAAAAGAAAAGAAAAAAAAGACGGTGTGGTTATATCACGCTTTCTTTAATTACCCTATGACAATGGAAAATCCAGTGAAGTATTTGCAAAACATCAACTTATCCCAGCTGACATTAAATGAAAAGACTGAAATCAAGCGGTACCGACTTTATTTTCAAGTAATACTGTAATTCTACCATCACCACCTCAGCCATCCCCTCTACTGCTACCCCCACCACCACTACTACGATGCCCTGAAATCCGTGAACATCAACTACAACTCATAACTGAGATAGGTAAAAATTTGTGTATCCTACTGTTGTGTGAGGCTTGCAGTCCCCCCATTTTATTTTATCACGAGCCGCCACTGATTGATGGGGATAAGTCGAGGTCATGAGGCAGAGCGGGCGGGCGCTATCCAGTGAAGAAAGACAACGCTGTGTCCTTAAATATGCCTCCTGCAAACTGTTGTGTTCCATATTGTGTTACAATAAGTAGACGAACTCCTTCTTTACGGTTGTACCAACTTTTAAAAGTTGAGAATAGAAAGATAAATTGGATAAAGCTGATAAGAAACGACAATCTGTGGACTCCATCACAGACACCTCTCAAGTAACTCATTTCAACTGCTTGAATCTTCATTAGGCCTCCGACATATATTCCACGTCCAGGTCTGACTTGCATATGTTACTGTCGGCACTAGTATGCTATCCCTAAGCGCCTTCCTTACTCACTGTCCTCTCATTACGCGCCCCTAGGATCCCACTACTTTCCTTCCTTGTAGGCAGGGCTCTCTCTCTAATCTCCCCTTCCGTGCCTCCATACCTGCACATGATAGAGCCATTAACTGTCCATTCATCATTATTTTACATTGCTTCTGGCTCTCAATTCTCATTCTATATTGATCTTCAAACTCAATAACTTCACTCTTTGGTTTCTATCAAAACCCTAGCACTTTACTTTTAGCCACATTAACTTTCAGTTTCCTCCTCACACAAACAGTACTGAATTCATTTACCAACTTTTGAAAACCTTTATAACTCTGCTAGTAGTATTCTTCAGTGTCATCTGCAAACACTATAGTATTGAGCTTCCCTTTTGTATTACCTATACTTACCTCTACACAAACATCACCAATTTTTGCTTTCCTTTATCTGATTACTCCATCCATAAACAAGTTGCATAACCACGGCACCAATTTTTGCTTTCCTTTATCTGATTACTCCATCCAAAACAAATTACATAACCACGGCACCAATTTTTGCGTTCATTGATCTAATTACTCCATCCATAAACAAGTTGCATAACCACGGCACCAATTTTTGCTTTAATTTATCTGATAACTCCATATAGGCCAGGAGCCAGGTACCCCCCTCAGGATGTTTTCTGCTACCTTTTTTTCACTCATATTTCATGATAACCTATATCTTCGGCCATCGCATGGTGGTAATGAACACTCTCAACTCGGGGCCGTTTGCCCTGGGGGGGCTCGAACCCCCATTTTCAGGTCCCATTTGTGTTTGAGTTAAGTAACTTCGAAAATTGTGTCACTGTGGGGCCAAATTTAGTCATTGAGTCACCAAATAGGTATAGAATCATCCTGAGACAATGGGGAAGGTGATAGAGGAAGGTTTATGGGCTTAACACTAGTTTTATTTCGTTGGGCGAACTAAAATATCATTAAGAAAATTTTTAATTCGTCATCCACATTCAAATTTAATGTACTAAACCAATATTTACAAGCCATTATACATGAATGACATGGGCTCATTTACACTTTAATAACTTCTTCCTTTCAAAAGCTTCAATTTAAAACAAAAAAGAACTCTACCTCATCAAATAAGGTAATTGTGGTCAAAAGCCTTACGGTCCCCCCAAATCACTTAAAGTAATCGTCCAGACCATTTCATCATTCCTGATTTAATGCAATCAAATCATAGCCATTAACGAGTATATCAACAATACGTCGTCACTTTTTGTATCCAGTCAGCTGTTTTTAAATAATCCGCAATCAAAATCTGCAAATTCCCCGAGTTTTCAAAACGCTCTCAAGGTTTGCAGACTCTCAGGCTCAGGCTCGGTGACGCAGCATCAGGGAGGCTCATCTTCCCGCGCTTGATCAGAGAGGCACGTAAACACAGAGATAAATATAGTACTTGAAGATATTTGGGTGTTTCTGATAGATTTGTTTTGCTATATGCCACATGCATGCATCCTTTATGGGTGCAGCAAGACAGCTGTGCCTTTCGAGAAAAGTTTGCACACGGAAAGGAGTGGCGTGTGTAGGAGTGGAGTGGCGGAGTGGCGTGTGGTGATTCACGCCTATAGTGTGTTGGGGCGAGCAGTTGTGTTGAGAAACGGTGTGTAGTGAGGGTAGCGATGGACCACCACGACTGTGAGGCTTTGCCTCTTAACAAGACCAAGTAAACCAAGTAAACCAGTTGTGGAGTGGGCGTGGGCGTGCCCTGTGGTGAGAGACCCTGTGGTGGTGTGGCTGTCACACTTTCTGCCTTCCCTCCCGCATATTTTCCAACTCTTTGCTGTAGTTAATGCTAGTATGTGGTTTCTGAGTAATGACGTTTGACTGTAGCTCCAAAACTAACCATTGGATTTTCTCGAAAGTACCTTCATTGTGATTCCCATACACACATGGTTTAACCTTATTTACCAATCCATGTTTTGGAGAAGTGCCAGGTCCTCCTGCTGAACCTCAGGCTCTGCTAACACCTGTTCATCCACCTCGTACTCGGGCTCAAACATAAAGGATCCCATGACAATCTGAGGTTCGTTTTCCTCATAGTATACGCGACCAGCGTCATTTCTTTCGGTGTCAGATTGAGCATCGTACTCTAGATCTGTCACAGCGACAGATTCACTGTCTGACACCGAAGTACAATCGCTCATCATAACATTTGCCAACAGGTGTCAGACAGAGTGTCTGCGGGCGTCCCTGTTCTGACGTCATCAATAACAGTCGTAGCCCTGTTGGAGGGAAGATTTTTTTTTTCGCGCGCTTTTTACAAAAGTCGTGTTTTTACGGAAATAAGGCCTGGAAATCAATTATTTTTGGTGGATTAGTTGTTTTGAATGTACATTCAACATAGTTCGGCAAAAAAAATTTGGGTCTGGACGATTACTTTAAAATCGCGGGCGTTGCTTACAACTTACCATCCTTTCTTAGACAATAACCATCATTTTGATGTTGATTTATTAGTTCCCAAAGGGTGTCGATTTCTCACATACTACAACTTATTCGTATTGTTCGGTAGTTATTTTCGAGTAGGTTCAAATTTCTGAACAATTATCTCGTTTATCACAAAAATACGGGCATTTTTTTGGAACAATGAGAAAACCCCCGGGTTTTCAGAGAGACTACTGCGTCGGGAGCTATCAGTGTTGCCAGATCACTTCACCGGAAACCCGCTCCCATACTGACAAAACATAGGGAAAGCTATGATTTTGGGCTAAAGGGGCGAAATTGGGCCCTGGTACTATTCTGTTTGGTACAGTGGTTTTCCCACAACTATCAAGCAACCCAACGTAAAATCTTGGCTGACACTAAGGGGGGGTTTGGGGTGCATTGTGGAACAGGGGTTACCCCAGGGGTAGGGGGACTCAAATAAACAGAAAAAAAGAGCCCTAAACCAAGGGAGATCGCTCGATCTGAGAATCAGGTAAAGCGAACGATCGAAGCTTAAAAAAATTTTAAACCATTTCAGTAAATACCTTCCCAAACACTTGACCAGCTTGTCTTCAGGACACTATGCCTGAAAAATGTGCGCCATATTTAATGAACGCTCGAAGAATGGTAAAACCCCAAAAGAGGATTTTTCTGTGTCGACATCTACAAAAACAACCCCCTTTTTTCGATGCCCCTCAAGAGAAACAACTTCAACAATGTCCAGACAGCCCAGTCAAAAAGGGTATCGCACGAAACAGAAGGTGATCCACATAAGGCCACAAGTGGGTTCCTATTTCAAGTCTTCATTTAAAAACCCGGGCCAGGGCTCAGGTAAGCATTTCGACCCGAAAGACGTATCCTCTAGCTGTAGCCAAAATTCAATTGCAACAATTGATGGGTTTTTTTCGAAAACAAACAAAGCCCTTGGGATGAATTACCTGATCAAAGATGCCAATAATGCTCAGTTGCCTGCTCCTCATGAATGCGCTCTCATTCAAGATGGTAACTCCTCCTTCTACATGAAAGACGTGCCCCCAACAATGAAGACGATATCACAGAGAATCCTAAGTAGTCTACCTGCTGC